>WBMW01005162.1:243532-273735 GCA_013396635.1 Penelope pileata
TTTTTTTTTTAAATTTCACAGCTAATTTCATACTAATATCACCCCATACTCACAAAGAACCCTTCTGACAGCTGGGTAGAGCTGGAGCACAGTGGTAGTCCAACCAGACTTTAGAGAAGGAAAATTCCCAGCAAGCCAGTTAAACTAAATCTGCCCTGTGAACTTGCCTACAATGCCTCCCTGTCTTTACAGGTCCAAGACAGAACACATCAATTTCTCAAAATTAGATAGTTCTTAGCAGTAACTGGAAAAGGTCTTGCATGATCATTGTGATATCAATGGATTTTACTCTTAACCAAACTAACTCAATTCCCTTAAACAAGTTCAGTTTTCAATTGCTCCACGATAGTTCCAAAGGAAGCAGTGCTTTAACAGTATTATCTCCCTCTACTTCATAAGGTTTGCATCTGATCCATGTTTCAAAACCAAGGACAAGCTGGAGAAACTACTTCATAGTATCCTTTCCTGAGCATATAATACTGAATCAGGAAGACCATGGGGCAATGTTATCCTTTTCCTCATTCAAACAGTAAAGAAAGGAATAGACAAACATTGCAGTGGTAGATTCATAATTATGGCCCATGACATTTAAGCCCGGGAAATCTGTGTAAGTACAGCTTATGAATTTCAGTTGAAACTTAGATATACTTAGCAATTACTACAGTAGCTTCTGTACTTTTTCCTGAACTTCCTGTGTTACAATAGGTGAAAAGCGCCCTTCGTGTATGTGTATTTATGATTAGCAGATATTAATGGACATCTGTACACTGAACCCATGTCAAACAAAGCAGTACATCAAGAAAATCATTTTTGTGTAAGTTGTCTTCAGAAGGGATGGATTTGTCCCAATTACTTTCTTCTCAGGGGGAAAGCAAAGCACTTTAAAAACATATTGACCAAGTGAGCCACACATAAAAGGACTTCGGAGTCAGAAAGAAGAAAGTCATTTATAATTATAAATCAAAGGGATTCCACTAACTTGGGAGCAAACTAAAACTGGATTAAAAACTAAAATGAGAGAAGCTCCATGTTGTAGAGAAACCAAGTCTAGCAAAAGTACATTGAAAAGATCCTACCCATTTATTGCTTAAAAGTGCTCAGGAAAGATTGATGGGGTATTTGGTTCTTTGTTGTTGTTATTTGTTTGGTTTTATTACTCTTTAGTTGTTTGTGGTTGGTTTTGCTTTTTGTTGTTTTTTTTTCCTACATCTGTGAATATATTATTTTGCTTGGTGATATTTTACAGTTGTAAAATTTCTATCTGTAGGCCTTGACTATTTGCCTATGGAAAATTGAATTTTAAATTAAAGTGCCAGAAGGGCAGGACATATGAAAAGCATAAGCTTAAGGTGGTGGGCAGCTTCGACACAAAATTCTAGTATGAGAATCTTCACTACAAAAACTCAAGGTCTGGAAGCAGAGTCAGGGTTATCAGAATAAAATGAACTAATTCAGTTTATAATATCCAAGAAATAGAGCTTACTGAATATCCGACCCAAGAATCTTAACTAATCTGTGCTATGCAGGGATCACAGCGATTTTAAAAGTGTCACTGTTTGGTTGTGTGGGCGGTAGCTGATTTTCACCATGCTGTGAGGATTCAAAAATGCCTAGAGATGGAATTCCAGAAAGATAAGTATGAAAGAATACAAAGTTTAAAGTGTCATAGCACACAAGAAATTATTTTACTGCTCTTTATTTTATTTCCCTCTTGCTGTTCGCCATCACTGACACTTTCTTAATCAATGAGTTATTCCTTATCTATTTGCCAGAGAATCTACTACATGACATCCTGCAAGATTTGGAAAAAATCGGAAAGTCAGTGAACAAAGTTTAGTTCCATTCCATCTACTTTTGCTCACCTGCATCTTTCTTTGTGTGGTTCTCACTTAGTGTGTAACAGTTTGAAGGCACTTTAACAAAGCAAAGCTTCATTTAGCATGTATACGATAAAGGCACATTTGTATCCTTTCAGTTTGTTCCAGAAAGTTGATGCCTCTTGATGGTGGTTGCATATAATAATATCTGTCTCTGGGTGGATTTAACATCAAAATGTATAAAGTAGCATGAACATCTGATTAACATATGGAAATATTTTTTAAATAAGGCTTGCTTTTCAAGTGCTGAAAGTTTCACAGTCTTTTATACTGTTTTATGATGCTGCGGTAGCAATTCCATGGTTATAGTTATAATCTGCTTTCACATTTGATTTTTAAAACCCCAAACCTTCTGTATCTTAGTTTTGAGAAACAAAAGTATTGAGTATGACATTTTTCATGTGTGGTCTTCAACAAGAGACAGAATGTACTTATGGGAAATAATCCAATGTGATACAGGAAAATGTGAAATTTTGCATGATCAACCATTTTTTCTTTTGAAAAAGCTTCCAGACTTATGAAAATTAACGCAGACCACTGTTTATTTATGTTCAGAATGCTGGATCATATAGCACAGTAGCATGCCACTGTAAAGAAAAATACGGAAAAGGGTCACTCAAATATAATTAGTGAAGTTGTATGAGTATACTTATCAAAACTTTAACACAGAATGGCCAGAAAAAAAAAACGAATAAAAAAAACTCACCAGATTTAGTTTTTAGACATTTTAATAAATGTTCTTATTTTCAGCCAGGCAATGCTACTTCAAGTGAGCAGACTGAGTTATAAAACTTTGTTTGCTTTTCGTCAGCTGATTTCAAAGCTGTTGTGGAACTAAGCAATCTTAGGTTATTCTCCTTGAGATGTTCAGTTTGCTGTGAACTTGGATGGAGGTGAAATATTTTCAGCAACTCACTATTTACAAAAATGAACAGATAGAAAAAGTGCATTAAAGTTATGGCAGGAAAAAGTGTGAAAATGAGTGAAGTATAGAAAGGAAAAATGCTATAAAATAAAACACTGCACAGAAAAGGATTTAAATGTGTCTCTAGAAAGTACTCTTTTGCAACAGCAAGATATCATTTCTTAGGTAACCCTTCACTTTTCCTGAGCTTCCTTTTCCACACCAGAACATATGAAAATCCCTATGCTTCAACTGCATATTCAGTGTAGTATTAACAGTACTTCATCAGCTGTCTGTCTGATAGAACGGAGAAAGTCATGCAAATTCACTATTTTTACATACTTTCTACATACCTCCTGGAACATCTCTGGCACTGGCTCCACAGCACTCTTGCTTGTGGAGGAGGAATCACAGAATCAAAGCACTGTAGGGGTTGGAAGGGACCTCTGGAGATCATCCAGTCCAACCCCCCTGCTCAAGGAGGTTCTCTACAGTAGGAGGCACAGGTAGGCATCCAGGTGGATTTTGAATATCTCCAGAGAAGGAGACTGTACAGTCTCTCTGGACAGCTTGTTCCAGTGCTCTGTCACCCTCAAAGTAATTAAGTTTTTCCTCATGCTTGTATGAAACTTCCTGTGTGCCATTTTGTGCCCATTGCCCCTTGTCCTATCACTGGGCACCACTGAAAAGAGCCTGGCCCTATACACCATGATGAGAGGTCACCCCTGCGGCCCCTTTCTTACTACCAAAACTTTGCCACATAGTCAAGCTCCTCCAATAAGCTACAGCTTCTTGCAGGTAGGAAACTCCAGAGAGAATATGACCAAATAAACTGGCCATAATGATGTTCAGTTTGTTTCACATACAGCTGCTGGTTCCACATGTGTTCACAGAAATTAACAATTTTTCAAAAAATTCACAGGAACAGTGATTATGTGGCTCACACTTTGTACAAAAATAAACGAGCTCAGAACTTTAGCGGAGCCATCATATTTAAAATGGTCTGGGTTACACAACAGCTTTTGGTGACAGAATGATACATGTGCTCGGGGAACGTAGCTGAGGGGAATTCATCTACTTGATTTCTCTGTCCAAAAAGCTCTCAGATGAAGAGAGAGTGGCACAAAGCCACAATGGTGTTTCTTAGGGAATAGATTGTCTAAGTTTTGGGGTTTCTTTTGCAACACATTTCCTTCTGAATATGCTAGGCCAAACCCTGACCTTCAGTTTTTGGAGAATTCAAGTATCCAGTGGATAAGTTTATTCCTACCAGATATACTCCCAATGAAACGGTGCTCTTGTAGCTTCTATAATGTCTTTACAATCTATGATAATCAGTAACAGGTGATATTTGTTTTTGTGTTCCCTTCCTTCCATGCTTCTCTCTTTTCCTTTAGGATTGCCTTGGCTCATAATGAGTGGAGGGCTGGAGTGGGACAGCATCTGATTTGGATAATGGCATCTTGTCTGGAAGCCTATGCTGTCAACTAGATATCTGAATATTAGAGCAGAATAGAGAAGTAGGTGTACTCTGCCTGAGCTTCATGCCAAAACACCTAGGGAGACATGGGGTCAGACTGTTAGTTGGAATTGAGCACAACTCACCAAAATTAAAAACAGTATAATAATAATTGAAATATTTGGAGGAAAACAGGCATTCTGTATGTTAAACCGTTATTTCATGTTAAAAGTGTATTTCTAGAAAGGAATCTTACTGTGGCGTTTTTTCACAGTAACTCTAGTAATGAAGCTATAAGCAATTTGTAACAACTGTATAGGAATTTCTTGTGGTATTTGACGACTATTTTCTTGATTGCATTTTCTTTTCTTTCTATTTTTGAAAAAAAAAAAGAATTAAGCTCTTACATATCAGGGGTTGATATACAAGATTTTGAAAATATTGAGGGGGTTTTGGTATTTAAACTCTCCACGTAGACAATGATATCCTACTTATTTTAGAGTACTTTCTTAAGATGGAATAAATTACCCACTGGAAGTGTCAATGTCTCCTCAGATTGAAGAAAGGGGCCCATATTACCTTTCAGGGTTGTACAAAAGAAATTTTAGAGTCAAAATGCATTTCACTATAGATAAATCAACACTTAGTCTGTTACAAGCCAACAAATGTAATCACCAACCCCATAAGGAACTCCATGGAAGTGGAACACATGGCAAACGAGGTCTACTCGAGTTGTAGTGAGTCTAATGGCATATTGTGATTGTTTTTGTTGAACTTCAAGGAACATATTCTAACTTTTCTTCTTTTCCCCATATTGTCAGTTACTGAATTGTTATAGCAATAGGCAGGATTTTCCAATGAGTATATTTTATAGTTCAGTAAGTGTTCTGGGGAGGGCATCAGACTCTTTTCCTCATGTTTGACAGAGCAAGGTAAATGTTCTTTCAGATTATATGAAAGAACAAAAGATAAAATGATGTTGCTTCTTCCTGTCCACAAAAAACTGAAGTATTAGAATTTATAACATCTGATGCATGTTATAGTAGTAGGTCAATGGACTGTTTCTGTACTAGGTGACTGCACTAAATGGGTGATCTCCACAAAGCAGTTTTTCCTGTCTCTGTGATTTTGCAGGATGCTTGGTGAAAGATTTGCATGGCACAAAAACTAATTAAGTCTCTAAATACTGCCTCAGAAACAAAATATAAAACTTAATGTTATTTGAAAAGTGTTAAGAAGACATTGTTCTTAGTAGGGAAACAGTTGATGACAGCATGAACTGATGATTGAGCACACGGTGGAGGGGTGTGGCTGGCCTGGGGAATACTGGTAGACCACTTGCAGCTGTGACCGGAAGGGGTGGACCTGAGACAGAGCTGCCCCAGGCTTAGATAAAGGCCAGCCAGGCAAGGGAGGAAGGAGCTTGAGAAGCTTGAGAGAGAAGATCAGAAAGCAGGTGAAGAAGCAGCAGCACAAGGAAGGAGCTGACACCTTAGCTCCAGATGAAACAGATGGCGCAGTCGTAAGAGTTTGGGGTCCCTTTCCATTACATTCTTAAATTTGGTCTTGGAAGAGCTTGTTTGTCTGTTTATTTACTGTGGAAACTGTATTAATCTAACAGATCTTATAGTTCTTATTCCTTAACCATAGTATAAGCCCCATTTTTTTCCAAAGAAATTAAAACATTCTCTGTTCACCTTTATTATCTCTTCTGCTCTGTCTTGCTTCTTGGATGTTCAACTGAAGCTGGTATCTTCAGGTTGATAAACTTTCTTCCTTCCTTGCAATTGTTCTTTTTATATCATCACTCTGTCTGCCTCAATGCCTCTTATAAACTGATCATATGTAGAAAATGAATGTCCCTTGAAGGTGGATTTTAGGGCCAGTCAATTTTGGTACGAAGTGTTATGCTCTTGTAATTCCGAACTGAAGAGATTAGTATCAACTCACACTTTAGCTTCTGTGCTTTTTCTCCATATGCTGCTCTTCCTTTCCTTTAGCCCAGAACTGCAGTGTCACCTCTTCTCTGCCCTTGTCTACCTCTCAAAGACTATAATCATCCTTTTTTTCGTTTCTGGGAGACTACCACATTTGAAGAGCCTCAGATATTGTGTAGCAAATACATGGAAACTGTGCAACTTTGAAGGTATCATTCTCTTTGAAACTGTCATCAGTGGGTTAAGTACCAAAATTAATCTAGTAGGGTTTCACACAACCTGCGGGTAAGTGATAAGAAACGCATGTTGTGGCTACATAGAGACATCAATACTCAAAGGTGTGTTGCAAAGTACTGGAAACCTCACTTGTGGTTGGCAAGAACAACTTCCATTCAGTTGTGTTCATATACTAAACATTAAAAAAACAAATGAAGAATGTTTTCAACATTGGTTCTAACTTGTTTTTCATGCAGTTACTCATATTTAAACTGTTACCTAAACATTGCACGTATGTTAATGAGCATAGTCTGTTCATTGGCTTATGCGTTCCAAATTCCACAGTGACTATACCAAATCCTTATGAAGTTTCCATAGATGTTTACATTTAGGCAAAAATAATGTAAGATCACATTGCCAAACGATTTCTTGTTGACTAAAGAAGAGTCTTATTTACTCAATCCTCAACAGAGATTAACGTACAGCTGGTGAAAGCATTTCTGATACATCTGTGAGAGTAGGACAGAAAAAGCTTCAAAGAAAGAATATCCTTAAGAAAAACTCACAACTCTGTGTGAAGAGTGCATGTACCATTCTTACAAGAACGATAAAGATTATCTAATTTGATTTTGAAGAGTAGCTTTTGAAAGCTAAAATCAAATTACAGTATAAATTGTGACATTTAGTAATTTTGATTTAAACCCCTTACTAGTTAAGAGGGAAAAAAAGCCATATTCCTTATAAAACTGAATAATATAAAAACTTTTAACTTTTGTATGTTTTGTAGAGTTCTCTAATGAATTATTCCAAAATAGAGGTCTAATCAGTTCAAGGGCACTAGAGTAATTTGAAATATCATTGAAATACCATTGAAAAATATTTTAATATACTCTTCTTTCACAAATAAAGGAAATGCAAAATCAACATATTAACCCACAAAACTCAGATATATTACTTGAATAAGCAGTACCTCCTGCATCTCTGATTGCTTGCTCTCACACTTAAAAACTGACAATTTTTTACATTAATTTTACCTTAAAAGATTATGGGAATTTTTAAATGAAAACATAAACAAAAATTTTAGTGGTATGCATTTAAAAAAAAATGTATTTATGGCCAAGGATAATTAGAGTTTGAAAAAAAATTTCGAGAGTTAGTTGCCCATGTTGCAAAGCTGTTGTGCTACAAAAGAAACAGTACACCAACTACTTTGTCTTTTTATAGTTAAAACTAACCCCTTGATTTCAACTAAACAGGTAAGTTCTGGAAAGTCTTCTATGGTTAACAGAAGAATCTATCCATCATTCAGAACTCCAATTGTTCCACTTACCAGTTTTGAAAGAAACTATCAGCACAAACATTCTTTTCCAGAACAGAAACACACATTGAATATAATTTCCATGGCTTTTCAAAAACTTTCCGTGTGGTCTCATTTGTTATAGTTACCTGCTGTGTAGTTAAAAGGTGTCGGTTTATTTTGGGTGTGCAGCAGTTAAGCAATATGCAGCAGAATAAACCTTTTTAGAATTTAAATATTTTGTTGAATGATGTAGTCTTGAGCTTACATTTCTGACAGACATTAGCTTGGACGCTTGGGAACTTAGGCAACACACTTTGCACCATTAGGATCTTGATGACAACCTTATTTGCTATCACTAGTTCCTGCATGGATGAAAATATTCTTCATACTTTAAAATGAAAATGAGTTTTCTTACCTCAAGGAAAGCTTTTCTTCTAGTAACATATGAAAGTCTTCTGTCTTTGAATGAGCGTTAATACTGAACAAATCTAGATAAAATAGTACTGATGTAAGAGACAATACACATGTACAATTCCCAAATTTACGGCCTCAAGTCTGAAGTCTCAGAGGCCTGATATGAGCAACCCAGAAAACAAGGCTGTCAAGTCACCTGTCTCCTCCAAAGATGCTGCATCCTAACTAAGATGTTCATAAAGAGATATTCAGCGTTTACTGACAGATCTACTAGTCCAAGCAGGACCACGTCTGTACAGATTTGTGTTAAAAAGGGACTTCCCACAGATAGTTTAAGAACCACTACTAAGAATGTTACATGCAAATAGATGGAGTGAACTACATGTGGTCAACAATCAGCTTTGATTTCTTAGTGTGATATTCTAGGGCTGTGAATATCAGGAAAAGTCCTTATTCTAATGCCCGAGAGTTCCCTCATTTATAAAAGCAATTTTTCATGGCAGAGGTATCTCAGATGGATTTAACTGTGCTACCACAGGGACTGTGCCAAGTACAGGAAACCTAGGAGACTGTCAAATCTGTAATATTTCTCATGGTCATATTCCAAGTGCAAGGCATTTTGCAGCCATCAGTCAGGGATTCCTTGGAAATGAACGGGCAAGATTAAAAAGATCACAGGAGACGGCCTTGGTCATAAATGACCAAACAGCACTCCCAATTCTGCAGAGTTCTGTTTATAGCTCCAGGCTACAAGGTGCCACTAGAATATAATCCTCTATGCTTCTTTGTTTGTCATTTATTTGAAATTATAATAGAAAAAGTATTGTAGACTAAAATACCAACAAAATTCTAAAGTCGTGTCCATTCAACACGTTCAAGTTAAATGCAAACAGAACTGGCTCCCAGCTTTCCTAATGCTTTATTGTGATCAGAACTTGCATAAAGAACCAATGGGTAAAAGTAACTTCTGGGATGATACAGGTGATGTTAGTAGCGAGAATGAAATGCATTTACCCTTTTCAGCATGTTCTGTCTGTAAAAGCATGATCTTCTCAGAAAGATCTATTTGGACACCTTTCTGCACCTGCACAGGAATTCCTTTCCTCTATATTCAATATTAGACATGATCACCATCCATCAACTCAAGATGACGTTATAGTCATCTGTTCACAGGCATGACATTTCTAAAAATAACCCAACCAAACATTTCTTCTCTTGACCCCACGGTGGGTGAAAAACACAATAGCCTAGTTGCTTTCTCATGTTCTCAGTGTTTTCATGAAAAACATATAGCTGAAGTCTCGCTCTCTGTTTTTAACTTCAAAGATTTCCATGGGAATGGCTGAAGGATTCAATGTCACCTTGCTGAAACTCCATCAGAAACATAAACGTTGAGGACATACAGTTTGCTGTAGACCTCCTGGCAAACTACTTGCAGGAAGTTTTACGCTCATCACAAGAGTGTCAGAAAACAAAAAAACTCTTCTTCAATTCAGCATTTTCACAAAACATGTTATGCCCCCATGAAAGTTGACACTGATAACAAGGATGCACAGTTTCATCTCTAAAGAATAGTAGGAAATATAAGAATGAAAAGAAGAAAAAATAGAAAGCAGCAGGAAGAAAGAAAGAAAGAAGGCAAGAAAAAGGAAGGAAAAGAAAGAAGGAAAAGAAGAAAGATCTTGCGTTAACCATTATCATTTGGAAAGATAAAATTATTATTATCACAAAGCTACTGAGATAAGATGAAGGATTAAAATATAATTTGGCCAAGGAATCAATCAACTTCCTAGGTAAAGAAAATGAACACTTTATAGGCAAGTGTATTAATTGTATATTTCAAAGTGCACGTATAAAGTGACCTGTACCTAGGAGAACTGACCCCTAGAAGTAATAATCTTTGAACATGTATATAAATAAATATATATTTTTTACAAAATGTTAATTTTAATTGTTTTTCAATTGAAAGGAAGAAAAATAATAGCTAGAGGTACTATGACTATAATTTTCAAATCATGTTTTAACAGATTCCTTCTACCAGTCTGGATTGCAGTACAAAGCTAGATACTTTCAATTCTACGCTAGTAAGGCATTTGATCATATCTCATTTTTATCAGTGAAGATAAATGGCGAACTTCATAACTGCTACAGAACACCTATTTTTCCCTCTCTTTTATTTAATGTTATTAATGTCATTTTTGAGAAATATTATGCATCAAAATAAGCATAGCTGTTTCATTTTCGTGGTTTTCTTCCATGCATTCTGAAATGCCTAAATCATATTTTCAAAATCATAATTCTTATTTGCTGATGGGGAATGATTTAGCACCATAATGAAATAATTATAAAGTACTCCATAAGGACCACATATGGGAATTTACATCAAAAGACATAATATGGAATTCATAATAACATATAAAAATATATGTATTAGATCAAATAGATTCTTTTCCATGAAGCTTTTACTCTACCACTTACAATGAATAGATAATATTGAAAGGCTCATTAAATGCTTGATTCTTGAGCATCAGAAAGAATGTTCTAAAGAGAAGATGAAGGCATTGCACATTCCCACAACACAGGAGTAAGAAACCATTCTTCGTTAAAAAATGTGTAAAGGCCATCAGACACAGAAATGCACTAGAGTAAGGGTCTATTGACATTAATCTCTTTTACATATATACACATATATAATGGTTTCTGTTTCAGCTTCATCAAAATGAAGAACATTGAAAAAGGATGCATGTAGCATTATCTTATTGCATCTACACCAGCAGTGATACGGTCTACATGCCTGATCGTCCTTTACTTCCACTGTCTTAAAACCACCATGAAGCAAGCAGCTCTGGTAATTTTGCAAGGTAACACAGTATTTTCTCCTGCCTGAATTGCTTGAAAAGTCAAGAGAGCGATGGACTTCCTGTTTCTCACTTATTCCTATTCTTAGCAAAGATATGCCTCCGTATCCAGCTTGCTACCATTTACCAATCTTCTGTGTAATTCCAAACTTGCTTCCAAATCTGCAACAAGGCAGAACCTAAGCAAAGAAAATTCTTTAGAAGCACAACTCTGAGGCAGTTGCAGCAGGATGGTATACTGTTCACTGAAAAAAGTACATGAGTATGCAGAATTAGGTACAAAAACTGTACACAATCATACAGGGAATAAGTGTATTAGAATATACTTCTGATTAAGGACATAAGGGATATACTAATCTGGCATTTCTAAGTGCTTAGCTTTGCAATGCAGCAGGGTTTTTGCTGAACCTGTGCAGGGGAACTGTTAGGTCACAGCCTGAACTAGTGATTGAGCACCTGGTGAAGGGGTGGGCTGGTGGGAGGAGCACAAGTAAATTGTTTACACCTGTGCTCTGCTCATGATCGGAAGGGGTGGGCCTTGGGCAGAGCCATCCTGGGCTGGTATAAGGGCCAGCCACTGGAGGGAGAGTGTGTTTGACCTAAGGCTGTATCCCTGAGAGGAGTGCTGTGTAGTTGAAGGTCCCCTTCACCCAGTGGGTGAGTTTGACCTTTCTTTTTGTGCATGTCTATTGGCCTACCTCCTAGTACTTTGCCTGGTATTGCAAAGAACCTGCTAGAAGTGATTTTATTTCTTTTTTTTTGCAGAACAACCTGTTATTTCTGTGTTCTGTGACACCAAAGTGAGTTGTTGGGAATTACATTATGCTATGTCTTCTTTAAGCATAGACTAAAGGAGATCAGAGCTCTAGAGAGCAACATATCCAGTGAGAAATAACAGATGAAAATAATGTTTGTAGGAAGATGGTTATAAAATAAGAAGGGAGAGGCTCATAATACTAGTTGTTAAATTCTTTGTAGGACTTACAGGACTTATGGCAATGATAAACAATGAAGACAGTTTTAATATTGGGAGTTCATCCTACTCAGAGAATTGGGCATAAATCAAAAGGCAAATGTGTTGAAGGGACCCTTTATATGATAACTAGTGAAAGCTGCACCATAAGCAGTGTAGAAGCCAAAACAACTAAAATAACAAATAAAAAAAAAAAAAGTGGTCACGTCAGAACTACATTATGCATTGAAGGAAAGGACAAACTTGTTATTAATATTGGAGCATGCAGCCTCCTGGGCCATTAGAGCAGTCTCCTTGTCACCCGACTGCCATACCATGCAGGGAAAGTATTTACAAATAAGTCTAGGTGGTGGACATCTGAGGTTATTTTTCTTTTATTCTCTTCTTTCAACTGCAAGACTTTTTCATAACTGTATTTCTCTTCATGTAATGTATTTTTGCTGCTGCTTACAATGTAATGATTAGTTCCTAAAACAGCTATTTTTAGCCAATAATTAACTGCTGTGATAACAAAACTGGTGGTGTCCTAGGGGAGACTGAGCTGCTCCTATTTCTAATTTTCTGAGTCTCCTTTCAAAATATCGCTTTATCAGAGTTTGAGAGATATTGTGCTTAGTTAAATGAGCAAGGCTACTGCTGCCTTTGGTTAAGAAATGAGTTCTGTGTTCATGTTCCCTATTTCTTTGGAAGTTCTTCTCAGTCCTGCTCAAGTTAAACTTCACTGAGAACAGATGACCATAATAACTGCCTTCTGCCTTGTAGAGTGGCACCAGTACAGCTTTAGCCACTAACACTGCTGCAAATATCCATCAATGAATAGCAGTCAATGTGACATTAGTGTTAGCAAGAATATATGTTCTACTAAATCCTACGATTGTGTTTGGTGCACCAGAAATGTCATACAATTTTTCTCTAATTGAATAGTGCACTGAGGCCTTTTTTCTCCCCCTTCACTAGAAGCTACCTGCAAGTAGGTAGATATCCCTTTCTGTTAGTCCCACTGATGTAGTTCTGCAGGCTTTCTCTAAATCTAAGAAAATACATGGAGTGGCTAGATGAAAGGAAAGATCACATTCTTTCTCAGATCAGTCTTAGGCTATGCCACATATAGCTTCTCTGCAAAGCATAGCAGGCTAAATATAAATTGAAAGGAACTTGTACAATTGATGTTTCTCATGAAATTGCACTTACAAAAGCATGCCTCTATACTGAAGAAACTTGTAAGCAAGACAGCAGGCAAGAATCATGTAACCAGGCTGTACTGTAAAAATCAAAACACTGAAGCACAATTTTGGAGAGAATAAAATTACGTTTCCTTTTGTGATGTTGTACTAGCCAAATATCTGGTGGTGGACAAGTGGACATGTACAGTCCTCCCAAGATGGGGCTAGAAATGGACCAGATGATTGAGGGCAAAAAGATGTAGACAGTTCATAAAATCATAGAACGGTTTGGGTTGGAAGGGACCTTAAAGATCATCTTGTTCAAACCCCTGTCATGGGATGGTCAGGTTTTCCAGGGCCCCGTTCAGCCTGGCCTTGAACACCTCCAGAAATGGGGCATCCATAACTTGTCTGTGCGGCCTGTTCCAGTGCATCACCACATTGGAGTAAAAAATTTTCTAACGTCTTAACTAAATCTCTCTTCTTTTAGTTCTCACGTGCCTCTGCAAATTCAATAAATGTAATATTTTACCTTTGAATCTTTATATAATTCATGGGTCTGACATGCTAGGAATTCCAACTGCTTAGGCATAAAGGATCTGTGAATGAAGGATGAATAATCCTACCGCTGAGCTGCAATTTTCCAGGAATTCCCTGACCAACCCCATCACTGAGCACCACGGACTTACTTGGAGGACTGCAGGCAGATTATTCTTTTAGCAGTAATGAGTTGTCTTTCCCCCTCTGGCAAAACAATGAGAGAATCTAGGACTTTGACGTCTCCATGAACTTCTGAGATTCATACACGTAGGATTTTTTTCAGCTCTACTCTGTTACATCTTCAAGTACATTCAGCATTTCTCTGTGATCTCCAGATCTCTAACTCAAACTCTTCTGTAAAATCCACTTCTTCCTGTAATTACTGCTGCTTTCTGTCATTAACATATCATACAGGTCATTCTTCTATGTTGTTTCTTTATTCAGACCCAGCTGGATTTTAAGGTATTGGAGCAGGAAACTACCAATCAGCAAATCACTTCCAAGTGTTCACAAAGTTTTTGATTGTTCTTAATTCAAACAGATTTGTGGAAATATAAAGTTCTGCATCCTTGAACGTCCTCATCATCAAACGATGTTTTTAAACAAAATCTGAAAGGAATAGAATTTGTTCACTGGAATTCCAGACACTTTCACTATTATCAACTAATTCAAGTGCCTATGCTAGTAAGGATGTATATCATTTTGGATTTTTCCTTGCTGTTTTACAGGCACCAAGAATTCTCTACTCTTAGTATATCGAGGTTTTTTATAGTACTCACTATGAGTACTCGCTATTTATACTTATAGTAATTACAGTACTCACTATAATGGTTTGTTCTCTTTGCACTGGTTAAATGGTTCACCTACAGCTGTTTCAGAATTCTGCTATCTTATTATCCACAGAACACTTTTGCTTTGTAATACATACCGTGGATGTTTAGTTACCCTGATGACCCAAAACCAGAAAGTGGTACTGCAGTGAAAGACAATTTCATCCCCGGTATTTATTTGTGACATAGCTCAGGTGCACACTGTCTGCTAGAGGGGTCCAAAAGAGTCAGTAAATGAAATGAGGCTAAGGATCTAAAGGCATTACTGCAGAAGTTTTGGAGGCTTCCTTTTGGACTAGTGCTAGTCTGGTCATGAACTGAACGTCTGCCTGTGGATGAAGCAAGTTAAATGTATTCCTGATCTTCTAGTAAAAATAGTTCAGTTTGTGAACTCCAGGGTGACTCAGCGATAAGTGAGGACAACTGGGACACATTAATTTTGAAGTGTACTATGGTTCAAACTTAAAATGCACGTATAACTTCACTGTCTGGGTCAGGAGAGATATAGTAGATTTTATAAAATTGTTTGGCAAATATTATCTGGAGATGAATATAGACAATGCTAAAAACAAGCAAAAGCTTGTAATAATCACCTGAATGATCCAAGTGAAAAACTACTCCTGTGTTGAAGCACCATTACAAAGTAAAAGGTAGAATGCTGAAATCAAAACAGGCAAGGAAGGAAGATTCTAGAAAAAGGTAGAATGTTAGAGAAGGAGCACTGAATGGAAAACAAGCTGACACTTAAAGATTCACATCTGGTCTATGTTAAATTATAGTTCCAAAACAAAGTTTCGAGCAAATATTTATGAAGGAACTGTTTCTTAAGGGAGTTGAATATAGATTGGTACTTTATTGATTTAGTGTATATATAGCACAACAGATTATAAATAACTCATAAAACAAAAATAAAGAGTCATTAGCGTCTGTGTCTTCCTTAATCCACTTAATTAGGAAACATCTGTGGTGTAGTCAGTGTTCTTTTCCATAATTGTTTAATATGAGACAGGATGATATGATGCCAAAATGTCTTTGAGAGATTTTAGGTCTCCAATTTATTGTGCAGATGTTTTAAATGTTTTTAAAATGTGTATTTTCATAGGAAGATATCAATAATCACAGAAAGCCAATAAAGTATGTCAACTGTTTTTAACTTCAAAAAGCAGTATTTTCTCGATTGATTCTTTTTTTAAATATAATTTTGTTAAGTGAAAATAAAGTTAAGAGATGGCTTACATGAGAATCGTGTACTTAGACAGAATTGGTAATTGATTGATATTGATAAAGATTTAATTTCTTTCATAGGAAGGTTTTGTACCCAAGTCTTGTAACACATTAGATTTTTCAAAAAACTTAAGTCTATGAAAGCCAATGCAGTGTTAAAGGACAAGAATGGAAAAAGGAAAAGATTAAAGTCTGAATTTCATTGCTTTTATCTGTGGAAGCATGAAGCATTCATTTTTAAATATACTTTTCCACCACATGTTGGCTACAGCTAGTTAAAGAAAAGAAAATTTACGTAGTACTAAATAACGTCCAGTGGCATAAATGTAGAATATTTTCTCCCATATCTAAAAGCAAAAGAAAATTAAAACAAACTGAAAAGAAACCTTGTTTATGAATATAAAAATGTAGGGAAAAAGTTGATCTGTGAATGTCCTGACTTGGTTTAAAAAAAAAAAAAAATAGAAACAAATCTTTTCAAAGAGCTGTTTCATTTATTCCCTAGCAACAACTGTTCCACAGCAAAAGCTGTTGTTTTGTTTGCACTTTTGTGTCCTTTAAAAATCTTTATAGAAATAAACTATCCACCTAAAAGCTCTGTGAATCATGACATGTCAACCTCAAGACTTAAGTCTGTTAGTATTTGAATTTGTGATTTTGGTTTCCAAATAATTATTTGGGTTTTATGCTTGTTTTCAGTAGACAAAATATATAGGTTAAGGGAGAGTGTTAACCTTTTAGAAGGGAGGGGCTGTGAGAATGATCTTTTATTGCTCTTATCCTCCTCTTGTTTTCCTACAGATTGGTTTCAAATGTTACTTCCCACTCAGTTCTTGATCTGTGGGCAAAATAATTCCCAAAAAAAGGAAGGGTAGTTTGACCTCTCATTTATCTGTATTCACAAAACACTGTCACCGAACCATTGAAAAGTCACCAGAGAAGGGTAGTAGGGTGGTAGCAGGGGGGTAGGAAGGGGAGTCAGCAGAAAGATTGGAGAGGTAAGGAGTCAGTCAACAGAGTCTGTTAATTTTGAGCTAGCTGTCTGACTGGCTTTGTTTTGGGAGTGTAGACTTTCTCATTGCTGAGTGATCAAATTATTTTTCTTTGTCCACCTTGGGCTGTGGATTGAGGGCCTCCAGAAGATTAAAGTAGAATTTGATGGCTGTGGTAATGGAGAGGCTGAAAAGTCAATGAGTTTGTTAAAATAAATCTTTCTTTACATGCATTGCCACATGTGTAAGCACCAAGTGTTTCCAACAGGAGTGAGAAAGTGAGACAAAATTCTCATTAGATCAACTTAATTCAGTGACGAAGGTAATGTTCTAAACCAAGAAAAAGGAACGAGAGCCAATACCAAAACTGCTGTAAGACAAAGTCCTAGTATCATATACAGATAATGACATCAAAAAAACTTGGTTGACTTTATTTTACTCTTCTCTAGTTCACAGGGAGTCACCCTTCTGATATGTTTTCAATTTATAGTCCCCTCAGATTTTAGCAATGTATTCAGAATTAATTCTAAGGCAGTGACAGATTTTGGTAAATGCAGTCAAACATCACTAGCAGCACCAATAAAATGTTCTGAAGATACTGAATTTATAGTCAGAGAAGTATAAAAAAATCATATGGGTATGTGACAAAAAAAATCACTGGGTATTTAAATTAGAATTGTAAGAATTGTATAAAACTATCCCTCAATTAAGAAATGTTTCAAACTAAAGAGGTCAAAGTTGGCCATAGGAAATATCACAAGCGTTACTGGAAAGATCTGATATTCTTTTGGCAGTATCTTAGGGCTTGCTTTCCTCCTCCAGCTACATCCAGTTTACATTTTTAAGAATTTTAAGGGAAATGAATAGTTATCTAATATAGGTTTATTCCATCTCTGCAGAAGACTACATCTGTTGTAGTCAAGATTTCAAATCTTTTATCCGATAAAGGACTTATCTGAGGTAAAACTGGTCAGTGTAAAAACTTTGATTCTGTTGGTAGAATGGTAGGACCATTACTAGGCTTCTCATAAAGATCAGAATTTTCAGTACACAAAGGAAAAAAGACAAGAACTCAAGGGCTTTTATACATTGTGACTAGGTAAGAGATTTGAAGTCTTCTAAAACAAAAAGTACGGATTTCTTTCTATTGATTATGTCTACTGCATATTCTTTATATATTTTTAGTAGCACAAGACTTAAGAGTTTTTCTAGGTCTGCAGCAAGGGCAAGAAAGATTGATCCTCTTGCTTTGTATGGGAAAGAACAAATGGTAGATGCAGCAGGTAATGACTTTTTTTGTAGAATCAGAAACTCACCATAGTTTGGGCATTCTGAGTAGGGCAACACTTTCTTAATATTAAAAATCTCCTGCAGTTCAGCAGCACAAACAACTATTCCCGCCCCCCCCCCTCCCCCCCCTTCTTCCAGTGCAGGGTCCTTTGCCTTTTTCAATAGTTTTTCTTTCTCCTACTGTTTTTCCATGGTATATTACTGCTTTGTATTTTTTGTCTTCCATACAATATATCTTAAGTTATCAGATATTGGGTAGGGTTCTGCGGGCAGTGTGGTTTAAAGCAGTTTTTGACACACATCCTATAATCTTTTCAGGATTGTGCTCTTGCCTGTGATTATGACAGTATGGACTTGATAATCTCATTGGGCCAACTGCAGGTCACTAGTTGTGTTCCTAAGAGTTTTCGATCAATTTTCAATAAGAATGGTGATAATGAAAATAGAACAGAGGCATGATAGCTTTAGGGATGTGGAAAAGGAAATTACAATAGCTAAAGTGGAAACCAAAAATCAAGCAACTTAATGTATTCAAGTTGAGGAAACTAGATAATCTCCTTGCAATGCATGAACTCACACATGAAACTGTGGGTCTAGCAACAGAACTTTCTAACAAATCTGTTAAATCAGGGATGGCAAAACTGAAATGTCAACACGGGGTTATACATTTATGAAGTAAAAATAAAACTAGAAAATAAAAAATGATCTGGGCAACTACATGATGTGTTTGTATCTCACAGAGGTGTGCAAGGCTTTAGAACTCTATAAGAACTATTTAAAATGTAGAGGCAAATGGAAGATAAAATATAACATGAATTTACCCATTTTGCATTTTATTGAACCAATACAATGGCTTTCTTAAATAACTAATTTTCTACAGCAAGGAAATCAAATCAATCTAATTTCTCAGAAATCCATTAAGGAATTTTACATGATATCATGTGAATAATTTAATTACTTAAGATTAACTGAGATAAATTTAAGAGTTATCAGACTTTACTGACTCTTTATTCATAGTCTTTATTCAAGGCTTCATGGAGTGATTTTGGCATAAAAAGCAGGAGTATATAATGATTTTTACTAGCAAAGGACTGTATATATATAAGGACTGTATAATTCTGAACACATAAGTCCCTATGCAATAAATGTAATCATATGAGAGTAAAACATAATGTGCTGATGAACTAAGAGGAATATCTACTATAAGATGAACCTTCTGATTGAAACAAATCAGAAGGTAAGCAATCTTAGAGAATTAGTTGATCACAAGATGAGAAAGTACTTGTATTATGCAGTACCATTAAGCTAGGAAATAATAATAAAAACAGCTGTAATTATAAACTGCATCTTGTGAAATATTTCCAGTAGATAGTACTTCCACAGTAATGCCTTCATCAGAGAGCTTTTTGAGTCAGGGGTACCTCAGAAGAGCCTTCCAGTCTGGAATAGCTTTGCACTGTTCTGCTTGTCTATTTTAGATTAATTCAAGCTGGAATTGTTTGTTGTTGTTTTTTTTTTTTTTTTTTTTTTTTAAAAAAAAGCAAGATCAAATTAATGAAGAATCAAGTAGATAAGAGGAGACAAAAAACTTGACTTTTTTAGTGCAGGGAAATAACTAATAGCATATTTTTCTCTATCAGTAGAGAGAAAAACAATGTAATTTGAAGGATGTGGTGTAAAATAACCAGTAATTCATGTAAAATAGAAGGTTCTTAATCATCAGTAATTTCTAGCTCAGTCTTCTGATACTATTCATGGTTGTTAAAAGCACCTCTGAGGTTTTAAGTTGGAATTTGGTAAATACACTAAAGAGATTAATATGATTATGTATTACATCTGTATATTGCCTGGAAACAACTATTTGCCCCTCAGAAAATGGCTAAATGATAAGCCTTTTAAAAGTAACGAATTTTACTTCTTGCTTTCTAGGTGTATTCATTTCTCAGATGTTTCTTCCAAAGTTGGAGAGCTGAAATCCTTATATTCTGGTAAAATTCTAGTTTTTCAAATAACATTACTCTAGAAACAGATCCTAAGAATTATAAATCTGTTTCATAATAACGCCCCAAAACCAGGCAAATTCTACACTGTTGAAATAGCCAAGGCTTCAGATAGTTACAGAATCATAGAATTGTTAGAGTTGAAAGGGATCTTTACATGTCATCTAGTCTAACTCCCCTGCAATGTACAGGGACACCTACAGCTAGATCAGGTTGCTCAGAGTCCCACCTAGCCTGACCTTGAATGTCTCCATGGATGAGGCCTCCACCACATCTCTGGGCAACCTGTTCTTGCTCTTCCCTGAAATCTGATGGCAAGGAATAAACAATTAGCAGAGAGCTTTTTTTTTTTTTTTATCCTATTCCGCAAATCTCTGATGTGCACATCTGTTGAATACTTGTGTGCCATCCTGTGTCATCCTCCTTAATGTCAAGAAGAACAACATAGTAATGAGTATATCTTTAGGGAAGGATGTTCAGGAGTTTGGAAAGGCATTCATGCAAGGTGCAATGAATTAGGCTGGAACACTTCAGCCTAGAAAAAGATAACTGAGGAAGGATACCACAGATACCTATCAAATGTAGGGAAGGTGAGTGTGGATCAATTTCTCACTTCTACTTCCAGTAATAGGGGGAAAGAATAATGTTAAATGAAGCTAGAATATATCAGATTCTACACAAACATAAGAGGCTAGTAGTTAGCCAGCAGTGTGCAGCCAACTGTGCAACTCCTTCCTCAGGATGCTGCCAAACCTGGCTCAGAAAATCTCTGAGCTATCTGCTGCTGGAGATGAGCTGAATATTCTGGAAAAGCTTCATTAAAGCTTGACCTGATCTTACACTTTTCCAGTCTTTGCTACTGCCAGCATCAGCAGGGTAAAGCGGAAGTTTTGTTTTAATCCAATACTCTCCTGTTCTTATATTCTGGTAAAAGCTGGAAAGGGGTAGTTCAGCTTTGAGAGCTTGCAGAGGAAATATGCTTTGTGCGTTTATATGATCATAGGTCTTCTGCAAAAGTTGCAAGACTTTTAACAGCAAACCTGACATAGTTGGGCGAAGATATGAATTAGTACTGATTGTACTGTGACTTTGATAGCATAACATGACCTTAGCATGTCTACAATATGTCAAAGTGAACAATTTTCCCTCTCTAAGTAGGTTACAAGCTATAGAGGCAAGAAGGGAAATGATGAATCATTTATCTTAACACAATTGGTATTTAAGTGAAATCTTAATCATAGCATAGTTGTCAATGTTCAATGTCAGCCTATGTTGTGGTGTAAGAGGAGCTCTTTCTTCAGTCTGATACCATTTAATATTTCATTTCAGGCCTAGATGATAAAGTAGAAAGTGCTTATTAATTATGTAGATGTGTCCAGTTCTGGACTCCCCAGTACAAAAAAGACAGGGGTCTCCTGGAAAGATTCCAGCAGAGGACCACAAAGGTGATAAAGGGCCTGGAGCATCTCCCTTACGAGGAAAGGCTGAGTGAACTGGGTCTGTTCAGCCTTGAGAAAAGACTGAGAAGGGATCTTATCAATGTCTATAAATATCTAAAGTGTGGGAGGCAAAGGGACGTGGTCTTTTCAGTGGTGTGTGGGGACAGGACAAGGGGCAATGGCCACAAACTGAAGCATAGGAAGTTTCACACAAATAGGCATCAGAACTCCTTCACAGTGAGGATGATGGAGCACTGGAACAGGCTGCCCTGGGATGTTGTGTAGTCTCCTCTGGACATATCCAAGACCCATCTGGATAGCTACCTGTGTGACCTGCTGTAGGGAATGTGCTTTGGCAGGGGAGTTGGACTCAATCTCTAGGGGTCCCTTCCAATCCCTGCAATTCTGTGATTCTGTGATGGCATCAAACTGGGAGGCCCATTGGGTTCACTGAAGGATAAGATTATAATTTCTTAGAAATGGAGAACTCAAAGAAATCACAAGGAACTACAAAAGGCTGCTTCAGAATCCAAACTATGCATAAAGAAAAACAGGGATTATTTCCTCTGGCTGCCCCACAGAGAATTGGCTAAAGCTGCCTGGAGATGCAGCACAACACCAGCAACAGTCTCTTTTCAAAATCATTTTCATAAATCAAGAACTTGGAATATTGCGCTGCATTTCAACAGAGTGTGGAGCAATGACCAGATGAAGTTTGTTTCTATTTCCTGTAGGCTGTCATTCTACATGAAAATGGAAACCTTTACAAGTGTATTCACCATTGCACTGTCCCAGCTATTTCCTTCCCTGCAGAATTAGTTCTAATCTTGTTTTTCCTGTCCCTGAAGTTCTACAAAGCCAAGTTAGGAAGGAACTGCACTGCATCCACTTGGAAGACAATGAAGGAGATTTCATTCATCTTCCTTTTTCATTGCAAATAGAATTGTTCCAGTCAGCCACTCACATGCAATGCTGGTGTACGTGTGTGACAGAGCAGGTTCAGACTCTGGTGATTATTCACAAAAAACAGAAGACTTGGCTTGCTTTTCAGAGGGCAAGCTGTGCTTCCAAGTCTTTGTAGGACAAGAGAAAAAAATGAACTGTTTACTGGTATGCAGAGCATACTTTATGTGGAAACTATGGGGAGATAATCAGTGTGAAATCCTATGCCATGGTTTTCAGAATAAAACCACAATTTAAATTAATTAGCAGAAAGCTCACTGTGCTCTTGCTTTATCCACTCTAACAGTGACAATTTTACTGTATTTTTTTTTTTTTTAAATCTGTCTAAGGTATAGGCTTTGTGATTCATTCAGGTTGGTTTTTTGCTTAGTGTTTTTTTTGGAGTGGTATTATTGTCATATTGTCATTACATAAGCAGAAATAGTTTTGATTTTTATCTCCTTTTCATTTTCTCTGTATATCGAACAATATACAAACAATATAAAATGGTGACTCTGGAAAGATATTTATGATGTATTCCCAAAGGTCCAATAAATGTACCAGTAATAGTATTGGACATTTTTCACTTTGAAGATGGCCATTATCTCCAAGTGGAGACAGCGTGCTTTAAGTTCTTTTGAGACGTTTCAAAAGAAGATGAAGATTTACATCCTTATTTTCATGTTCAAACACCTGACATAGATTTCCATTCCTTTACTTAGAAATCATAGCTGGCAATTTGTGTAGATATGCTCTCCTTTTCTGTCATATCATTTGCAGTTGTCAAGAAGCACACTTCTTTGTTTGCTTGATCTTTGGAGCATAGAAGTTGATTTCCCACGTATGTTTAAAAAAATTATCACTTGAAGACCAAAACTAATCAGGCAACTCCTTTGGTTCCAGTGCACAAAGTTTTCATGGCTATCTATTGTACCACTTTAATCAGGACATTTATCCAGCACAGAAATTGGGAGCTACTGTAAAACTCTTCTATCAATAGCAATGTTTGAAATATGTGCCTTGGCCTCCTGTTGTTCAACCATTGCAAATTGTCAAATTATATGTGACAGATTGTGATCTGTCCTTTTCATGACAGCCAAAAGTGTTTTTCTTCACCCTGGGAAAAGGAAAAAAGGAAAAAAAAAACATTCAAATACATTGAGAGATTGTTCTAATCCCAGCTAGTTATTAATTTGCAAAATCTTACATTTCGAAAGGCAGTTACAAGTTTCTCCCAAGATAATATTCTATGTCTGTGTCTTCTCTATAGTTCATGCAGGGCTATACAAATTTTATACAAATTCTATGATGGCAGAGTCTGCCTGAAGACTCGCATTAATGAATATTTTTATCTATTATGCAGTAGGAAAATTAAAATATATTTTATGGTTACTACCTGTGCTGCTGTACTACAAAGAGAAAGCCATTCAGTGAGAGCTACACAATATCTCACTTCACCTGTGAAGGAACAGCTGCAGTTGTCTGTGGTGGAAAATACTTGTGGTGTGAATGGGGGATGAAGTACAGGAGTACATTCCAGTGTGAATGCATTGAACACTGTGCCAGAGGCATATTTGGGTACTGCTGTTACATACATGTACCATAAGTAGTGCTTCTTAGGAATGGTTATTCATCACACAATGAATATGTTACTGCTGTTAGAAAATATTATCTTCTTTTCCACACAGTGTAGGATAGACAGCAGCTGTTAAAAAGACCCTAAAATAGCATTGATGTGAGATCTAAAGAGCTTCTAAAAAAAATGAACAAAGAAACTGTACTCAATTTTTTTTTGCAGGCATCTTAATTAGATAATTATGTCTTAGTTATTCATTGTCCGTAATCTACAGCTGCCTATATCTGAAATTTATCACCTGTGGCTAATTGCATATTCTGTAACAAATTTCAAGTCAGTTAACAGCACTCTGCTGCAACTTGTCCAATGTCATAATAATTTGCTCTGACTAATATCTAATATTCCTGATTTTAAAAATTCTTCTGCACGTTTGTCATTTCTGAGAACATTTGGATGGACTTCTTAGATGATTTTTACAGTTTGCCCTTCATTTAGATATAACTATAACTTTTTTCTATATCTATAGAAATTGTTGTACTTGTATGTTTGAAATAATATAAAAACAATTGCCAAAATGAGAATGGAAATTTTGGGACAGTATTAGTCATCCTGAAAATATGCTATTTAGCATGAAACTGATATATTTTAACTGTTTTTCAATATTATTGATCTTTTTATACCCTCTTAATGAGCATTTACAATGAGTATATGAGCATACTGTAAACATAGTATACTATGATTAGTATAATAATATTTTGAGAATTCAAACTGAGTATCGACTCTAAGCATAATTCTTCCTGGTTTTCACCTGATCATCTGCAAGCTATTTTCAGCAATCTTCCTCTTCTGTGTTTTTTGTTTAAACTTGCATTGTGTGTCACCAAGCTTCCTTTTATAATTTGGCAGTCTAAAATTTGACCTAACTTCCTATATCATCCTTAAGGTGCTATTTGTGGCACTGTAGCGTGCAGTCTACCTAGCCC
This sequence comes from Penelope pileata, assembly GCA_013396635.1. Classification (NCBI taxonomy): domain Eukaryota; kingdom Metazoa; phylum Chordata; class Aves; order Galliformes; family Cracidae; genus Penelope; species Penelope pileata. The sequence continues at coordinate 268,450 of WBMW01005162.1, forward strand.
TCCCTCACCAGAGCCAAACATACAATCACTGAGGTTTGTGCAATTGAAAGAGGAGCCCCCAGAATGATGCTCAACCTGCCACGCAGTGTTACATCCATATAACTGAGATACTTATAAATCTTGCTGTTATTTCCTAGCCTTGCTCTTTGGACTGTCACTACAAAGGGGGATTGATGAAGAAATGTGGAGTCAGCATAAGAAATCCAACCAGCCCACTGGGGAAGTGCTGTGAGATGCTGATGCGCTTCTGACACTTGCATCCGCTAGTTGTCAGTGGAGGAGCATTTCGCTTGAGTGGCCACAGCCTGTCCAGATGTAACCAAAAGCCAGCACAGCTTTTGGCTGCTGTTGTTAGGAGCTCTTTACAAAGTACAATGCTGAAAAATAGTAGTACGGTAGCTAGAGACATAGCATGTTCTACATGGAAAATGTATTTGATCAAGTTGAAGTTGAAAGTACTTTTAAAGTATAAAGCAAGCAACTTTTCAATAGTAAAAGTTGGATAGAAACATTTAATCTATTGTGCAAAAGCAACTAAATACTCATTTGTATCCTCTTACCAGTGTTTGTTCTTCCTGTCAGGAGTGCAAAATGCATTTCTAATCAGATGGTTTGAATCTTCATCTACTCTGAAAGGTGTTACCAGGCTGGAGAGTGAGCTTTATATTAATGACACTATTCTTTTCTGAAGAAATCACAGCTACCTATTTGGGATTATCTTAAGTGCTGATATGGCCCAGAATGTAATTTGTTTTAGAGAAACAGCAGTGCCAGAAGCCTATAAATTTACAAGCATGCTTCATTTAAACTCTCCAATGAGAGAACTTTTCAGGTGATAGTGAAAAAAAATCCCCATCGAATGGAAAATGTTGTTTGTTCTTTTTCAGAGCAGGTGGTAGGGAATGCTCTCAAGGAGATAAAAATGGCTTTTATTCCTGTTCCCTATGCAGGAGATCAAAAAAAGTAAGGAACTGCCAGACTTAATGAGCCATGTTGGAGGACTGCATCCTGACGGTATTCATGCATCATTTATAGAATACTTCATAGGAAAATGATTTAGTGAACCGCATATCACTTTGATGTCTTGCAACAAGCCAGCTTATTCATATTTATGTGAGAAATTCAGCGGTTATAAATGACAAAATCGTGTAGGCCAATGGCTGGAAGAACGTGTTGGGGGATCACTGGTGTGTGGGATGGTTACCAGCTGAAGAGTTGGGAACAATCAGTACACAAAGTGGGACCTGAGTTGGAATCCTTGGCTTGGACCCAAACAAATACCACTTATTATGGCGGAGAGACAAAGATGTCAAGGTCCTTGGCAGGCTGTATACTGCATTTGAGTGATGCTGTTCTGCTCATTCCAGCTGTATTCCAGTGAGTGTTTCTTTTTTTAAAAAAAAAAAAAACTTTCAGTAATAAAAAAGGCATAATAGCCTACCACATTCTTTTAGAAGGGATCCTACCACTTTTTTTCAGTAGGGATGTCAGTCTTCTCTAAGCCTACTCAATTCAATTGCTTAGTCCAATCCTCCGATGGAGGTGGGCTGGTTCTAGTGCAAGGTCTGTACAGCCTAGTATTTTTCATCTTTTTCATGAGACAGAGGACTCTAGAGTGTTCAGACCTGGGCCTAGTGTTTCTCAGGTCTTGCAGTGGCTCAGACATTTTCCTTCAATTTCCATTCAGCTTTAGGCTCTGGCTTCTGGTATATTTAAGCATAATTTCCAAGGAAGTAATGAATATAACTTTAATCAAATTTCTTAACCACAGTCACTCTTAAGAAGGATGAAATGAGACAGAGGGCTCTCATAAACATAAGCCATGAGGCAAAGCTTTGCTTGACCTAACCTCCATCTTTGTACAACAAGAATTTCATGCTGGGCAAAGTTCCTCCTCTTTTGTCTTTTTCCAGCAACTTATCAAGCAATGACATGTTTCAAGTAGCACCTTCTAAAGGTGGCCTCTCCGTCTAACTTCTGTCTCCTCTCTCCATATATCCAAACTGAGAACCTGTATCTATGGTCTATAAGCTGTTCAGTTCAGCAACTAAACGGAATCTGTTGATTCCCAGTCTCTGTGTGGCTTTGTCATGTAGCTCTAAAGCATCCTTCTCAGACAGAAGAGCTGTCTGAAGTATTTCACAGTACCCTGCTTGATCTTCAAATGGACAAGAGACCGGTATGTAACAGAAATGAGTAGACCTCCTTCCGACTTGTACCCAGAAATATCCTAATCTATCACAGAGGAAATTAGGCACTGAGTTGTATTCAGATGTATCATAGAAACAGTGGAGTTGGAAGGGACCTTTAAAGGTCCAACTCCCCTGCAATGAACAGAGACACCTACAGCTAGATCAGGTTGCTCAGAGCCCTGTCCAGCCTGACTTTAAATGTCTCCAGGGACAAGGCATCCACCACATCTCTGGGCAGCCTGTTCCAGGGCTTTGCTACTCTTACCATCTTAGGATGAAAATATTGAAGAGCATCGGTTCCAGCACTGACCCCTGAAGGACAGCAGTCATCACTGATCTCCATCCAGACACTGAGCCACTGACTCCACTCTCTGGGTTCAATCCTGTAGCCAGTTCCTTGTTCATCAAACAGTCCACGCATCAAATCCGTATCTTTCCAATTTGGAAAGAAGGATGTTGTGGGGGACTGCGTCAAAAGCCTTACTGAAGTCCAGATAGGTATCAGTGGCTCTTTCCTTGTCCATTGATGCAGTTGGACCATCAAAGCAAATCACTAGGGTGGTCAGGCAGGACTCGCCCTTGGTGAAGCCATGCTGGTTGTCTTGTATCCCCTCCCTCTCTTCCATGTGCCTTAGCATAGCTTGCAGGAGGATCTGCTCGATGATCTTTCTCAGCACAGAGGTGAGGCTGACAGGCTGGTAGTTCCCTGGGTCATCTTTTCTACCCTTCCTAAAAACAGATGCAACATCATCCTTTTTCCAGTCACCAGGGACTTCACCTGATCATCACTTGATCATCATGGCTTTCAAATATCATCAAGAGTGGCTTGGAAACATCAGCCAGTTTCCTCAGGACTCTGTGTCCCTGACATTTGCTTTTGAACGCGTAGGTCTTCACCAATGTGCTCAGTTCTGTGTGAAATTCAGCTAGAATTGGACCTATTGACAATCCTGGTGAGATAGCTCAGCTTCTGGTACTATTGCATCACTTCACTGCATCAGAAACAGCTTAAGAGGGACTCTTCTCTCGTTTTTTTTTACTTTGCCTGAGGATAGAAAAGTATTACCTTTCTTCCCCTCCCCCAGTGACTATGGGGATTTTTATCTTCTTTGGAAGCATCTAGTTGCTGTTGGAGACAGCTTAATGAACATTTTTTCATTTCCTGTGGTCTGCAGTATACTCCCTAAGAAAAAAATAAAAAAGCTCCGATACAGAAAACATTTTTTTTTTTTTAGCACGGAAACACAGGAATCTGAGCTTTCTTAAAAAATCTCCAGCAACCTGTTCTCTACTGATTCTGTCATTTTGTGTATTCCTGAAATACTATTTCCTTCAACAAGTTAAAAACACGCTTGATTTTCCTGCACACTGTAGTGGGAAGATATGTCCTTTTCCTTAGCATGTAGCATAAAAATAGACAAAAAGATCATTGGGATTTATGAAGACAAATTTGGCTGCTTTCTAGTATTGGATTGTAAAATGGAATTTGGGATCACTAAGAACAAATATACATATAAAATCGGATTAAGTACTTATTTTAGAAGGTCAAACAAAAAGTGATTAAAATTTTTTTTGACTTACAGCATTTTCAACTGAAGAGTAAGCTGTTACTGTACAGAGATAAATGTGTTTCATTGTGAAGTTGCATTATAGGAACAGGAATATACTAGGATCTAACTATGATCTGACAAAATTTCTTTTAAACTACTTCTGTAGGTTATGAGGAACTAAGAGTATCTGGGCAGAATTCTATTATTAGAGAACATTAGAGAAGTAACTCCAGTCCATGGAGAAAGTGTTTAAGCATATTTTTAGTCTCTGTAGTATAACTACAATTTCTTATGAGCTTATTTACTTTTGCACATGCTTTTAATGACTTAAATGGGACCTGAATTTCATGTAAGGCACATGGGGCAAGAACAATACACAAGGTGCTGAAATGCCCCCAAGTTAAGATTCTCTGAGCCACCAAAACGTGCATCTAGAAATCTAAAAATAAAAATACATAGCATGCTTTACGACCTATGAATGAAAACCAGTCCAGACCTAAGGAACAACAGCAAAGCTCCTCCAATCATTTCTTACTGTTATGTGAAATACTGCCAGGAACCTCTTTTCTCTGACAATTTTCTAATTAGGAATTCAGAAGTGATCGGTACAGAGGATTCAGCAGAGGTAAATAATCCTGCATAAGCAAAGCACAGGACTTTATTCCCACTCAGAGCCTTTGGATAATCCAAATGGTGGAGAAAACAAAAGAAGTATTTCAGTATTGACAAGAGAAAAGAAGACACAGATTGCCATTGCTTGAGTCATCTGATAGATGTATTAGAGGTATATTAGACACGATGTCCTCTATGGAGATGAATGAGGAAATGTACAAAGGGCAACTCTCTCCAGTGCACATGAACATGATTGAGATGCATGAATTAGGTCTACTATTTAGATCTTAGCATCACAGCTAAAGATCTTTCTTGTCAGAGAATATGACAAGAATACTGATCCAAGATTCAGTGGCCTATAGATGTTTCTGGAGAGCGCAGGGGACTGCTTTGGCAGATATATCTGCAAATCAGCAGTCAATAATGGGAGATATCTCAATTTATGACAATTTATTTCCTAATAATCACCTTACTTCACTACAATCAAGGAAATGTCATTCAGCTCTCTTTTTTGCCAAGTGGCAGAACAACAAATTACATCTAGTGTGCATAATTGATTGAGGAGCGCCATTGTTTGGTGGTTGTCTACTTAGATGTAGGCTTTTTTATAACTTTGTTCAGAAGAAGTTCAAAATTGGAATGCACATAATTTATACAGAATGTCTTCATTGTGTAATATTTCTCAAAAGAATCAGTAAAAATATAAGTATCTTACAACTTAATACAGAAGTTTAACCTGCTGTGATATGAATAAGTGAAGGATTTTGAGAACTTCATTTCAAGCACTGGCTGTTTAGCAGATTTATTAAAAGCTCTACACACTTCAGTAACCTTTACGCATTGTGACTTTCATTCATTTTGTCCTTGACATGTTGAATGTGAATATGCAATGCACTTATTGGATGCTTTCCTTTTTTTTTTTTTTTTTTTTG
>WBMW01005162.1:273750-288603 GCA_013396635.1 Penelope pileata
TTTTTTTTTGGTCCTGTTAAACAGAACATAGTATTGGCTTTAATTAGGACTTAGAGGTTGAAAAAAAGTCTGATCAGTAAAATTTAGGCAGCACCCAAGATCTCTGAATTCATTTGGAGACGAAGTATTTAAAACTGACATATTTAAAAATCTGGTTTACATTAACAGTTATGTTTCCAGACCTGTCATTATTACATCTAGTATCTTTCCTTTAAGTTATACAATTGTCCTTCACCCACAGAAATGCACAGTGGCATGACATTTTCCAGACTAAACAGGTCTTTTGTTCTTTGTGATAAGAAAAGCTCTCTTGAAAAGTCTTCAAAAAGTACATAGGTTCACACTGGAAGAAAGAGCTGAGTTTTGTATTGTGTGCAAAACTATATTTTTCCATTTCTCTATAATTGTATATTTTGTTTTCTGAGTAGAGTAATATTTAATTTTTACTTACCATTTTTAGAGTGATTATGTCATTTAATTTTACTGAATAATATCAGTGTATCTAATTGATTTTTATGTTAGGGTATTTAGAAAAGCTTATGAAGTATGTTGTTAAGAACAGCTTATGAAGATAACATGGGAAACATGGAGAAATTTTTGTTCACAAGATCATCTCTTAAATTTAAGAGATGAAAGACAGATATCTTCTTGAGACGATATTTTTATATACTGTATTAAAGGCAAGCCCATCATACAGAGCAACTTAATTATGCAGTGACCAAGCACTCATTCAGCCAGATGTAAATGGAAGTTTCCTTCCAAGCTATGTAGACAAGAATGTCACTCTAACCTAGAGCTGCACTTATTTCATGCAATTTACTCACAACTTTTCTCCAGTTCTTCCTTCTCTCATACTTGCTTGTATTGGTCAGAAACAACAAGAAGCTGTAGTTTCAGAAGAAAGCAATGGAAAGCATCTAAAGTTGAGAATCCTATAAGATCATCTATCTTCACAAGTTTGTTTTGGGTTTTAACATCATTTTATTAAAGGCAAAATGGAACTTTTCCAGTATTTATTTAGGTTGTTCAATTTAATTAACCAAGCATGTTGCTGTGTTACCTGATACCAAGAAATGGAGATCTTCCTGTGGCAAATTGTTTCCCAGGATTGAGTAAATAATGTGGAGATTAAGTGTAAAACAGGCATCACATCTGGGGCCAAATTCAGAGGGAGTATGTCAGCTGCTGTAAACCACACATTGTTAAATTCACCTACAGGGTCTCATACTGATGAAATGTCAACCCCCAAAAGAAGGATTAAGAATGCATGCGGAAGCCTAAATTAAAGGGTGTGGGCTTCATCTTCACTACTGTTAAACCTTTTTAAATCATTCTGGCAAAAGAAAGAAGCCCCAAGGCATGTGGAAGTTTTCCTCAGAATTTTCTATTTTTCCCCTACACAGTGGTCTTTCTCAGTCAGGGCAGAATGGAAAGAGGCCCCATCGGCCTGACAGCCTACATGTTGGACAGCAGGAGAAAATGGCCACAATCAATGTTTCCTTGTGAAGGAACCATGAGGAACAGATTATGTAGCTGAATAGCTCTGAGGATATCATAGCTTGTCCTAGGAGCAAGATAGACTGGGCTCGGGCACTTTTCACTTATCTGACATTCTTTTACATTTAAGTATATATGTATAATTTCCACTTTCCTACTGACAGGCTGTTACTGTTTCTTGGGATTCAGCTCCCTCCACCTGATATTGCTCCAGCCCACCTTATTTTCCCTATTCTTCCCCACAGCCTAAGGCCACAGTGGCTCTAATCTACACACTTGTTCCACGCAGAAGCCAAATTAGCTTCCTTGAGCACGTGACTGCTCTTCAGGCAATTCATAGCTCCTGTCAGATTCCTCTGACCACTTAGGGACAGGAAGAAAACTGAGCTTACAGCTTTACACTTACCTTTCAGCAACTGTAAAGCTATAAGTTGCTGAAAAGTAGGGAAGTAGGAAGGCGGGAATGATGGTTTGTTGTATTGCTGTTTTTTTCTGTACAGCCACCGTTTACCATCACTTGCACTGCAGTGCAGAGAACAATTACTCCAACCCCTTTTGTTGTGAAGAGGGAAAGTCTTGACTTAAAGTCATATTCCAATGTCATTTCCAAGAAAACTATCAAAAATTTTCTTGTCCCATCACCAGCTAAGGATTCCTGTGATCACTTCTGTACCTTGGCTGCTGTGTGCAATGAGGGCTCTGGCTCTGATGTGTGGTGCTCATGACTTTGCACATGCCACAAAGGACTCTGCTTTGCTCTGTCATCCTCGGTTCCACCTACTGCTGCATAAAGCAGCACAGTATTCATGTTGTGATTTATCCAGAACTTTGTTTCTTGTTTTCACTTGCAGCCATGTTAAATTAACATGAGCTATTCCTTCTGATGCAGAAGCTCACTGGTAGCTTACTGTCCACGCAGGCAGCCATGAGAGTGACTGATCTGTGTGATTATTGCTCATTCTTTGTATTGCTTTATCTTTCTACACTACAGTAGAAAAAATGATCTCTTTAATCTGTTTTGATAGCCTTATAAAAGTGAGTAGGGGAAAGTAGAACACACCTTTTATATCCAGGCAATGTAAATACATATATTCCTCACAGGTCTACTCAAGTCAGGCAAATTACATCATGCCGTAGTATGTTCCTTGAATGCCCACGTTGTTGTCCAGTTCAGGCCAGAGTTGGTTAGCCTTTGATGCTTCCTCTTCTCCACTTCTTGTGATGGTCCGCTTGGGTTATTCTTCAATACAGATCTGTCTACTCCTGATGCTGTGTTAAACAGTGCTTTGTAGCAAATGGGAATCTCTCACACAGAGTGACAGCATTTCTAATAGACATATCACTCCAGTTGGAAGTTCTGCAATACAGCATCTCTATTAGTAAGCTACTAAAGGGAGTCCTAAATTTTTTTTTTTATTTATTCATAGGGGTTCCAAAACTGCATATGATTTGCTTATAAGTGAGAGGGGCAAAAAAAAAAAAAANTTCTTTCTCTGGATTGACTTCCGCCTTATTGTATTTTCCCACTTTCAGAGCTGGTCTAGACTATCTGAAACCTCTTGGCCACCTTCAATGTAAATATTTTTGGACTTGCATTGTGTTCTGTCATTCTAAATATAGCATTGATTATAATTAAGGTGAAGCATAAATCATGGACAAATTCAACCAAAACACCACCCAGATTTATCCTATCAAAGGCTAACGGAAATCCTGTGTTAACAGTGGGGGCATAAGTCAGGCTTAAGACTACATAAATGTCTGTGCAGCTCATAGACGCTCTAAAAAGTTTTGCTAGACTACATTGCAGTAGTGTCTTAAAGGATTATGTTAGTACTAGCTGAGGTAGCTGCATCTCTGTTCTCTTTTGGCAGCTTTGTTCATGTATTACAGCCAGACAAAAGTTATTCCGCCAGTATTGAGTTCAATTAAAAGAATGGATTAAATTTGTCTTCAAGCTACATGCAAAAGTTTTGAGTAAATTTTCTCTTGTCAGACTTTATATTACAATAAAATCAGAGAGAATTAAGTTGGTTTTCAGCTAATTATACCAAGCTTGAATTCTCATGCTTTTTCCCACTAGCCCACAAAGAACAGATTTACATGTCACTAGGATACTCTAATTCAAGCCGATCTAAAATACTGCAGTATTTTACTTTCATAGATACCCATAATAATTTGGAAAACTAAAACGAAAAATCTTGTGTATGTTTCAGCTCCTAGAAATTAACTATTAAATGCATGTACTATAGGTAAGTAGTACATACAGCATAACAGTAATTATATTCCTAACTATTCCCGACTCCAAAGTCATTTTCACACTCTTCATACTGATGATCTGGTAACTTTTCTCCGTTAATGTGTTATCACAACAGGGATCATCACTGCTGCTGTTTTTGTTGTTCACTGTGATCTGATGCCATCTCTAAAACAAAATTTATTTACCTCTTCTCTTTGAAATTAAAGACAGATTTGTTTCATTTTGTTTAGAAGAACCTATTAATTCTCCTTTCTAATGCTTATGTCATAAATGCATTGGCAGTTGGTCCATTTTTTATGAAATGAATAAGCACAGCTATATTCTCTTTTCTTGAAAGCAAACTTTCAAGATGGCAATTCTGCTCATATCATAGAAATGTTTTTAATCCAAATGTCTAAACAAAGATAGCCATATGGAATTTGTTCTCATTTTATCTACTGAGAATGGATAATAACACATGGGATATTATAATGCTACTGGGTGGAATCCCCTTGGAAGTTGCCCTTTTTTAGGGCCATCTTTCTTGGTGCAGTGCACCTGCTTATGGTGTAAAATATATACCCTCTCATTCACATTAGAGCATATTCCTAGCAGAAATTAACTAAGAAAAGCAAATGTTCTTTAGAAAGTATCACTTTTATAACTGTCAGATTCCCAAGATATATTAAAATTGGTGTTACTAATTGTTTACAATAATCTTTTGAAAAATATAAAGGAAGCTCAGGGAACTTTAACAAGTAACAACTTTCTGATACTTCAGCAAGTTATTTTAAACAGGTTTCTTAGTTTCTTCCAGTTTGCTGAGTATTGGGATATTTGAATCATTAACTTCTTTAACTGAATTATTTTGCACACCACAATCCATATTTTGCAGTATCAACAGCTCATCATGAAACAGAGCCAACGCAGCAGCAGGAAATAGCTGAAGCAAGAGAAGAAACAGATTTGTTTCCTTTTACATATATACTCCTTATAAATCAGTGATGAGGGTAAAGAAAATCCAGAACACTTATAAAGTTTTACTAGAAAAATGTTTAGATAGAATACATTTCAAAGTTTTCCATGACTGTTGAAGGCTCAGTAGTAACAGTTGCCAAAACCTTAATCTCAGACAGTTTTGCTGCACTTGATTTAATTCTAAAATGATATTTCAAAGGACGGATTTAGAAGATATTCACAAGTCAAACTTTGAAAGTAGCAAAATTTTTAAAAAATCCACATCTTTTAATTGCATTATCTGAGATAGTGTTTCCTTCTACTTTGAAGTACAGTTAATATTCACATTTAAACTTATTGATGGTAAATACTGGGAGCATGTCTATGCTGTGAGCGTGTGCACTCACATCTACAAGTGAAAACCAATTTTGCATGCAAAATGTGTTCTACCAGGCATATATATAGGAACAGACTACAATTCAGATCATTTTCACATTGGAAAGGATCTCACAACTTCATAATCCTATACAGCCTTGTAGGGTATACGGGTAAAAGAGGATTTGTCTATTGGATAGTTCTCAAGGCTAAGACAGAAACGTTGCAAGAGACATAACAAAGATAACATATCTAACTTAAATGTTGAAACTCTTTACTCTGTTCAGTTTTCAGTGCTGAAGCTTGTAACACTTCAAATATCTGGTTATCTTGCAAAAAGAAACAAAAAGTTTTTGGCATAAAATCTGAGGTAATCAGACCCTTATCTTTGTTTGGAAAATCCAAAATGCACCATTTTGTCACAGCTAGAGGATCCTTCTCAGAGCTGGAAATGTTATCTTTGCATGATTTCTCTCAACCACCTGGACTTTGCTTATGGGTGTATTTCATAAAAGAACATGCCCCTTTTCTATTCCTCAACCTTACCTAGAACACTATATGGCTACTAAATTAAAAGAAGCTTTCTTCTGTTTAAACTGAAGTAAAAAGGGAGAGAGAGGAGCTCTGCTGTAATAAGGAAAATGTGGAGATTTGAAAGTATTTAACATTACTTACTGCTGTGTTTGCTAGAGTCAAAGACCACTAGCAGATGGAGCTTCTTTTCCTATGTTTAAAGACTTTATTGCTCAGGGGAAGGACACAAAATATCTCCACGAAGATGTTGAAGGTTGGCAGGATAGCCATTAATTCCAGTATTCAGAATGGGAAGAAAAGAGCAGTCAGGAATGCTTGTAATGCTGCAGTGCAAACATGGCCTGGAGATCAGAGCAGGGAATACCGCAGAAACTGGGTGCATGAGTTAACTCATTTTCTGCCACCTTGCTCTCTTCCACTTTAAGTACCTCTTACTTCCCTCTAGCTGGGAGAACTAGAGTGCGATATATGTGATCTTTGGGAGAGTTGTACAGTCCAAGAACCAGCTCCAAAATATCTTCAAGGTATTCTGGCATGGCTGAAAGTTCCTGTCTGGCAAACGAGAGCTCATGGAAACAAGGCAAGTCCTTAGACTAAATAACATCTAATCATCCAAGAGATCTGTTATATAGATATGCTAAAATACAGAACAGTGTTAGTCAAAGACTTACAACCTGACCATTTGATTGAAAGAAGGGGAGGGTGAGCAGGTATTACTCACAATTTTTGCCTTGTTTTAAAGGCCAGACAACAGTGAGACATGATTATTTCAGTTCTAATGAGAACTCTGGCATTGGCAATCAGTGTCTAGCAGCTTCAGTTATCAGACAAGTATTTCTTGTTGAGACCTTCATGCTTTACAATTGCGCTTCCATTAGCACAGATTCTGAGTGCCTGCCAGTAATACTCCAGGAGTCAACAGTGGCATCTGCTGCATGGTTTTCTTTCTTCTCATCATCTCCCCAAAGAGGAAATTTTTGTGAAGTAAAATTTTTTCGTCTGGAAGGTTTTACTTCATAGTATGTACATGCTACAATGTGCTTATGTTAAGCAGAGCAAGATCAAAGAAATGATGGCTCTTAGTTCCTGCAGGAGTTCATTTCACTGTCTGAAGTTCATTTCGCTGTCTGACACCAGAGCTGAAATATCTTTGTCTCCTGCAAGACTCTTAGGCTTCAGGTGAAAAGCTGTCTTACAACTGAGGGTCTGCCAACACTTATTTAGTAACACCCTATGATTTTGAGCTTGTTGATTTAATTAGGGTAAAGGGTAACTGAATAAATACAATCACAATGGTCCTGCTTTTTACAGGATGAAGTATTACTGAAATTCATAAAGAAGGATTTTGTATTCTGTTAAGATGTTTGGATAGTTCTGTTGAAGAACTAATGAATTGCCAAAATTCAGAGCAGGTCAGTAGAACAATTATTGTTCTATTGATCCAAAGTATTGCAATGGTGAGGAAATATTGGGATAGAAAGAGATTAGAGACACTTTTCAGCTAGTACAAGCTGAGAAATTTCCTAACAAAACAGGAAATAAGTTTCAATGAGAACGTGTGAGTTAATATAAGAGAGCTGCAGAGCACGTACTTTTAACTCTCCACTCCTCATCATTCTAGGTTTTATTGTGTTGATCCAAAAACAAAATTCCAGCCTCCTGAATGTAGGCAGCACATTGGGATCAGGAGAATTTATCTAGACAAAATTATATTCCTGTAACACCTCTGCTTCCTTCGTTCCTTCTTTTCTTGCAGTCAGGTTGAGTAAGAAAGCTAAACACTGTGCAGTCTTCAGCATGAGTTCTGTTCAGAAGAATGTCCATGGTCAAAACACAGGTGGATCATATCTGCTGTACTACTCACGTACCCCTTTCTCTAGATATGAAGTATAAGGCAGAAGCACTGGATTTGCTTAGCATGAGCTGAGAACTCTGTGAGACTGTGACCTCTTAGTATGCATGCCACATGGCATCATTCCAGCCTCATAACAAGTGTCTTATTAAAACAGTAAATCATCTAGATCTATTCTCTCTCCATGAATAGGTTCTTGCTTCTATACTGAAGGAATTATGCATTTCCTTCTATATCTCTGAAAATATAGCTTGAAAAATCAACAGTGAAATATATCACAGACACACGTGAAATTATTTTGTCCTCTTTTCATCCAAATATTTAATTGATTTATTAGTTTATACTATTGACACCCAGTTCAAATTCAGAATATGTAATTTTGTATAATTACTAATATTTTACTACTGCTATCTTAACAACAGTTTTGATGCAGATCACTTCAATGAAAGAGCTATAGACAATGAAGTAACAAAGAGAAAAAGAGAGGAAAAAGTCCCCAGACCACAGTAGGTATTTTTACCTTGTGTTTTGAGAGATGCCTAGATAGCGAAAGTGGAAATACAGCTCCATGTGTTACTTCCACAGCAAAATGAGATGCCCTCTCCTAAGCATAGTTTGTGGTTCAGTATACTGTTGACATGCTATTAGCCAGTTTGGATGCTCTCAGGCACACCTGCACACGCTTATCTGTAGGCTGCCTGCAAGTGTTTATGCGATCATTATACCTGCTGCCTAGGAGCTGTCTGTGTAGACTGGAGGCAAGCAGAACTGGAAATATGCCATGCTTCTCTGGCTTCTCAATATGCTGGTACTGACATAGCCAAATGGTCTGGTAACATGATCCTGAAAAAAACTCCAAAAGCCCACTAGAGAGAAGTATTCTAGTTGGGCGCTGACTGCCAGAGATTTGGTGTAAATGATAAGGGATTTTTTAAAGTAAAAATAGATGGATAAAATAACCTGAAATGAAAGGAAATCCACTTTAAAGACAAATTAATCTGAAGCCAGAAGAGAAAAAGAGGAGTGTGCATAAAAACCAGTACAAGTGGCAGTTATGTTAGGATATGAGGAATACTTACTCTAACCGCTCAAAACCAGTGAGCAGGAATGATGTTTGGCTGTCATAAGCAAGCTCTGCACCTTATAATGCTCGTATTGTGCAAATGTCTTCACAACTGTGCGAGGAACGAAAGTTAGTTCCTCAGCAGAGCTATACTGCTTTAGAGCTGAGCAAGGCCTACAACTAGGCATGCAACACATCTTGCCTTTCTCCAGCTCTGCTTCTGCTTGTGAGTTAGCAGAAAACAAAGGGATATCATATTCTGTCTTGTGATTTTAAGGCATGTAATTAGTCTACTTCTATTTACTAGATACACAAGTGCTTCCATAACAGCGAACTGTGTTCCTTTGAGTAGCGTAACAAATAAACAAAATGGCCTGGTTGTTTAATCAAGTAATTGCCCTAATGATGCCCTCTCAGGCACAAACATTGGTGGATTTAAGAGCCAGCTTCAATGTTGTTGATGTTTGATTGTTACAAAGGCCATTTATTTACCGAGATTTCTCCTCTCAGAAGAGCTGAATGGGCAGAGTTATTCCCTCTGATCACAGAGGAAGCTTTTTGACATTCTTTGTTTGACTATATTTTACTACTCTGTAGCTTTTATTTTCTTACTTTTCTTAAAAATAGTATCTTAAGGTGTATTCCAACTCACTAATCAAATATCTTTTTTTAAGATATATCTGTATTTATTCTGGGTTTATGTATTAATTCAATAAGCTGTCTAATTTCAGATCAGCATGGTGTACTGGGAATTCACTGAGCCAACACGAATGTGTGGCCAGTCGTATTCAAAAAGAGACCCAGAATACTACCTGGAGGGGGGAAAAATTATTTGAAAAATACTTTTTTTATTATGTAATGATCATGTTACGTTAAACAAAATAACTTCATTTGAAAGATTAGGTTATCCTTGATGTTATTTTTAAACAGTGTTAATCATTATGTAAGCAGTCCTCAGCAATTACTTATTGATAACACTGCCCCAGCAGAAATGTGAACCCAAAGAAATTAATACTTTATACTAGCAGAATAAACACCACAGTCCTGCATCAGTCTTCCTTTGAATACTCTTTGGTCTGGGCAGGTCTAAAGACTGAAATTATTCTTTTAAGACGTAAAAGTAGAAACTAGTATGCAAGATTGTGAAAGGTGTGGAAATGACTAATGAGTGAAGAAGCAGCTTAGCACTACAGACATGAAATCCTGCCCCCATGGAATCCGCTGGCCCTTGTTCTTCTCATTGCCTGTGTCCTGCAACAGGTTGTTATTGCAATGCCTACATATGGAAGAAAGGGTACAACATCCTGTAATGCGAGGTTTGTTAAACACCTCACACTGTTATTATCTCCTCTCTTCTAATAGACCTTTGACTGCATTTGCTTTTCATAGCTACAATAAATGGTTCATAATCCTCTAATAATAAATGATCATGCACACTGATCATTCTCCAGTTCATGAGAAAACAGCTACTTATTTAGATAAAGCAATTATAAGAACAACAATATTATCCCCAAAGTTGCTTCTCCTCAGCCACTGTCATTTTCCTCTTACTTGGACACTGTCGCATATATATATATATTTTTCTTTACTAAACTTTAAAGCATCTGATCTTAGTGGGACTGTTCCCACGATTAAAGTGAGCAACTGCTGAATACCTGGAGGAACTGGGCACAATATGGAGGAATGGGGCACAATAAGACCTGGCCTAGAGCTTGACTAGCTCCTTGTCACATTTTCATCTTTTCATAGAAATGTGCAGGAATGTAGTAACAAGCTGTCAGTCTTACACCATCAGGGTTAGGATCATACTCACTTTGGAAAACACAAAAGTAGTAGTCAAATGTGTAGCTGATTGCCTCCTCATGTAATAGATTACCGCACGTGATTTAGTACTGAATGATAAATCTGCCTTACTGGTAAATGATTTAGCTAACCTCATCCAACCAGCTGAATGGAGATATTCAGCAGGACAAAGCCAGAAAATGTATATCTTTTCAAAAAAAATTAAAAAATAATAAAGAAAAAGATTAAGTATAATGTGATAATGTATTAATGACCATATTCAGGACTTAGATAACTCTTCATAGACCCTGAAGTATTATTCTCTGATGCATTTGAAGGGGGATATAAATATACATTGTCCTTAAACCCAGACTGAGGATAGCTCACAGCAGAGTCCCAAAACTAGATCTCATCAATATTTTTGTCAGATAATGTGTTGCAAATAACAGAATCCAGAACATCTGCTTGTCTCTGATTGTTTAAAGCAATTAAAATAAAGTGAAGACTTCCTGCAGCTTTTTTAACTGGAGATTTTTCTGCAACTACCTACACAGAGTAACACTCTGTATCAGAGGGTCTATCTTTAGTATAAGACTTTAGTTACGATCTCTTCTGCTTATCCTTTATGGTTGTCAAGCAGAGAATAAGTTGGGAATTTGTTCTGCACATTTGCTGAAAGACTACGGGTGAAATCCAGTGGCTCTTCCAACATTCCCTCATTTACTAAAAGAAGTTGTAATGCATAAGCTGCTAATGAGGTCATATCATAGTTGCTCTGTTATTTCAGACATTACAGGAACCACAGTTCATTCTGCCCTTTTTGTAATGCATTTTGTGATGGTTTAGCTGTGAAGGCACTATGTCTGACCAAATTTCATGCAGGCATGGGAGAATTATTTAAAAAAAAACCCATAAACACTCATTTATAGTAGGAAAACACAGTACACTGTCCTTTGTGTAGTAACTGTTCTTTCTTTCAGAGACCTCATGTCTGAATTATATTTCAGTATCACTGTTTCTCTTAGATTTGTTTTCACCTTAATTTCAGTACTTGCACAAGGTCCTATTATATTGGAAAGATTTAAATGAAAATGTTAAATCTAAACATAATGTGAAAGTCTTGAGATATGAGATATGAGACATGAGATAACACCAACGTTCGTGTGGCCGGGAAAAGTGCTGAAAGAAGTGGTTAATTATTGTTGTTATAATGGGTTTCACTCCAGAGGATGAGAAGAGGTATAAGGATTTTATCCACTTATTTGTTTTTGATTTCCAGAGTGGAGATTGCTAACCAACAAACCTACTGCCTTGTTCTACAATTTGGCACAAACTTCAAGGGGCTATTCTAGCTATATCTGATTGATCCTTACCATGAAGAATAGATATGAAATAAACTTTTGAGGGTTATGGGTGTCCTTGTCTTCTTTCGCTCCTACTAGATTACATATACCACCCTTCATACTGGCTAGTTTTCAAGCTTGGGAAGTCAAGGTGTTTTATTGGAACTGTTTTTGTTATATAAGCAGAACAGGAAGATCTAGCAAAGAAAATAAGCAAATACTGTATTTTATTAAATTATCTTGGTATGAGAATTTAGTGTATCCAAGAAAAGATTTGTTTACTTGTGTTTGAAAACACATTGCTTTGAAGGCAGCAAAACTAAAGATATGTGTTACGTGTCTGATGTTCCCAGGACAATATGCCCAGTTGCAGCAATCTGTATCTAGGGGTCACTTGAGCTAGACACAACAAAGGTGTTTGCCTTTTTTTAAAAATTTCCCCAGAGACCCACTAATGAGTCACATTTGTTACTCTCTTATGTTTTATGATGACAGTTCAGAAACCATGTTCTTTAGAATTTTATATTTGGGATCAGAAATATACAGAGGCGATGCAAGCTGGCACCACCATCATGTCTGCTAGTAAAAAGGCATGGTTTTTGTATGCATTGTCCTCATCCTTGGACAATGAAAAATTTCCCTCTCTAAGCCTCTTAATGTGACACTTTTCATGTGATGTGCATTGGCTTTTAAAAGAAAAAGTAACAGAAATAGAAACTTTAAGCAATAAAAATAATTACAGTTCAAGTAAGAATTTTAGAGTCAGTTATTCCTTGGGAAATATGTCTCTGACCATTTAGTTTTTGGTCTTTAGACCATCTAGGTACTTTGCAAATTGTTAGACTTTATTCACCGTGGTAATTTTAAATGAATCTATTTCCTCTGCTAAAACTGAAGTAAAATGTCTTGGCACAAAAATAAAAGTTATTGACACTTACAGAAAAAATGTGAGTAGTTATTTGTAGTAATGAGAAATTTCTTAAACATAAAAGGCTTACACTGCAGTTCACTCATTTTCTGCTGTACTCTCCAGTAGAGCTATTTATAATTGGCATGTTTCAGACACTCAGTGCAGATTAAATTACTGTGTTTTCTGTGTTTCTGGAGAAGTGAACCCTTTGTGTAGTCTCCATCCATCACGGACCTTGAACATTTAAACACTTCCTAGAGAGCTTAGTATTGTATCAGGTCTAATGCCCCACTTAAAAGGTCAGGAACATTTAAGATGTCTTAAACACAATAGAAACATCAGCAATGTGGTGAACCCACCTGAGTCCAGATGCTACTGGACTACATGTGACAAAAAATAACAATTTGGTGTAAACTACAGATTGTTGTCTTCAACTGTCCCTTCTTTGTTGCAATCCATTACTTTCCATCCTCCCATTATTTCCTATCTTAGTAGCATGCTCTATGTTTATCATTCAAATTCAGTTCTCTGAGAACTGATACTTCTTATGCCTTTACAAAGCAGCAGTTAACTATTTTAATTCCTTGTATTGCTTTCATAATCCAACTTTTAAGTATGACTGATAGTACACCAGCATATTGTAATCAGCTAGTTATTTTTATCATCTTGAAGCTCTGTAGAGATACTAACCAAGACACCCATAAAACACATTAGTATTTGAATCCCTGTAGTGTTGAATTCAAACTGCCTTCAATTTGCCAAGGAAGCATTCATCTGTAGCCTAAAGCATGGGCCTTCACAGTCGTTTGTTTGTTCGTTTGTTTAACTGCCTTTTGGTTAGGTAATCATATATGTTTTTTCTTCAGCTGTCACATCTTCCAGGAAACTTGGTGATAATAGCTGTGGTTCCTAAAGGAATAAACACATTCCTAGTATTCTTGATATTTTATATCACAATGAGGAGAGAAGTGAATCTGGCATTACAGCACTGTAGGATTCCCTGGTGTGTTGTCAGATACTGAAATCTGATAAGCTATATAGTTCTGTTGTTAACAGAATTTTTCTCCTTTCTGCTTCTCCAAAACAGTGTCAAAAATCACCAAATGACTATTCCAGTGCCTTAACTTCCAAGAATCCTACCTTAAGCGATTTGTGATACTTGGCCTTTTTCACATTTTTCAGTGTAGATACAAAGATATTGAAAACTACAGTCCAGCTGGATGACAGTCACTGTCATGAAAAGTGAAGAAGAGTGGGTGATTTTTATAGCTACCTTTTACTGGATGCATTTCAGAAGTTGCTTTGGAGAGATGGGTCTTGATAAATGTTACTTTTTTTGTGCATGTGTGCTTTTCTTTGTCGTGGCTTTTGTTTGTTTATTTATTTAGAAAGTTTAATAACCTTTTGTGCTTTAACCATGGATTTATACCTCCAGATAACACTTCAAGTTTTCCCTTCTTTCCAATCATAACTAATAAGTGAAGCCAGGAAAAAAAGAAAAGGTGGGGAGGGAATGTTTATTCAGTTCTATATAAACATTAGATATGTTAATTAACATTTCCCCCTAAGGGAAAGAAGTGTTTTCATAACCATTCAAACATCATTCTGTGGCCAGCTAGCAATTCTAGAGTTAAGCAGATATGTGTTTTCTGGAATAACGCAGAAGGTATTTCAGAGAAGCTTAAAGTGTGCTTTTATAAAATTTTTATTATTTATATTTTGCAAATTGCGCACATTTACTTCAGTGTAGCATGAAAAGAGAAAGGACTAAATCTCTATGACAATAACATTCTCTGAATGGTAAACTTGAACTCTCTCGACTTTTTATAGGTCGATCAGAAAGTCTCTTGCAGAGAAGGGTGGATTGCTGATACTTTTTTCTTGCTGTCTCACTGACATCAAACAGAATGGAACTACACAAAGTGATGTTATACATTGAAAGACAAGGATTTATTAAGTGACTGTGTATGAGAAACAGGAAATGATACAGCTTTAGGGACTGCAGGAATATGACAAGAAAGGCCAAAGCCCAATTGGTGTTTAAATTGGCAAAGGAGATAAAGGATAGTAAGAAGGGGTTTTTTAAGTATGTCAATAGTAAGAGGAAGCCTAGGGAAAATGTGGGTCCCCTGCTAAATGAGGGGGGTGTCCTGACAACAGAGGATGCTGAGAAGGTGGAGATACTGAATGCCTTCTTTGCTTCAGTCTTCACTTCAAAGACTCCCCCTTGGGGCTCCCCAACCCTGGAGGTGAGAAACAGAGTCCAGGAAAGAGGGCTTCCCTCTGGTTGAAGAGGGGATGGTC
>WBMW01005162.1:289353-360685 GCA_013396635.1 Penelope pileata
GATGATAAAGGGCCTGGAGCATCTCCCCTATGAGGAGAGGCTCAGTAATCTGGGTCTGTTTAGCCTGGAGAAAAGAAGGCTGAGAGGGGACCTGATCCATGTTTATAAGTATCTTAGTTGCGGGAGGCAAATGGAGGTGGGGAACCTCTTTTCGGTGGTCAGTGGGGACAGGACAAGGGGCAATGGCCTTACGCTGGAGCACAGAAACTTCCGCACCAACATGCGGAAGAGCTTCTTCACAGTGCAGGTGACGGAGCACTGGAACAGGCTGCCCAGGGAGGTTGTGGAGTCTCCTTCCCTGGAGATATTCAAGACCCGCCTGGACGCCTACCTGTGCAACCTGCTGTAGGGAACCTGCTCTGGCAGGGGGGTTGGACTCGATGATCTCTCAAGGTCCCTTCCAACCCCTGCAATTCTGTGATTCAGTGATTCATAAATATCTAAGATTTTGTTATATGACTGGAATACTGTCTGCACCTTGCTTTCTTTGGTTCCACCCAGTGTTGCATCCAGTGATCAGCTGAAAATAGATAAATTGGATAAATAATACAACAGAACATATAGATTTTCTGTTCCATTTAAAAATATTTTTTCATCTTTTGTATGCTATCTTTACAAAAAACTTCCTAAGGTTCCAGCACTAATTTTCAGACAATGAAAGCAAGTCTTAGCATTCATAAAATTAAACATTTTTATTGTGTAATTAGTTACAGAGTATAAATAACAAAAATCAAAGTTTGCATTTCATTTGAAGTTGTGAACTGTTTCTTATGGTTAATTTCATGGGGTAATTTTATTCATCTGTGATTAGCTTGTGCTTGTGTGACTCCATGCAATTCATAGAGTTGTACGCACACACACCAAGTCCCCATAAATAGCAGGGAACTGCTATTCCTTTTTTCTAGCTCTATCTGTTATTTCTCACTTGAATAGGAAAACTTTGGAATAGTATTTTCTTTTCATGTTAGTACTGCCCAAGATAGTTTGGTATCTTCTTAGACTTTGGAAAAATAAAAATCAACAGTTAGAACAGCACTCCTAACTTATTAGTGAGATATTTAATTTGATTAATTTGACAACCATTGACATTCTGAACTAGCAAGAAAACTTGGTTGCTGCAGTTGAGTAGGCGAGTGAGTAAAGGAGCAGGAAACTTTTTGCTTTTAAACAAAATACAGATCAAGCAATGTTTAGTACAATCCTCGTCCTTCAGACTGAAGCATGCCAGAAATGGTTCTTCTGAGCTGTGGTTAGAATCCAGAAGCAGCCAGCTAAGAGCAAAGGAGTTACCTGTGAGCAATACAAAGACTGTAAAGAGAGGCACATTTAGAAGACAGCAGACTATAACTGGGGTGAAATGACAGCTGGCCAGAACAACTATCAGGAAAATTGTTCCTGTACCACATAACTCTCCATCTCTTTCTCAGCAAATTGACTACTTTGAGATGACAAGGGATCCTGAAGTATCTTTGGGAAGACCAGTTTCTGGGGAGGGGAAGAGTAGAAAAGTAGAATTCTTCTCTGAATTACAAAACTTACTCCAGTTTCCTTGGACACATAACACAAACAAGGTTATAGAGTAGTCCACTGTGTAAGACCCTTCCTTCTGACAGTAGGTGATATCAAATGCTGTCTGTAATAACAGGCCTTGTGGTAGGTAGATAGGTACCAAATAGCATAGCTTTAAGGGTTTTTTTCCTGTAGACATAATGCTAAAGTTTAGCATCTGTTTTCAAGCAGAAATTTTATTTACTAGAGAGTAGGCTTGGGTTGTTTTTTGTTTGTTTGTTTGTTTTTTCCTATTCTTTTATATTTAAATCAGGAAGTCTTTCATCCATAATTCTCTTCTGAATTTTCCCAAGATTCTGACTGCACTGGTTCCTTGTAATGAAAAGCCCCAGTGTCTGACAATTTGATTTGTAGAGATGTGATTTTTTTTATTGGCTTAGAGTTTTATTTGCCTTCAAAGGATGACCTCTTCTTCAGCAAGAATGGGAACGCTTTTGGCTCTAACTGCCTCTAATTAGCTGCTCACTATTTTGAGTCTCTGAGTCTCTCCTATTTCTCTCCTTGCTAAATAAAGATGTCCCAGGCTTTTTCAATCTTCATATGGAAGTTTTTCTGTACCTCTGACATCTCTTATCAGACATTTCTATTAATACAGAATTAAGGAACTGTATGTTTAAACAAGAATAAAACTTTGTGCCTGGGTTCTTGCTTGTAAAATCAGATGTAAAGTATCTCAGCTTGCTCGGATATTTACTCACAAATCTGTGTCCAGATTTTGTTGCTTGCTCACACATTTCCTATGCTGCCATTTATTTTTTGTATCTGACAGATTCTGCTCATGGTTCAAATCTCCATTCCAATGCACAGTTCACCCTTGGGCAGATGTTAGCAGGATAAACCTGATGTCAGGGGATGAATTTTCTCTTCCATTTGCTATTCCTTAACCATCAGTGTTTGATAGGCTACATAGGTGCTTTGTTGCTCTCCACACTGAAGATTACTTGGAAGGTCTGTACAGTGATTGCTGCTTTTCATCTCCTACCTCTACCAGCACAGTGATCAGCAGGGAAGGTAGTCAGTAAATAACTGCTGGAGCAGTTCCAAATAGGAGTTGAATATGGGCTGTTGTCTCCATGAGGTTTCCATATCCTATCTACGTTTCAGTTCCGTTTCACTCTGTTATTGGCATTAGCATTGCTCATGAACATATTAAAATTATTTTTTATCAATATTATGCAAGAACAAGATCATCTTTTATGAAGATCAAAGTTACAGTGAGTGCTTTGGTGAGTTTTTTTGTTCATTTGTTTTCTAGAGGGGACAGAGAGGGTTGACTTCAAAAATTTATTGGTATTTCCTACTTCTTGCCATGCTGCCATAATCTTTGTATTTTACCCATTAATTTCCAAATCAATTTTTTAAGCCTTGATGCATTATGATTTCTTCTTTCTGATATCATTAAGATATTGTGTTTTCTTCTCACGGGAATTCTTTGAGTTGTACTGAGTACAAAGAAGCAGTAGAAATCCCCTGACTGTAAATAATAGGAGGCTAGAAGAATATTAGGTTGATGGCCATCCATTTATGACCATACTTGGAGAAAGGACACAGGGCTGGGTCTCACTAGATCAATCTAGATCTAGCTGTAGTCTAAACCAGATAGTTTGAAAATTGCTGTTCTTATGTCTGAATCATATTTTTCTATATTTTACAGTAAATCAGTTAATATCAATATCAATTTTAGGGGGAAAAGGTAAAAAAGCTCATACGAACTTGATGAGCAAGAAGGATATCTTTGTGTGTGCAATCTGAAGAGTAGGAAATTCCAGCACTTTGAAGCCCACTTCCTAGCAAAGTCCACCTCTGAGAGGTGTACAGGCCTCCCTCAGTTTGGGAACTTGATCCATCAGTTTGTACAGAGCATGGGCCTTGAGCATGTGCACAGGGCCACAGACCAGACCTCCCACAGCCAGTTGGGCTTAGATATGCTTCCTCACATCTCCATCCAGCCACAGGCACACTGATTTTTGGTTAATGTTTTTAGAGATATCTGAGGACTTTCTTGACCACACATATACTACTCTGACAAAAAATAACAGACTGTTACAAACCTTTGCAAAGGAATAAGATGCCAAGGAGCCCTTTTCCCAAGTCTGACTTCACTTTTTTGTGACTCTCACCAGCACACCAACACATCGTATGGAGTTTTTTCCCACACTTCTTGTATATGGAAATCTAAAGGAGAATCTATAGTGCTCCTTGTTTGCAAACAACCTCATGACTTTTTTTTTTTTATGACATTGTCAGCTCAGTTTGGGGTGCTATCTAGCTTTTCCATTTGTCAATGAGATTGGGTTAGTAACTGAAAGTTGATTCAAGGCCATTATTTTTGGCTGTTGTCAAATATCCTGGAGATGGTAGCTCACTGGAATGCAGTATAAGAAACTGAGCCACAGAAGTTAGACATAATCTCAGTATGCAATCCAAAATGGAAGTCCTAAACCACAGTGGAGTTCACAGGACAAAATGGAGGTTACAATTTAATACATAATCCACACTGCTGCAGTGAACAGTGTTCTTTCTCAATTATTTAAGGATCAAGTCCAAGTTTTTTTAAAACACTAAACAGATTTTCCTTTGACCTAGTGCCCAGTGAATCCAGTCAGCAATGTTAACTGAATGACACCTCAGTGCAGCACATTTATAGCAACTCCAGCACTAGAAATTCTCTTCAGCATGAATGACAGGGACAGCATTCTTACAGCAAAGAAGAGGTGGACGTGTTTCACTGCCTAGGCAAGATTTTATTTTCCCCCTAATGTCTGCCAAATCATTCGAAACAAAAGAAGGCAGCTGGCAGAGCTTCAAAAGGAGTTTTGTGGATGAAGTAACTCAAGCTGCACTACTTTACCTGGCTAAGCTCTTGGAGACCAGCAAAGATAAAACATACAGCTTTTGGGTCAGCCAGGAACCTCTTCACAAAACTACAGATGGAAAACAGCCCGGTCATTGTAATGTAACAAGGTATTCAAGGATGATGAAGTAGAAAGTACATTGTCCTTTAATTTTGGATGCACTTTTCTTCAAGATAAATCAATAGGGTGCTTTAGGTATGAGAAGGAATATCTTAAGACAAAGCAAAAGAATACATACTCTTCATGAATCTTTTCTTGTTATAAAACTTGGTTACAGATTGTACATTTATTCAGCCTGCAGTTATTCCTAAGTTTTGAAACTGTGAGTTTGAAAAAAGCAAGTTCTACATAATTAAGAGCAGAGCGGGCCAGTTTCTTATCCTCAATGCAAAATTTTGAAATTTGATTTTATTCTGAGTTAGATAAAAAAGACATCTCTCAATGTTTTGAGGCAAAAGTTAGGTAGTCACTAGTGGACTAAAGATGCTCCCAGTGAAGTGTGACAGTGAAAATACTGATGGTCTGGTGTTGGTTATTCATAATCTATAGCCAAGCAAGAGGAGAAAAATCATTAAGACTTGATTTAGAATAAGGTGAACTCAAAATGCTTATGTTAATTTGACAACATAGCCTATTGTTTGTAGCAGTGACTCAGGGCAAGCAAGGCTTTAGAGAAAGCATAAAAGAGATATTACTGCAGCTTCAGCAATGGCAAAGGACAAGGCATGGGACAGTTATTGACTGACAAAATAGGGTCAGATCCCAGAGCATAAATGTGCTCTGGCCCTAATGAGGGCCATGCATGCATAATGCAAGTATACACACATGCACTGTCATTTCAACAGCAATGTTGGAGGCCTAATAATGAAAAGTCTCCTGTTACACAGTCTGGAAATTAGGCCATCTGTAGTTGATTTCTACTAGATGATATTTCTGTAGAATAATGACAAGGTGAAACTATAAAATCAGTTAATCTTATTTGTAAATTCTGCTGTGTCATATTTGTAATCTGCAGAATTCACCCAAAAGAGCACTACAGTGAAGCAACAGATCATTTTCCTACCATAAATGTTAATTCACCCGGCATCAACCATATTTCAAACTTATTTTCTTTCTAAGAAAGAGTTTTGTCTTTCATTATGTTATAGTTACCTACTCCAAGCCCATTTAGAAAGCAGCATTTCTACTAGCCTTTCTTTCCAGTCAGATACTCCAGAACTGTTAAGAAGTTAGAAATAACTAAAACTGCCTCTCAACCAGCAGACTGGGGAAGCTTTCACAGATTGCCCGTGTCTCTTAGGAATGGAATGAGTGAACCAAGGATCAGAAAATTCCGTCTCAAACTTGTTCCCAGAATACATGTTCTGTCATATTCAGCAGACTGCCTGCAGTATATAAGTAAATTCTTCAGATTTAGTAATAAATAGTAACATTTTTGACTAGTTCATTAAAAAAAATGGCATGCTGAAAAATAACTGAGCCAAGCTTTTTGTTTGATAACCTTGCTTATAGGCTCTTTTAGCACCACATAAATCTAGCAGTTGTATAGGATTATTTGGCAGCATGAGTGTGAGAAGATGGCCAGCCTGGTACTGAGAAATAAAGTATTAAGAGAGGCTTTGTAAGATTTATGGTAGGAAAGGCTGTGTGTCCTTCACTAGTGGAAGAGGACAAACTGTGTTGAGATGTTTAGCATCTTTCCCACTGGCGGGTTGTTTTCATTCAGTCATTCCTCAGCTCTTTCTTGTGCACAGCCCTGCAGTCTCTGATGACTTAATTGAAATCCTAGAAGAGTCAACTGCCAGGGACACCGACTTAAGGGTGTTTTACACTCCCTTAAATAGAGATTGAGCACAGGGACTCAGAGGTGATTGAAATGAAAATGGAAAACTCTACAGCTCTAAACGTTTTTTTTCAAGCACATTTTTTTCCAGGGTTGGCCTCCTGGGATAGGCGAGAGGATTTTAAAAGCAACATGGCACTCTGCCAGCACCAGAGATGTGTTTCAGAGTCACGGGATGACCTGGTATGATACTGGGAAGTATCTGGGGAAGCTCACAGGACTGTACAACAGCAGGTGCAGGTTGGGAAGCGGGCATGACATGAAGAGACTTTGCACATCTGAGCCAAATGGGAACTGGAGATTTCACGTTATTCATCAGCAGCCTGTCAATGCTAAGGTGGAAAAACAAAAGTCAGATGAGCTATTTTCATGCAACGGTGTGAGATGTCCTCTGGAGTGTTTTTGGAGCGGGTCAAAACTCATGTAAAATTGTTGCCGTTATCTGATTAACTTCTAGCCAAAAACTTCCACATAAAAGATTATAGATGAAAGTATATACATCTTCAGAAGGGAAGAGAAACACAGACCGAAGACAGCTGCTTGCTTTGCACACGTGGCTGAAACTTTATGTTGTAATCAGCATTACATTATGTTTATTGGAAAAGGTTGTGTAAATATATCTGAAAAGCTTTCAGTGGAGGTTTGATCTTTAGCTTTAGAAAGTGTGCAGGGTTTAGAACTGTTTTTATAAAGCAGGGAAGATTAGAAAATCTAAATGTGGTTTGGATCTTTTTAAATGAATGCCTCTATCCATTCTAAATTTTTACAGAGTTGCTGTGACCACAATTCCACAATGGGCATGATGGTACGTGCTGGGCGTATTCAAAACATCTCTAGATTTTCTGTGTATGCTTTCCCCAAAATTAAGAGGTCCACTGAAGCACAGCTGCATTAGAATGATGTAGGTAGAAAATTAAACTCCTAGTTGTGTAAGGGTGACACTGAAAGCCAAGGCCATATCATGTATAAATATTGTGCTAATGATTATGTGTGAGTTGTATATATGGATAAGTGTTTTTCAGAAAGGTTTAACTTACTGAGGGACAATGATCCCTCCAAAGACCTATAAATCAGAAAATAGCTGTAGCTCAGCTTCCCTCCCAAGGTATCAGAGGAAAGCTATGCCTGTTAAGAGCTGAGAAAAGAGAATATTTCTTTGTTTTATGGCCAGTGTTTGCTGAAGTATATTGGTCCCCAGTATGGGGAACATTTTCTGTCTTATTTCTGGACAGCATTAATTTATTTTTCTGTTAGAAATGTCCAACCTTCATGAGAAAATATATTGCTCTGTGCATACAGTAACAACTCTACCAGTAAGCCTGATACAAGCAAATGTTTTCAGTGAGAGAGTGACTATTGTACCTTTGATCTCCACTGGAGATTCTAAAAGCAAACTCCTCAGGTTTCAATTTTACTGGCAGTCTGGCACATCACTACCATAAACACTGGGACAAAGAAAAAAGTTTTTTATATGTCTGTATATAGAAGGATATTAATTATAAATAATGAGTTGAGACTGCCTGCAGTGCAGCTGTGGTTCTTTTAAGGAATATTGTCTTCCAAAGGCTGAAACAAAATGTCAAGAGTGGTGGAGATTTGCAATTGGAAAAGCTATATAAGCTATTTATAAAAGCAAATCAACTGTAAAAACATATTTGCTAAATGTTTCTGCCTTCTATAGTGTAGCTGTACACTGAATTTCTTAGTAAAACATCTATCCTCATCACTGGTAAAACCTCCCAGAAGTAACAAACGTGTAGTTTGCTTGGTGAAGATTAGATTTCCCTCTTCTGAAGCTGGAGAATGTATTTTCTATAAAGCTAAATCCAACACTCTCAACCATAGCGAGGTTTTTGAAGAGATGCATTAGGGAGTAGCAGGCCTTGTTTTTTACCAAAGGATTTCCTGAAGGTGATCAGGATCGTTTTAATCGTTCCTCATACGGCAGATGTATGAGGAGTGGCTGAGGTCCCTTGGTTTGTTCAGCCCAGAGCAGAGGAGGCTGAGCGGCCTACAGCTTCCGTACGAGGGGAGCAGAGGGGCAGCGGTGACCTCTGCTCTCTGGTGACAGTGACAGGACCTGAGGGAACGGCATGGAGCTGTGTCAGGGGAGGGTCAGGTGGGGGTTAGGAAAAGGCTTTTCACCAGAGGGTGTTCAGGGCCGGGCACAGGCTGCCCAGGGCAGCGGTCATGGCCCCAAGCTGCCGGAGTTCTGGGAGCGTTTGGACAGTGTTCTCAGACATCGAGTTTGGATTTTGGATGGTACTTTGTGGAGACGGGAGTGGGACTTGATGATCCTGGTGGGTCCCTTCCAACTTGGGATATTCTAAGATTCAAAATTTCACTTGGACTAAGCACAGTCATCCAAAGTGATGCAGTTTTATGAAAGCTATCCTAGTTCTGAAAAATTCTGCCAGCCCAGCCGCGGTGCCTTGGCAAGGAAAGAGGGAACTGCTGCAGCAGGGTGCCAGCCCGGGCTGCGGGCGGCGGGCAGGCCGCGGCGGGACACGGCGCTTCGGGAAGGGCGGGAGCCGGCCCTGCACGGCTCTGGAAGGCAGCGCTCCACCTGCCGCCCCACTCCGCGCCTCCGCCCCAGGAGATGCTCCGGGGCGCCGAGGTGTGCCCCTCCTCCAGCCTTCCTCCTGGGCACCGCGGCGAGGGCGGCGCGCGGAGGGGCCGGGAGGGAGCAGAAGTTTCCCAGTCCGGAACACGGCGCTCTGCAGCGCCGGGCCCCGCTCCCCGCCGCCGCCGCCGAGAGGTGAGTGCCCGCCCCAGCCCCGCGGCCGCCGCTCGGCTCCGCGGACAGCGGACCTCCGGGTGCCGCGGCGGCGGAGCGGTCCCTCCCGGGGACCTCCCGAGCGTCGGGAGTTGCGCTGGGGCCCGTCCAGCGTGCGGGTTTTTGTGTTTCCTAAGGAGATTCCCGTGCAAAACACAAGCAAACAAATAAGCCAAAGCGGGGTTGTTCGCTTGCCGCTGTTAATGGCCCAAATGGAAACGAGCTGAAAATGACATTCATTCTGGGGACAAGCGAGGGGCTGCAGAGGGAGCTGGCAGAGCGTTAAGGAATTGGAGGAATTCATTTTCATTGTTGAGGAAATGAAATGTTTCTGCCTTTTTTTTTTCTTTTTTTTTTTCATTTGTTTATTTGTTCTTTTCCCAGCAAGTCACTGACAGATATTTTACAAAGCTAGCCACATCTCAACACATCTGTTGGGAAATACTTTTGCTTTAGAAACAGATAAAACATTAGGAGTGAGGCAAACACTTTAAGCTTAAAAGGGCAACAGCTACAGTAAATCACATGTTCGTTGCCAGTCGGAGCAGGAGTCCCCACAGCTGTGCTCCCAGTGGTGAGTTCACCTTGGGGCAGTTCCCCAGAGCATCCTCAGCTTTTGTAAGGTGCCTTATGTGGTTCATGGTGGTATTCATCTGACACAGGTTGCAGTGCTGGCTGGTAGGTAGGTCTGGACAGATTTTAGGTACGCCCGTTGTGCCAAGCTTGGGAGATGAGTAGAAGTGAGGTGCCTAGGTTCCTCAGTGGTCAATGGAAAGCAACAGATGCATGACTCTTTCCCTCCAGACCTGGTTCTGGATGTTGCTTGCTCTCTCCAATTGTTATACAGAGAGCCCAAGCCCTAAGACAGGATGTCCTTGCTCAGGTGATGTCTATCCCAGCTTTTGTGCCTCAGCGTCCTTCCCTTCCATGGACAGCGGTCACTGCTGGTGCCCTCAGTGACTCCCAGTCTGACAGCAGACAGCCAAAGGACAGCAGTCAGCTGGGAGGGACCTGTGGCAGTCCCATTTCTAGACAGTAAACAGAATTTTTAAAAGCTGAAAAAAATCCAATTCCTGTCTGCCTATATTATTTATTTTTTCCTCTCAGCTGAGTTCATAAACTCCGTTGTTGTAGCTGTTACAGCAACATTAGCTGCTTGCTGGTGGGATGGAAGCGGCCCACAGTCTGTGTGGAAGGGATGTGGTCTCCTTTAAGATGTGGTTCACAAAATGGAAAAGTTTGTGTAAAGGGAGTTGTCTCTTTTCTGCTTTTTTGAACAGGTGCCCACATTACAAGCAGCACCACAATTGGCAGCATTAGCAGAGAGGTTAACAAATCGACTGATCCTAGCTATTCTTTCCAAATGTCTTTTTCCTCTGCAGTGTAGCAGTTCTGCTCAGTGAGAACAGCTCAGTAAGATCAAGGGCAGCCTGCACTGTCACCTCTTCTGTCTGTAAAAGAATTTTAGTATTTCTTTTATTTTCTCAATTAGAAGCCTTTATGTTGGCCAAAATATTTTTTCTTTCTTAAACTCCTGTCATATTTTTGCATTTTGGCTCTTAATAATCAAGATATGCTTATAGAAAGGTGTCTCGTCCCTGATTCTACAATAGCCTAAGTTTACCCATAAATTAAGATCGTTTTGCACTATGCAGACAGGGAGAGGTGGGAACAGTTCTGTGACAAAGGCAGTTTAATGCGGCTGTATCTGTGTAAGGCAGAGACTGGCAGGAGTAGGAACCTTAGCATCTAAGCTTGTTAATGAATTAAGTTATTAGCAGACTTTGTAAGAAATCTGTACACTCAGGAAATGAAATGACTTTAAAAGAATAGCAGAAGAGTGATCTTTCCACAGCTCAAAGAAGTAAGTCCCCTTTCAGTGATGTTCATTCACACTGAAAGTGGAAGTTTTGTCCCAGCTTGCTTTTAGGGTGTTTTTTTTTCTGCATTGTTTCTAACCTAGGACAGCTGTTTTCATTACTTTGAGCATAATATTTGTACAATTTGTTTTGAAATTAGCTACTGTTTAAATGCATACAAACATACTGTTTTAAGGGTGCTATCCTTGATTGACAGAATGGAAAAAGTCTTACCTGACTTTTCTGGATAGCTGACCACAAATAAAAAAGTATTTTCTGCTCATTCTGAGTGCATCCACTGCTAGTGGGACATCTTTATATGGGCTAATAGCTGGTGCAAATGCCACCTGTAGCTGATGTAGTGTTGCTTTTCTTGCTTGCATGCCAGAGACAGACATGTCAGAACAGTGAAGGCTGTTCATTTTCATGTTTTCCTTTCTCCAGCTAAATTCTGCTCCATTTGTTCAATTTCCACACCTGTTGCTATGCATATTGCTGAGGCACATGGGATTCAGTAATGCTTGGGGGCTGATGATGTCCTCCTTTACACCTTTTTTCAACAAGCACAGCCAGTGGTATCACATATGACACTGTAGCTAGAAAGAGATATGTATGAGGAATAGCAAAGCTGCTGGCTCAAAACCACCGGTGTATTACCTAAAGAGGAATGAACTGCCAGGAATTTGCCAGGTACAGGTTCTCCCTCCCATTTGTAGGTATTGGTTTTCCTGCTGTTAAGGCTGCTCCCAGATTTGGGTTGGACTTTCAGGTTCAGAAATATTAGTACCAGTGATAAATGTTTCTCCAGTTCTCCTAAAGGCCAGGAACTAATGCCATTTTCTAGACGGAGATGTATTTCACTTCAGGTTGAATTATTGCTACTCATTCTGTCACAGTTATGGAGGGCAGGACTAATACAAATGAGCTTAGAGTGAATGCATCACTCCTGTGGCACTGCTTTGAAGGTTTTCCCTTCTGTTTCTTCCCCAAGCAGCTCCTATTGCTTGTATTTCATGGGAGGTGTCTCACTAGCTTTATTGAATTTTAGTTTGCACTTTTCTGGACAATTCAAATACAATTTGTATCCATTCATTAAAAAAAAATCTAAAATTATTTTATCTTTGTTGTTTTTACTATAGATAACAACATACGTTTTATAAATGTTAGCAAACTTATGTGACATTATGGCTCTGTGGGAAGTGGATATTAGACACAAGCATAGAGGTCACACAACACCGGAAAGAACCACCAGACACGGCTCTAGGCAGAGGAGGGAACCAGCTGATACTGAAAACAACTGCTGAAATCAGAATCTATATACATTTCAGGCATGAGGAGAATTCACTGTGAAAGCATTTGATGATGTGATATTTTGGAAAAAAGGGCATGAAGGACAAATTAAGGACAGGGAAATTACTGGAACATGATTTTTTTTTTAAAATTTTTTTGACAAAAGGATGTCAGCTAAACTTAGATCAAAATAAATCCTAAAATATCTTTGACAAAGTCAGAAGAGATTGGATGAGCTGTACTTCCGAAATAAAGGCCTTGAGTCTAGTAGATGCCAAGCAGGGAAACAAGAAAACTTAAAATTATATGACTGCAGCAAAGGTGCCAACAAAACTATAGAGGTCATAATTTAGCTGTCTGGTTTCCAAGAGTACACATTTGAGTAGCACATGGTTTCTTTTTTCAAGACAGGCATCAAAGTAGCCTTTCTGCTATATTAGCAGGCATGCAGACTGAGGATGTCAATGAATGCAGCACTCTACCATGAGATGTATTTCTCAATTGTGGTATGTTGATTAGTCTGCTAATCAAATGTGAATGTAAGAAGCAACAGTGATCGCAGTCTTGTCTGCCTCCCAGATCCACCATCGCTGGAGCTGGCGGAGCACCCTGGAGTACATACTGTTCAAACTGACAGGAGTTTTTCTGGAATGGTTACACCACCTCCCTGTGTGATGCAAGTTAGGCCAGTATAAACTCTCCCCTTCTGGCAAAGCTGTGTCCACACCAGGAGTTCTGCAAACATAACAGTATCTGCTGGGGACGCGAATTTTTCGCACCATGAGCTGACACAGCTATGTTGGCAAAACATTATAATTTAGAACAGGCCTAGGAAAAATGCATTTATCACCCCGTCCTGAGCCATTTGTAAAGCATTAAAGAGTCCTAAATCCTTAGCACTCTAATGGTTATACTTTACAGACAGAAAATCTGATTTCAGTAGGATGGACAGTATACTATATTGGTTAAAAATCTACTGCTTTCTAATTCTTAGCAATTTCTATTGAGGTGCCCATTACATTTGCTGAGTGCACTGAAACATCTAGAGTACTAATAAAAGTTTTAAATAACCAAACATGGTTTAACTACTCTACAAAGTTTGATTTTTCCCATCCTCAGATGCAAGAACCATGATTCATGGTGCTACACAACCTAGCTGTGTGTGAGTCCTCCTTTCTGGAGTTATGACCAGCAAGTGGCTGTAGTGAATCAAAAATGGGTTTTTTTTTCAGAAGTGAGTGTTTTTACTCTAAGTAATTTTATCAAAATAAACAAGTATTTGTTGAAACACAACCATGGTGACATTTGTGCGAAGTTCAGTTTGGCCTGGTTTAGTCAGGCACCTTCAGCCTGGAAACAGTTCAGCCTACCTCCTTGGAGTCCTTAGGTTTCTGGCATTACCGGTCATTCCCAGCTTCCACAGCACATTAGCATCAAGGAGGCAAATGTGAATATCTGCATTCACCATTCCTCTTCTTCTGTAGCAAAGGCATGTTACCACGGACTTGCTGGAGTTTGCAGTCTCTGCTGTCTGCTAGATGAGATGTGCCTGGGAGGGTTGTCGAGCCCATGTCAGTCGGAAGACGTGGGTAAGCAATAACTCACTGTTAAAACAGGCTTTAGTGAAGCTGGCTCATTTTAAGCAGCAATCTTAGCAATAGCTCAGCCAGAAAATTGGGAGTGGGAGGGTGTGCATAACCTCTAGGAAGAGGGTGGTGACAAGTAGCTGGCTGAGGGCTGCATACGGAAACCACTTCTAGTGGCACAACAGCAGCTAGAGAAGAAAGTATGACTCTATTCACAGCTAATATTTCTGAAGGCTTGCTACTGGCTTTACCTGGATGGAAGTCCTCTAGATCCCACACTTGAAAACTGCCTAGAATGATGTAAATGCGGGGCGGGGATTGCTAATATTCATGGCATATCTTGTATCATTCATACTAGAAAAATAAAAAAAAAAATGGAGAGAGTGAGTTAAAGCAAGAAACTGCAAGAAACTTTCTTTATCAAAAGGAATAAAGGAAGGGCAAACATAGGCATAATATCAAAAAATTGTCTCTGGCATTAGCCTTGAAGTAATCTCCTAAGGGAGCTGAAGACATTACTGTCACTTGGGATATTTAAAACTACATTACGCAAAACACTAGGAAGTGTACAATGGGGGACAATACAGAGTCAGCAGGGAGAGTGTTTGAATAGTCTTAATAAGCCTTTAACATTGATTCATTGATTTCATTGCCAAGAATTCATGTCCCTCTGCTCTCTCTCTTCCTTGCAGTTGCCATAATGGGAGATTATGAAATCACTGTAAACGTGGGCAATTAACTATTCTAATAGAATTTGATAATATAATGGTGGTACATTATTCTTCTTCAGTCTCCACTAAGACTCCTCTACAGTGGATCGGACTTTTTTCTACTTCAGAAGAATTTTCACTCTATTACGCTTTTGAAGTATAGTGACATAGTATGACTACTTTGTATTTCTAGTAACTGGCTTGGGTTTCAGACAGTGATTTTTAGTTTAACCAATCTTTTTTTTCCCCCCAAAGTTACAAAATTCCTGAATTGTTTGGCTAGAACTTCCAGCTTTTACGTCTGAGTTTAATCACTCATTATCCTATATCCTCCTAGATCTGTAGTCTTTCGAGAGTTAAGAGAAGCCAAGGGGTTTATCTCAGTAAGATCAATAAGTTAAAATATGTACTTTTTGGCATAGAGATGAGTTAGTATTTATATTTCTGTTCTGTAAATGTTACATCACTGCTGCAATATTTAGGTCAACAACATATTGCTTATAAATATTGTCCAAGAAGAATTTATTGTTTCACAAATATTGATGTTTACTGTTATTTCTGATAATTTTTTCCATTTTCCTGCTGTGTCGAATTGATAGTGTGCCCTTAGGTCCAGACAACCTTGCTTGAATCATGTTCACACTGGAACAGGGGGCACTCTGTTTAGTTTCACTGACAGAAAAGACAGCATGCTGTGATTTAGAAAAGTCCTAGCGGTGGAGATAGCTCAGTGAAACAGTGTTTCATGGTGTAAGCAAAAGTGACTTTTAAGTAAAAATGAGTTGCAATTGACATAACCTTTGAAATCCTTTCAGTTTATGCTCTGGTGGAATCTGTATGAAGAACTGCTTTCTATGTGCACCTCTGGAAAGCCAAAGTCACACTGCAAAAGAATGAGGTTTCAGTAACATGTTTTATTCTGTGGTTTCTTTCTGCAATTTTGCATGATAAATATTGTGCCTGTAGATATGTTGTTAGTCAGTTTTGGTCTTTTGACTGTCTAATGAATTCTTTAAGTAAAACTTTACATTTAACTTGAGTGTAAAACAATCTTCAGCTATATGAGAATTCATAACTAGAATAAGAATCTTACAGAGAGAAATGTTGAAGTCTGAAAAACGGTTTATAAATGGTTTCTTAACCGAGAGGTTTTTACTGTTCTTTGAAGTTACTGCTGTTAACATGAATGATAGATGTAGCACCGAGGAATTGATGTGACAATAGCAAAGTGAAGTGGGTGTGAAAAAGAAAATGGAGCCCAAATGGTGCTTACAGAGGCAGATTCTATTTTGTACCGCTGTTTTCAACTGAGCAGATTTTCACCTGCAAAAACTTTAAATGGTACGTACATAAATCTAAGAAAAGCCTTCGACATAATTTCACGGTCCAGATTGAATTTTCAGTATGTAACATCATTAGAAAACAAGTTCTTATGCTTGGTAATTGATTTTGTCATTGTCTTGAGGATTAATTTTCACTGGGAAAGTTTATGGTAGCATTTTTATAAATGAAGTAAACAATTATGTTGCACAGTAGAAGCTAGAGCCTGACATACCTATCCATCTCAAGAAGGCTTATTCTTCTTAAACACCTTCAGCTTTAACCTAACTTTTTGGATGACAAAGCATTGTTCAAAGGTTGTAAGAAACTTATTTTATGTTACTTGCCAATATTTTATTATTATTGATTTGACACACAACTAAAGGTCAGTGAATTTAGATCAAGGATGAGTTTAGCCTTTAAAGTGCATCTATAACTATATGATTGCCTTATGATTACCTTTTTTCTTCCCTTGGCTCTTAAAGCACAGTATAATTTGATATATTGGCACACACAATTGCCTTTGTTTTTAACTTTCTCTATCTCGTTCTCTTGACAAAGAGAAAAGAGAACACATGGCTTAAGGTTATACTAGTATTTATAAAAGCACCAGAGAATGCTGTCTGACACTGAGGAGGCTGCCATGAAGCACCCCACATCTACTCAGATGCATTATTTTCAAAACAGTGGCCACCTGCAGACTGCCTGTCTCTGAACTGTGTCAGACTCTGCCCAATAACTGTCAGGAGAATCCAAACTGGCCCAGGCTGAAAGCACTGTTCTTACAAATCAGTGGTATACATTTGTGTGTGTGACCATATGCCATTTTTACTGTGTTCAAAATGAATTATGAGCTTGTATCATGGCTCTAGGATTTGCTTTGATGCATTGGCCGGGAGATGACAGATACATCTAAAACTCTTTTTCTTATTTTTTTTTGTTCTCTTGGTATTCCAAAAAAACTCCTAAAGATCAAATTTAAGCCAGAACACACAGGTGTGCCTTGGCAACATGCTCAGTGTATAAAACTATTTACAAAGTGGCATACAATCATAACCTCTTCCCTACTCCAATGAGGTGACAAAACTGCAACTGAGTCAACAGGACAGTATTTTATTTTATTTTATTTTATTTTATTTTATTTTATTTGTAAATAGGTTGCTGTGTTTGTGTTCAGATTCTCAGGAGTGTAGGCAGAGCATTTTCTGCTAGTCTAAGTAAAATGGAAGCTTTCTTTCCACAGCTAGACTAGCTTCTATAGATCATACGTCAATGCTCAACAGTAATTGGAGTTATCCAAAATTCTGGAGGTTGGTGGCCCTGCCTGTGGCAGGGGGGCTGGAACCTGATGATCCTTGGGGTCCCTTCGAACCCAGGCCATTCTATGATTCTACGATTCTCTCCTCTGAGTGCAATGAATTTAATATACACTGACACTTTAGAAAATATATTATGTCTCAGTGGTATTTGTTTTCCCTAAGAACCACTGTTGCCCTTTGCACCATTGCAGTGATTCAAGGACTACATGAAGGTTCTGTGGTAACTAGGTGTCCCTCCCTAGCAGGAGAGACCCTCTTGCCCATGGTCCTTTCACACACCTTCAGCACACAGCTCTGAAACAGCCCCCACTAATACCACTGTTACCATTGCAGTGGTGTAGTAATTTAGTTAGAGAAACAGATGCTTCAGTTGTACAAGTCAGGATAAGGTGTTTAGAAAACATGACTTCATGTTTAAACGTGGTGTTGTGAACTTTAACGGGTTTCCAAAGATTGTGCTGATTTTTTTCTTAAATTAAGGGTAGCTTAGCATTTAGCTATTTGATATTGCTATTTTAGATGTGATAATAAAGTATTTCTGTCTTAAAATTCTGCAGTGAAGGCCACATGTTTCCCTGAGTTTTAATATAAATAGTAGGACAAAAGCAGACACATCTTGTATGACTTCTGGAGAAGAGCAGTATTGTTGGCTTTGCTGCAAGAATCCTTGGGAGTTGCTGTAAGTTCAGGTGGCTAGAGGGCACGATGAAGAACCTGTCCAGGCACACATTCATTTCAGTTGGGTAGTTTTGCTTACAAAGCTGGGATCCCAAAACATCCAGCTGGAAAGCATACTGAAAGCTTAAGGAAGCACAAACAGTGTTCCCGATGATTCTGGGATAAATTGTCTAAGGAAATTTGGTAGGACTCCAACTCATGTTTGTAGATCTTTAACCCATTTTGTTATGCTGGCTGGTTTACTAGGCAAGAAAAGAATCAGCTAGGATATCCTAAGAAATTACTTAGGTGTTTAATCTGGTCCAATGGTAACCAATCACATAGCAAACCAATGAACTCAGTAGAGGAGAAAGATACTAGTAAAATTGGGTAGAATAACAAAATGAAGAAATTGGCTTTTAATCGTAAAGAGCCTGATGTAAACTTATGAAGCATGTGGAGAGTAAATGGATGGACCATATTTGCACAGGAAAGATCTTCTGACTGTGTGTGCCAGTGAGGTGTTAAAAACATCACCCTCCATTGCAGGGAGTCTTCATCTTGAAGAAGTTGCGTGTGATGCCCAAGTGAATAAGGCTGGTTTGTGTTTCTTGTTCATATTACGTAGCCTTGCATATATGGGGATTTCAGTGCAACAGAATGGGTTAGGTCTGTCTTGATGGGACTGTGCAAAGAACAAGCCCAATATGAGGGACGTGGAGGGTGCACAAGGCTGTTTCTGTGTTTCGATCCCTGACTACGCTCTGGTTTAAAACACAAAGGATATCTTGTCCTGGCAGCCCTACAAACCGTGTCTGGGAGTAAGAATCAACTCACTGCATGTTTTGCTGTGTATTCTTACAAGTGGTCATTCTTCAGCCCAGACAGCAATCTTACCTTATTGTTAGATCATGATGTTCTGCCACACTTGCACAACAGAGTTATCCTCAGTAGGACTTAGATATATGTGTAGATACTTGTAAAAAATGTGGCTTTCAGGTAGAATTTTTTAACACTGAAGATGTGAGAAAATCTAAACTTGTTGCTGTGTTTTAGCTGTGCTGACTGTGGAATATGTATTTTAAGTGTTAAGAATGTGTTTTCCCTCCCCATAAAAAGATAGAAATCTGAGTACTCTCAGAGCAGAGTGATAATGGAAAAGGTGTCATTTCCATATAACCGTTCTTGGAGTAGAAGTCAGAGTCAAGCAAGCTGATTATCAGTTTTATTTTACTTTTAAATAAAATTATTTGCATACAAAATAGTTGAGGATGTAATATTAGGCTTTTTACATAGCCTGATTGCCATCCATTTACTGAAATAATGTTTTCAATACATGTAATGAAAATACTTGTTTCACTGAAATCAGTGGGAAAATTTCTATGGCTTTTAAACTGAGCTGTGCCTTAGATCCTTTTTTTGCTTTGAATGTTTTTTGTACTGCATTACTGCATTAAGTTAAAGAGGGCTCCTAATGTTTTCTGGTTGAGCATATATTTATTTATATACACGTGTGCATGTGTCTATGCAGAAATAGGCTCTAAGAGAGTTATGTTTGCTTTTTCAGAGAGCGCCATTAAAATGTCGGTGTTTGACAGCGTATACCATGAAGTTATCTCAGTTATGTCTGATTTCAGCAACTGGAGGCAGCTGTAGCATCTTAATAGCTCTACCTGAGTAACTCCTGGTAAACAAACACCGGATTCACAATTTGGCTTAGATGCCATCCCATACTGCTTAGCTATCAAATAACAATTTATTTGTGCCACTCAGTGAAAAGGCTTTATGCAGAGTGGTGAGGTTTTTGGTGTCATGACACTGATTTGCCTCCATTCCTGTTGATGCTGATGAGAGCATTATCCATGACTTCTGAGGAGCAGGGTTCAGCAGAGCTGCTCACCTAAGTCATATCCTATGGTTTGCTTGTTTCTACATATTACAAAAGGGAAAAAATGCCTTGACCTACACATAGCTTTCTTGTGCTTAATTTGCCAGCTGGTAAATGTCACATGTTTAATTCAGGCACTGTAACTAACAGTCTCTTTAATAGTTAACATTTTCACCAACAACACAGTCACTGAGATTAGACAGCTGATTGCTGCTGCTGTAGAGCTAAGTCCTTAAATATTATCAAACTAATACCCTTGTATGGTCACACTGGCTACAGATTAGTGAAAGACATAATCCTATTTAATTTAACACAGTCCTAGGGATTTTCCTCTATAAAGAATTTGGTCACATGCAAGCTGCATAATATTTTGCATAGTTCTTAAATATATGGCCCCTCTCTAGGAGCAGGGCTGTCTGCCAGTTTTAATGGGACTTGTTAAATCCCATTGTACTCCGCACCACGGTCCAGACACAGGTATCTGCTGGAAAAAGCTCTGTGGTTGGTAAGAATTCTTTGTGGCTCTGAACTATGCCACAGCTCATTCTCTCAAGTCCTCTGCTTCGCCCTCCTCCGAGGAGGTTATCCCTCAGCAAAGTTAAGATGACAAGAGACTACAATTAATTTTACCCACCGTGCAGTCCAGCCAAGTCTCTGTCGACTGAGATCTCAGACATATAAAAACTGATTGTGCTTGAGCTGTCATGGATTCTGGGGTCTGTCGTTAAGCAACTCACTTCTGAGTCATAGAAAATGCTGATTTTTATGTGCTGAGCACAGTTAAGCCCATTTGCCTTCAACACTATGTGATACCTTTGACGCAGTAGCAGATTAGGCTTGTAGAATTTGGGCTATACTCTGTCCATTCTTTTTTCACTTTTTTTTTTTTTTCCCCAGTGTTGAAATATTGTCTGAATGGCAAAAGGAGAATTGGCCTTCTGTCAAGGTCTTTTTGCTAACACCATTACTTATCGTGGTCCAGCTGTAGACCATGACGACAGCAGCCCTAGTGCGTCAAAGGTACATTGCAGGATACATGTGGGTGCAGCTCTGCTGAAGATGTACAGCCGTCTGGAGGACAGCAGATGTACTGAAAGAAGTAAGCCACATGGCTGGCTGTATTCAGACCACAAAAGCCAAATCCTGACAAGCTGAAATGGCAGGATGCTCTGTCGCCTCCTCTGTCATGCATTTCTGAGCACAGCATCATTGGTTCAGTTAATCTTTCAGGGCTTCCAGTTCAAGTTTCTTCCTGTTGTGCAATGTTTGGAGCATTTTCTAGGATTTCAGTTGCGTATTGAGTGATGGTGAAATTTTCATCAAGAGTTTGGGTAGTGGGGCAGCTCCAGACTTCCAGCAATATTCCACCTTCATTTTTCTGATGATTTCCAGGAGCTATTTTGTGTAAAGGTGATTTCAGCCATATTGGGCTAATACATGGTCTGGGCCATTTCCACCTGAGAGTGGCCCTGCTCTTCACAGAAGTGCTTGGCAGCCAGCAGCAGCTCAGGCACTTATGCAGCCACAGAGACTTCTCCACCATTTGGCAGCATTGTGCTGGAGGTAGAAGCCTTCCCTTCCAGGAATCAGAGAGAGTGGTTCAAGTTGACTAGGTTTCCACTTGTTATTTTCAATAACTTAGTCACCACCTGAATGGCTGTTGGCTTAACACACACAATAATTATTAGTGTTATTACTACTATTACTATTAATAATAAAATAGTGCACCTTCCAAAAGCGCCTAAGGTTCAAACTAAAGTAAGCTTCATTTTGCTAGGTGCTCTGCAACTTTGGGCTGTTGTTCAAGAACACAGCAAATCCTGCTTCAGGGCTCCCACTACTGGATCAAAAGCACCAAAGCCACATGAGGCAAAATGCTGACACAGTCTGAAATAATTTTGCAAATTCGACTATATTTTTTAAATGTTGGTAATTTAGCTTTGTATTGGTTGGCTTTACGCCAGCTTCAGTATCATCTTCCCCCAGCCATCCAACTTTGCACCAGAACAACTGCAGTCTGTTGTCTCAGCACTGGCATGGAGTCAGCACAAACCCCAGCTCGCGTGCTCCCAAAGTGTGGTTGTGTGACCTCTTCTTGGTCAAATCTTTGCTGCTTATAGATCTGGTGTTAGTTTTCATGGCAACATGGTCTCAGAAGGTCCAATGCTTTTATTCTGAAAAGCTTGCTAACTATCGAGACAAAGCTGTTAGAGAGAAGGTTTAATGGAAAAGTGAACTGGACACAGAATCATGGTACAACAGTAAGGTGTCAGCAAAACTCATTGGCCATTTTTGGAGAGGCAGTGAAGGAGTGAAAGAATGTAAACTGACAACAAAATGGAAAAGAGAGAGAGAGTGAGGACACAGAAAAGCAAGGAGAAAGAAGAAAAGGGAGGTTGAAGGGGAAGTAGTTCAAAGATCTGCCTGAAAAGGGAGGGAAGAAACAGACAAATAGAAGGGAAACTGGAAAGCTTGGTTGTAACTGTGGAAAGCTGCTGAACAGCACATAGCCCCTGCTCAGGCTGCTTCTGCTTCTCCCCATGTTTAACTACAATTTTTTGGCTTCTTTCTGGACGTGTTGCTGGAAAAGAACCCAGAAGGCACTGCTACACGCTGGTAGCAGTGGCACCTTGCTGGGTCACATCCAGAGCTGCAGTCCCTCCTTGGATCTGCTCTTCTTGCTGATCTTTGGTTGGTTCTTGCAAACCCTTCTCTGGTCTGGTGGAGATGGGAGAGGCATAAAGGGCAGCAGCTGGCTGAAGAATTTGCTCATCACAAAAGGATGAACTGCTCTGTCTTCTAAAACTGACACCTTAGCAGAAATGAAGAATTTGATGACATTTAGCTCTCGTTACACATATTTACGCACATAGTTAAGAAGTGTCAAATTTATTGCACTCAGTTGTGCATAGTGGAGTTTGGCTTATTTACTGTATGTTTTCACATGTCATACATCTTCAGTCAGACGGGAGCTTGGACTGGTTTCGGTTTTTTTTGTTTTTTTTTTTTTTCCACTGATAGTTCTTGCATGCAGATTAGAAGAATTGTTGTTACTTTGGCTTATCTAGTGTCACACCATGAAGAAATTATTGGCAGTAACAATTATTATTACACTCTCCAGCTCCTTCAATCTGATTATAAAAGTATGGATTAGCGACATATGTTTTGGCTGCTGTGTCAAGATCCAGTATTAGTCTTTTCTTCAGTATTTCATGCGAAAACTAGAAGGCAGTGATGTGTACGAACATGTATACTGAAACCTATTATAATAAGTAAGGTTGTTCTGTGTGGCTGTGGTACCATCTGCTATCAGAATTAATAGGCACCATCA
The DNA here is from genome assembly GCA_013396635.1 of Penelope pileata. Lineage (NCBI taxonomy): Eukaryota > Metazoa > Chordata > Aves > Galliformes > Cracidae > Penelope > Penelope pileata. The sequence continues at coordinate 312,357 of WBMW01005162.1, forward strand.
TACAGCTCTACAGACTGCAATATTGGTCTTCTGTCCTGTTCTGGACTTCTCTGCCTTTACTTTGTTCCATCACTTCCTGTCCCTGATAGGGTACCAATTTGCTGTACAGCTGCATCTCTCCAGAACTGGGGAGGCACCAGCCCTGCAAGCACACCATGCCCATCCGGGAGCTTGCTCCTGCGTGCACTGTAGCAAGTATGAGGTGTGCAGGCTGCAAAAGCAGCATTTGAAGATTTGTTTTCTTTAAATGAGACCCCTTGTGCTGTTCCTTAAAGGTTTTGTGGTATAACTCTAGATATCTGTGCTGGAAGAGATTTAAATACTATAGTATGTATCTTCTAGAGGCCACATTTTCCTGCGTATTTATTTTCTCCTGTTAACCTGCTGATGTTTGCATAACTTCTAATGAGTTTAAGCCTGGCTGACCATGTTTCACAAGAAAAAAAATTCCAATGGTATTTTTACTTGACATTTTTTAGTTTGTAAAACGCATATAACCACAAAATGCTGAGGTGGTGCACATAGCACAAGGAAAACATGAATTGTTCTGGCAAGCAAACTGAGGGAGGAAGGAAAAATGGATCTGGCAAACAAATCAATGTGTAGCTACCACAAATGCAATATCTCTGATTTACTAGTAAGAAAAGAAAAGTGGAGCTCTAACTAAGAAGAACTTCAGAGTCTTTTGGAGTCATTCTAAAAATCCAAAGTAAGTAGATCCAGGAAAAGAAATCTTTTAATAAGAAAGTATAAGGTGATTTGCTATGTGTTACTAACCACACAGAGCACTACACTGCAAATAGCATCTGCTGGACTTGTAAGATCTTTAATCACATTGTTTCATTCTTTCTGGTTTTGAAAAGGTCTCAGTACATAAATGTTTGTCTACATTAGCAAAGGGTTCTGTTTTACTGAAAATAATAACAAAGTATTAGTTGGAATTAGTGTGAGCTGAATGCGCCATAATTTTATTTTTCTATGTACTGAATTAAATTATGAAATTATATCCCTTGCAATATATGTGGTTTGTTCTGCATTTTGTGAACACTGCTTTTACAACCTACTTCTATCAGAAATAAAACAAAAACTGCAAAAGATTAAAACCAAAGGAGATCTGCAAATTAAGAATAAGCTCAGAAGAAACTACTCTGATTGGGTTATCTGTCACTGTGAGATATATATGTACACGTTTCTATAGCTTTCCTCAAGATTTACATGACTTCAGAGAAATTTCTGCCCCCAACTCCTTCTGTTTTTTGAAGAACTTGTTTTATGCTATGGCCCTTTACCTTCACTAAGCTCCAGTGAGAGTAATTCTGCTGCCTTCCTCCCTGGCCTCCCCCTGTCTCCTGGGACCTTAGCGTTGTCTTGGAGAAAGCCTCTTTTATGAAATAAATCAAGCTTAGCTTTAGATGCTATCAAAACGTGCTGACAGGGCTGGCAGCGTGCATGAAGCAGCTCACGGGGCCATGCTGGAGCAGTGGCAGTGCAGTGGCAGTGCCATCACAGGAGGACAGGTGATACCACCCTCCCACTGCGCCAGCCGAGAGGGAGAACAGCAAAGGGCTCCTGCTGCAATGCCTGCAAAAACCTCTGCTCCTTACAGATTTGAAAGAAAAACTTCTTTTACATAAGAATACAAATTGGAAAACACATTTCTTTACAAGCCCTTGTAAGTGGGTGTCACCCACCACATACATTACGTCGCTGAACATGGTTGAATTAAAGCTGGATCTATATTTCTCTTTGATGACTCCATCACAGTTTGTTTTAACTCCTCTCCCTCAGCCTTTAGTCTCTCAAAAGATGCATGTGTAGATAAAGGAGCAGTCTCAAACCAACATAAAGTAACAATAGCCAAACTACTGGCTTTGAAAAGCAAAATCCAGCTTTGTAACTCTCTCTTCCTGCAAACAATTCCCTTTTCCAGTTATAGATTTCTCCTCCTAAAACTATTTCCCTGGAAGAGGAAGAACAAATGGAGAGGTAAGCAGAGTTTGAATATCACTATGCACTCTGAAAGCAGAGAAGTTTATCTAAAATGTCCTAGGCATCTCTCAGGTGCAGAAATGATCATGTAAAGCACCTCCTGTGTGCCCACTTATGTGTGCTAACCCGTGACTGAGACAGTTTGGGCATCTCCCTGTGCTTGCAGCAGCCAGTGGTGTACGAGAGGCTTGCAGGGTTTTAGTGGTGTGCAGTTGTTTGATGGCATGATTAGTACGAGAAATACTGTTACTTGGGAAATGCTTACTACCCTCCATTGCCTCTTACTGAATCTACATTTCCTGACAGAATCAGCCTGCAAGCTGATTATATTATTACATCATTGTATATATGATGTATATGTAATATGATTACATCTATATTATGTACTGTCAGGTCTAAGAACCAAAAACTGTTGTGAATTTGAAATGCTGTACTTGGTGAAAATGTATCAGATATTCTCATCTGCAGCCAAACTTAACCTTGCTTTTGCAGTTACTCCCAAAGATGTCATCATCTCTTCAGAGGGAGATAAATGGTTGTAGTGGCCCCTGATACGATCAGGAAGACTGGATGGATTGGGAGAAAATGCACTTCCTCATCAATTCCCATCTCCATAGAAACTCCATGACTCTGCTCTGTCTTCTGCCTATACAGATTAGGCAACACAGTTTTCCAATAATAGACAGCGAAGACTGACGCCTGCATTGTCTCACAGAGGGATATCTTGAAGAGCAGAATTTAAGTACAAAAAGAGGACTTTGCCAAGTGCTCAGCCTTGCCTCCCCCAAGTTCGAAATTCTTCCTGTTGCTTTTCGGGTTCCTAAGAAAATTTCTCATGAGAATCATCAGCGTTTGCTGCCAGGATACCCACAACTCTGATGATGCTTTTGTCAACTATTTTTGCTTCAAAGGATACAGTGTCATTGAAAGATGAATGCATGCTATCAGTATCACAATTCATGTCACTTTTGGGGAAGACAGGGAATCATCAGGAGCAGACTATGGGATGCTGTTTTAAAGACAAATCTTTATATTCAAATCCATTTGAATAGTTAATGTGTGAATGGATGTGATTTTTTTAGCATCTCAGCTAAAGCAGATAAAAATGGTATTTTTTTAATTGAGGGAACATACTCATTGATTATTATTAGAAAAAGAGGTAAAAGAGCAATATATTAAACTGCAGTAGATAAACATCAGCATGCAAAGTTCTTTTGTTAATAAGAATATATTGGTAGATTTATAGGCTTTAAATTATGGAGAGATCATTTTATTGTCTCATCAGACCTGTAGATCAAAGCTGTGAAATGTCACAGTGTTACCTCTGAAGTGAATATAGCTAAGCAAAGCATGTTGGTAAAGCAATGCATGGAAAAGAAGATGCAGTTCAGGTTGACAGAGGCTTTATAGCTTTGGGTCAAATCTGCCTTCCTTAAGTTTTAAACTGAAGTGCCATTTTCTCATTTTTGAGCTTTGGCTGAGTGTACCGTATTTCAGTTTATCCATGAAAATTACCTTTTTTGTTTGTTCTAGACTTAGTCTATAACACACACTTATCAATATCATAACTCTCAGGAAATATATATATATATATATTAAAAAAAAAAAAAAGCCATAGTTCTGGCATGAGGATTTCAAACAACAAAAATTTTTAAAACTTCTCTTGTTTCAGAGGCTGATCACCCTTTCTGTACAAAAAATGTCTAATTTCTCATAGAAATTTATGTGGCTTCAGCTTTCAGCCTTTGTCATACTTTTCTTGGCAGTTAAATGACCCTCAATTTTCTTCTCATAAATGCATTTATGCACTATAGTCAAGTGACTCTGAATTTTATTTTTAATGGACTAAACCTGTTGAAGTCCTTCCTAATAGGGTATTTTCTATGGCTCTTGAACAATTCTGTGACTCTGTTTTTAAAAGCACCAATTTTTCAAATATATCTAGATTTTTAATGAATTCATCTTTGCTGTAGAGAAAAATGGAGCCGTCACCCATTTTTCCTGCGTTTGTACATCCACGGATTATATTAGCCCTTTTCCTACAGTATCGTAGTGTTCTGTTGCTTGTCCACTTCGACCCTAAATCATTTCAGAGTGGCTTTTCAAGACATTATATTAAATACATTTCAAAATGCCATTCTGATGTATGCCCTAGGCTTCTAGGTCTGCAATAGCCTAAGCTTGCATCGGTTTTGTCTGAAAAGCTTGGCTTATCAAGCAGCAGAAATCACTTTGTACCTGCATTCTATCTACATTAGTATGTGCTAATGTTGGTGTTACATGCAAATTGTCTACAGTACCTTCTATTTCCAAATTATTAATTGAAATAGTAATTGGATTTAAGCTTCATGCTAACAAGATCAGATGCATCCACATTCAGTGAAGATTATTTATCAATAAGTTTTTGAGATACCTGCTTTAGGAACAAGAAAGCTACATACTTTGATTTCTTTACATGTGTATATTTAATCCCAATTCATCTGCTGCTACTTCTGCAGCCTTTTCTCAAATGCTCCTTCTCCCTCCCTGAGATGTGTTCCCTGCCTCATGCTCTGATTCATTGTTCATGTTATCCTCACGTTTGCATCTCTTCCACAAACTCCATCTCAGCTGCATTTTCAACACAGATTCTCTTACTTTTTTCCCTTGATGGCATTTTGAGATACCTTCGCTGACCTGTAGTTCAAATTACAATATAGAAATAGTATTGCTGGAATGAAAGATGAAAGTTATCTGTACACTGATCTCACACTTCACCTACAAATGCTTTTCCCTAAGCCTGCAGCCCCAGTATTGGGCAATTTATGCTGTATTGATTCCAAGAAGGAAGAATTACTGTCTGACAGCTACACCATGTCCTTTATTAGCATACAAAGTAGAGCTGGGATTTAGCTAACAAGGTTTAACTATCTCTTTTTGCAGCTGCTGGAAGAAATAGTCCCTACTGAGGTGCAATTAATATCAGGGCTATGTCGTGTTGTCACACTTAAACACCTGAAATATATCGTCCATGGAGAATCTATGCCTTTGCCTGAATACCATGTGGGCAGAGTTGTAATGATTTTTCTGTCGCTACTCTGTCATTATTTCAGCATAATGAAAAATACGGAGAGAGCTGGGATTTCTATAGTGCAGTAGAAATGAATTGCTCTATCTGTATTTGTTTACAGGACACTTTTTCCTACACTTTCTGTGATACTGAATTAATGAGCTGGATATACAATGTTACATATATTGGGCACAAAACAAAGGATCCTGATATACCCCAATCCTGATTCTTGGTATGTTCAGTATCCCCAAAGCAGAAGGTTGGTTTCGTTGTTTCCGAGAGCAGCTATTGGGCTATCCTGTCTATTTATACATCTGATAGAGTTTCTCTCTGAGCAAGCTTGTAATTTAGGACAAACTTTGTGACAAACTTTGTTCCTTTCTGACTTATGAGCAGCTCGATAGAAAGTACTGCAAGTCTAATATCAATTCTTGCAGTAGTTTGCTTGGCTGCCTTCTCTCTCCTCTTAACTACCTGGGCTTTTTACATCAAGAAATGGCTCTGACATGAGCTGTCAGAAAGCAGTGCACCAAACTTGTTACTGCGCATGAGGCTGTCTGCACGCATTAATAGGAACGTTGCCACTGCTGTTAGAAATCCTTGTTCTCATTCTTTTTTTCTGATTAGGGAGCCCTGGGGTCACTGGATTTTATCATTTAAACGCACTCGTTCTTTGCAGCATCCCTCTGCATGCTCAGTGAACTCATGTGAACACCAGCTTTGTGATTCCCCCTGCACAGCCATGGGTCAGCTGTGACACTCCTTGCTCCCAGGGACAAACATGGGATTCTTCATGTCTGGGTAAAAATGCTGAGCTGGATACATAATTTTGAGACTGTGTTTGAAAGTACTTCCTGAATCAGTCTCATCATAAAATGCAGCATTGTGTTTACTTTTCTGTTCCACTTTCTCTCTTCATTTTGCCCCTTAATGTAATACTGAGACTTATTCTTTTAAGAAGTACTCAAAGTAAACTGGATCCTTTGATCCCTACCTTCATGGGGAAGGGGTGAAAATGGGAGGGCTTGGGAAGAAAATACAAGCCCAAATAATCTGGTAAATGCTTGGATTGTGTCTTCTGTTTAGGCTTGCAAGCATGAGATCCTTCTAGCTGGGCACTCAGCTGAGTCAAAATCACTGTAACAAGTCAGTTTTGACAGAGTTTATCTGACCAGGGAGGAAAGCACAGGGCACAATGGTCTGCAGAGGTAGCAGCTGACTTGGAAAGTGAGGGGGAACCATCCTAACTTATTTGTAAAATTGAAAATCTGCCTGGAGCCATAACTTGGAATAGCTATTCAGGTGTTAGCTTTATGGGTGATTTTCTTTTCCCTAGTTCTGATTTTCCTCCATTCCTTAATAGCAAATAAGTGCTCATCTTTCTTTCCTAGGACCACTTTCCCTTTACAAAAAGAGTAGGATATAGCAGTGGCATTGCTGCTGGATTTTTCAATAAATACAAGCAGATTTTTGACCAAAAGTTTTGGACCCATCTTTCTGAGGGTACATACGTAATGGTCGCCACAGGGATGGGTTGGGACAGAGGGAAGAGGTAGTGGTACTCTCGTCCAGGTCAGAACTCTTCCAAGTGCCTTGTATGAATCTAATCTAGATTTAGCATAGGAATTAGGAACTTCCACTGGCAATTAGGATCACATCATTTCCACCCAAAATATCCCATACGGAAAGGATTTTATTGTGGACTGCAGCACACTTCTCTTTTCAGTAACTTGTTCTTTTCCTCCACTTTACTCATGAAAATTCAGACTGTCTTGCTTTCTAATTTAAGATGTCATCAAATGGTTTTTTGTCTCTAGAGAAAGATCAAACAGCAACCATATATTGCTGTTTCCTCAGCTGATTCTTATCGCTGGCCTTTCCTCACACTGCTACTTCTGTGCTCTCCAGGCCGCCTCTTTAATTTCTTCATAGTGCAAGCAGTTACCAGAAGAGTTTCTCTAGGGTAACATCATCTACCATAGTTCAGCTGCTTTGCAAAGAAAGCTTTTCTTAGTACACTTTCAAGATATTTAGCAAGAAGAAAGATTTGCTTTGAAATTGCATTTTCCACAAGTTTGTCAATGTCTGTCAATTTCTACTTTGGAGAAAATAGTCACTAAGAGCTCACAGATATATATGTAATTATTTTTCCCATAAAACATTTAGCACTGAGTCAGTTATGTCTGCTGAAATATTTATCTTGAAAATGGTTGTAATGCGTGACTTCAGGTTTGCTCTGAATGCTTTACAAAAACAGTTCCTATTTTTCTGTGGCTAATCAAAATGGAAATTCTACTATAGACTGGTCAGGCATTTGTATAATTTGTTAACAATTTTCTTAAGGAATACATTGGTGGAATTGATTTACAGCTGAGGAGAGCAAAAGCTTCGTTTCTCTATTTAGATGTGAGTGCCAAAAGATGACTGTCAAAGGTACCAAAGATTGGCACAGCATAGCCTCTTCATGACAAGGTTTCTTGTGTATTACTTCTCCCAGAAAGCCAAACTAAATGCTGTATGTCCAATTTCCCATGTATTTTCTTTCACCATGACAACTAGCTGAATGTGACCTTGACTTGTAAAACTGTGTGTTGCCATCTGCAGTAAAAGAGAGCTAAAGATGACAAACTCCTTAACCATTTTTTCTCCCAAAGGAGAAGGAGGAGTATTAAGTGATTTTCCCTACCTTGGACAATGTAGTAGGAAAAATCTATTTAATTAAAAATAAAACAGAAAGAAAAGAGGTACATTTGTGTTTCAGGCATGAAAGTTCAATGACTGCATATTTTATGAGAGTAGTTATGAGGATTGTTCAAACATTTTCCAAACGCTTTCCAATGATACTGTTTTTATACAAAAAATAGGCTTTTAACATTTTTGGTGTGTGTCTGAAGTATTTGCTTTTAATTTTCTCCACCCCTCTGTTTTTTAAGGTTCTCAAGTATTAACTTGGAATCCATTTTCTAAATCAAGTTCAATGGAATTGCTGTTCAAGTCTCTTCTGCCCCATACTAGCCAGGTTTTCAGCCAGATGCCACCTCCTGTGAGCAATCATAGGAACCCCCAAAATTCAAATTGACTGGGAAGAGAGGAGAAACAAAAGAAAAAAACATGGGGTTTTGGACTAAAAGTAACCAAAAAATGCCAGTTAAAAAAAATTAAATTAAATTAATAGCATTTAATGTAGAAGGCTTTCAGAAAAATGAATGTCAATGAAGGTAAATTTTATGGAAGGTGAAGGCTGTGTATGTTCCTTTTTTTTTTATATCCTTTTTTCACAGAGAGCCTGCCAAGTTTTTCTTCCAGAACTGGAAATCTGGAATCAACTTACTAATCTGCCAGAGGTTTTTAACATAGATATCTCATTTTCTGGAGCTGTGTCCTGGATATCAAACTTTAGAGATGGGATGTTCTTTAACTGAAATTTTAATGCCTAGCTGCAACAGTTACGCTTCTCATGAAGGGCTTTTTGAGGTAAACATCCCTCAGTTGCCCCTATGCAATGAGCCCATCGTGCATAATTCAGAAGAGCACACATTTCTGACACAAGGTAAGAGTGACTCATGCTAGCCTTGTGTCAGAAAAGCGCTCTCTTTGTCTGTTACACAAATCTGGGCAATTTTTAAGCCTTTTTAAATTGTAGTTTGAACACTCTCGGTTCAAACTTTGTAAGCTTTTGGCAGGTCTGTTCCCAAAGAGTATTTTTACATTTGAGTTGGATGTGTCCTGTGGCTGCAATAGCCTGTTTTGGGCTGTTGAGGCTATCAAATCTGATTTAGCTATGTCCTTAAGGGTTTTCTGCCAGGTGTTGTATTTGAGTGCAAAAGAAACAAGGTTTGCACATCTGAGTGGCAACAGAAAAACTAGAAAGAGGTGTTTACAGGAATTAAATTGAGAGGGAGATCAGCTGGAAATGAATACCTCAAGAGGAGTTGGGGTAGGAAAGGCACTAGGACCTAGGGTAGCTGGGCCTGACTGGGATTCAGGGTGGATGAGATCATAGAATCATAGAATCCTTAGAGTTGGAAGGGACCTTTAAAGGATGGAAGGGAATAGACAAAGGCCTGTGCATGCCTCAGCAGACTTTTCTCTAGAGAAAAGATCTCAGTCCATCTGAGTCTCACTTGTTTGTAGGCAGAGCAGACACCCCCTAGCACAGCTCCAATCTAGTCCCATTCGAATCTCCAGCTAGTGCAGATTCCATAGCAGCAGGCAGCTTGCTGTTCTCACAAGTAACAGAAATAATTGTGATGGCTCCAAGCCTTCCAGCTCTGGGGATGTTCAGCACAGGATCTGATATCAAAACAGGAGAGCCTTCTCTTTTCAATCAAAGGAGTTTTGTGAGTAAATTCCCAAGGTGTTTTTCCTTTTAAATGGCAGCCTGGAAGAATCTAATATTGCTAAGCAAAGAAAGATAAAATATACCGAAAGGAAGTTTGCCTGCACAGCTTCTCTCCCCCATGCACCATACCCTGCCACTTTGCCTGTATATCCCAATCCTCTCTGATTCAGTGGGCTGATAGGAGTGCTCAGGGGTGGTCACACTGTCTGATGTTGGCCACCGCGCTGAGGTGTCCACAGCCGCTCTTTGGAGGCACTTACCTCTCTGTATTGAGAGTACAGGAGTTTGGTTCCCAGCTTCAGGGTAGGTGTTTAAGTCTGAATGCATCCAGATGATCCTGACTGCTGTTATCCCACAGGGCATCATCCTCACTGCGCAGAAAAGCTAGACCTTTTCTGAGAAATGATCAAAGATGCTGTTGTTCATGGGGCTCCTTTGTTTGCTAAGAGGAAATCTGGCAAGGATAGCGAGAAAGGGAAGAGGAACCTTGTGGTTAAATTTTGGGTTGCTCTGTGATTTGTGGCTATTCTATGAAGCCAAATTTTTTCAGATGGTCACTCATTTTTGGAATGCCTTTCTGGAGGGATGTGGGCAGTTTTGTAGAGAAAAAAGTATTCACTCTTGGAGCTGAAGTCAACAAAGTTACTTCTTAATGTGAAATACTTTGAAAAATATTAGGTCCTAGTTGTTTAAGTTACATGCCCCAAATACTTCTGGCCTTTTGACCTTCAGTTCCCTGTTATGAAATAATGGTAACATTTGCCTCTTGCAATGTGTCCCTGTCCTCAGAAACACCCTCAGAAAAATAAATTAATTCTGTTCACAAAGCCTTTAGATACAATTCTGCAAGTAGAGCCATGGAAAAGTTTGTGGGGAATTTAATAACTCTGTCTTCAGAGCAGGATATGAATTGTGTATAGTAAATAAGGCCTGCAGGCACAAATATTGCATAGCTGCTCATTATTTGAACTCTGCCTGTCCTTTGCATTGAATGAGAGAGGAATGGAGAAAAAAGTAGTATGCATAGTCACACAGAAGCTGATTTTGCTATTGATATTAGCTTTTACTTACACAATTTTATTTTTGATACTTCTTAGCTTCTGTAAGCTTGCTTTGCCAGCTTTCATGGACTTTTTAGATATATTTAACATGGAATTAAAAAAGCATTCTTCAAATCAGCAGGAGGTTTGCTTTGCATGTAGCTCACAAATTGCTCCTGGCTACATCTATGTTTTGATTCAGATCAGATTCTAGGCAGCAGAAAAGAGTCCATAAATATATCTGTTCCTCAGAGTGGGCCTTTTTGCTGCTCCCCCATCTTGATGTCAGGGAATCTCAGCTGCTGTCAGTAAGAAAACCTGTGCTGATAAGAAAACTTCATTGTATTTTTTGGCAGTGAATATAGAGGCAATTCCTCATAGAACTGACTGCTTAAATTAACATAAAATAGGCTTTTAAGGAACACTTTTTTATTCCCTACTATCTTTTATTTTGGTATTTAAAATTATTTTATTCACTCTGAAGTTTAACTTAAAGGTTTGTGCTTGGAGTGTCCTCTTGTCTGTGAGTTACAGCGACCATCTTGGATCCCTGTGTCCCGACGCGGTACAGTTCATGGTACATCCTCTTATATGAAATATAGGATCTATGGCTCTTGAAATATAGCAAAGAAATAAAACCAATACACAGAATTAACCATTTCAAACCATAACAAGGTGAGATGTTATTGCATGTCATTCTTTCATACATTCTTTCTATTTTAACAGAAATCTTTGGTTTCTCTGTATAGCTGTAAAACAGGTTATACTGATAAATGAGCTTGAGCACAATTTGCTTTCATTCCTATTGATATTTTCCGTCTTTTTTTAACTACGCATCAAATATATCCTTTTTTTTTTTCCTGAAAAGGCAGGGAGAAACTCTCCACAGAAATTTCTGTGGTTGATATGAATTGCCTACCTGCCAGAAGAATGGCTGGAGGTGAGCCATGCCTGGGCTAGTGCAGAACCACAGAAATGTCAGTCAGGTTTTACCTGTTCACATTTGAAAAGATAGCCTCCAGTATGAGTTCCTATTTGAGTATTCAGCCTGGTTTTCTTGAAACAGAAGTATCATGTAATGCATCATCACACATGCACCTCTCAACTGAAAGTGGAAGAATCTCTGTTAAAACCTAAACCCCTGCTTAATAGATGCCAAGCCTACTAAAGTCAAAGAATATCTTCCTCATGAAATCCCCTTTTCCCAGTTAGCCATTTCAGGCATCTTCAGAAATAACCATCTGTAGTGCAGATGCTGCAAGTTAAAGTTCAAGTGGTAGGCTTAATGCTGAATTTCACTTTTACGTTTAGACTTGTATGACCAGGTCTCGCTAGTGGATTTTTATGATTCTATTTTCCTCTTAAAAATATTCAAAATAAATGCTCACAGACCCTTAAATGTAGTGGTGTACACCACTGTAATTAATGCCATTGTCTGCTCCTTCATTTTTTCCTTTCTTTTTTTTTTTTCATTTTATTTTCAGTGTGCAAGCCCTGTGGAGTTTGCAGATTGATTCAATTGCAAAGTTAGATTCCCACTGTGATCCCGGTTTTCAAATCATGGAGTCTTTCTGCCTGTCCTGCCAGCCCAGGAACAATGGGTGCTAATTAAAACCCTGCTTAAAAGGTTCCCCTTTACTTCAGCGTTTGAGGCTTTCAGGGGGCAGACAGGGGAAGGATGCCTTGTTCTGTTTATGCATATGCAAGCACTTAGTGAGCTGGGCGGCTGACTGTGGGTCGAGAAAACACTACAAAAGCCTAGTGCTTATAGGAAAGGGCTGGATTTCAACCTGACGAGGTTAGTTAACAGACTAGACTGAAGGGGGCCCAGCTGCATTTTCTGCCAAAATTTCAGGCACATTTCAAAATAGCGCTCACTTTTTCATTATTTTTTTCTATGGAAATGTTCAGGTCTCTGTCTTCTATCAAAGTGAGCAGTTTTCTTAAAGTGCAAGGATAAGAAGTAATACCATTACATTTTGTTTCCCTTTTTACCAATAAGATTAATATTTTAAACAACTGACTTTGCTAATCATCTGAGATGCCTCTGTCCAAATATATATGTGGAATAAAATTAGTTTTCTACTTCAGGAGTTTGTTTCTTGAGACACTATCTTTTCTTTGTAAATGGAAAAGTTCACATTTGACATTTCTGCTGTTCATTTCTAAGACTGAGTTATAAGAAGTATGCAGACTTCTGCTGATTCCAAGAACGAATAATGAGGGACGAACTATACCTCACAGCTTTATTTGTGAACGTATGTGAAATTGCTCAGTCCCAGAATATCATACTGGCAAATAAAGAATCATCTTCAGTATGTCAAGCAATTTCAGTATGCCTGGCTTTTCAGCAAGAGAAAAAACAGAAAATGCAGCATTGCAAATAAACTCATCAATAAGCCCCACAGGTTTTTGTTTGATGTCATTTGTAAGTGACAACTTGATCAATCTTACATTGAGTAATCCCTTAGAAATACAAGAGTAATAGGAACAGAATCTGTCTCATGTCTTTTGTTGAATAGCAGTTAATTTGGTGGCATTCACTAACCTGTCCTAGTCCTCATCAGCTGTTTTTCTTCTATAAAACCATCTCATCCATTGAGGTAGCAGAAAATATACCATGGGACAAATCATGTGTCACTGACAGTGAACGGTCAAAATGATCAGTTCACAGATAAGTTCATAGTTTGACAGGTATTATTCTAAACTTTTTTTTGTCAATCTCTATGAAGAATGAATGCTTGCGAGAAATCAACAGTGCCTTGCAAATAACTCATCCACCAGAAAAGACTATTACTTTATCTTTTTTTCCTGTCTCTAAAATTATCTAAGGAATTACCTTTGTAAATATTTTAATTAAAGGACTGTTCAGATATTTCTTATTTTCATCTTTACAGGCATATGCTCTAATAATTAATAATGCTTAATAGAGCTACTTGCATGCTGAAGACTGCTTAAAAGACCAAAGATGTATAGCATCAGGGCATATGGCCTTTGTTGTTAGCCACATGCACAGAGGAATAAAGGCAGCTAAGCCCAACCTCCTACTCTTACTCTGTCACTCAGTGGCTGTTCACACTGTGATTCCTGCTGTGGAGAGCAGACAACTGCTTTTCTTCTTTCTTTCTTTCTTTTTTTTTTTTTTTTTTTTTTTAAATTTGTTTTAGTTCTCCATACAAGTGGGGAGAGGAATGAGAATGTTTAGGAGAAACCTGGCTCTGCCCTTGTGTTTTTTTTCCCCTTTTACCAGGTTGGACAGGCAGGCAGAGAAAGCTCCGAGAGCAAAAGAGAAAGGACCTGATCTAGTGTGGCCCCCAAGCCACCCTTCTCATGGTCACAGGAATGCAAAACCACAGTGATTCTGCCAAACCAGCAGTTACAAAGAGATGCACATGTTGGTTCATGACGGGAGCATAGCTGTGTTTGTGCAGCTCTCTGGCAGGGATCTTAGCCCTGAAAGGAGTACGGTGCTCATGCAACTGCACCACCTCCATGATCTGAGCCCGTACCTATACTTACACTTTGTCTTGCCAGGAAAAAGGGATAGAAACTGCTTGAGGAGCCTCTCTGTACAGCAAACACCTGGACTGGTGCTAAGAAGCAATTCTGCAGAGATCATGGAACATGGAGACAGGCCTCTAGAACAGGCACTTCAAAAGGGAACGCCTCCACTGGGGCGCAGCCACCTTATTCACTGCAGCTTTTTCAAGGAGACTGATTCACTAGATAGTAAGAATCAAAATCATAAAATCACAAAATTCATTGCCAGACCTCTGTTAACAAAATTAGTGAGCTGCATTTTGCCTGGTCACAGGAGAAAGCGGTGATTTCTCGGTTGCTGTGGCTACAGGCATGAATCCAAAAAAGATTATCAAAACCCTGCTAGGGGATAGCTCTTGGAAAGGTACTCTAACAGAGCACTTCTCACTCTTCTGTCAGCATTACCCAGACTTACCCAGCTTTCTCCTTTGACAGCTATGCCTCATAAAGGGGCTGATGTCACCTGCTCAGTGCCATACAAGCTTGCTATAAAGGAGCTGTATCTCTCAGCAAGAGATGCCTTCTGGTCTTGTTGATTCACCTCCTCATCTTCACATCTGCTGCTGCCACCACTGCCACCTCAGGAAAAAGCAATGCCAGCTCAGGGCTTCAATTCTCAACAGATAAATAACTCGAAATGATTCAATTCGCCTCGGCCCATCTATCTCCATTTTCCTAAAGGGTCATACCATCTGTTCCTCAGCTTGAAACTAGCTAGCCAGAAGATAAGAAGATTTTCTCTGGAACATGCTACTGATCTCTCCTGGGAAACTAAGTCATGGGTTCGTGTGAGACTTCGATGAACCTTGCCCCACTGTGGAAACGTAAACCTGGATACTGCGTCTGATCTGTACTGTGATCTTCACAAGGACACTGTGTGAGATAGCGGCAAGAAAAGGGTTTTCAGTGTCTTCACAGTTATTTCACACACAACAATTATCTTATCTGGTAGGTCCCAACTGCCAGCACCATAACTTCAGTTGCTCAAAAGCTGATCACATGCTTCTTCACTGCTTTCTGTCTTAGATGAATAGATCTGATGTAAACCTGAGCAATTTGCTTCTGAACAACTTTTCTATTGCAGGTAAAGTGGGGAGGGGAGAGCAGAGGGGAAAATATCTGATTTTAGGGACAGTGTATACATGAAAGATTTCATGACCTGTGAACAGGTGACTAAGCTGATGATCCAGGAGGTTGCTACCAGACAGCTGTAGCACATAAACTTACACGGTGAAGGAAAATGAAGCAGTAGCTCCACCCTGGTCTAAGGAGGATACCTGAGCTTTGCTGGATGATTGGCAGTATTTTTATGAGGGTGCCACTCATGGACTTTAAAATATTGAATTCTTATCTTTTTATAACTTTCTCTGTCAAATGGCAGCGTGTCTCTGATAAGTAAAGCTCTATATGCTTAAGGACAGTAGATTCAAATTTAGTCACCAAATTCTTTTCTAACACCTAATTTATACAGCTGCTGAAGTGCATGAGTGCCACAATTAACATAATTAAATTCAAATCATTTCTTCTTATCCTCTGTTCTGTCTCATATGACTAAACATTAATACCACCTGTGAGGCTGGCAGGGAGCTCATGTCCAGTCTCTCACAGGAGAACTTGAGCTGTGCAGAAGCCTGCAACCAAGCCAGTGAGGAATCCTGCAGGATCTTTCTCTGCTTACCCCTGGCTCTGTGAATCCATGTGAATGCTTAGACTGCTGGATGGCAGAAAGGTCAGGAATGTATGGAACCTTGTGGGGAGTAGGGCAGAACTGCAGCATTTCATAGCCTGGCCCTGACAACACGTACTCTTTTCTGTGTGCTGATGCATACGCCTTTTCCAAGACTCTAATGAACTAAAACCTTGTGATTACTGTAGTGCATGTTTTAACTTAGACCTGTCTACATCAAGTGGGTTGCTAGAAAATCTACCTTTTAACCCAGCCTTTACCATCTGATGAGTCTAGCAGGAGTTAAATACCATGTGATGTTTGAGGCTGGCTTGGAAATGTCCTCACATTAATCAAAGGCAATCTCTTCAGCCTTATTTAGGTAAGGATACCCCACTAGACAGGCACACTTCCCCTGGAGTTTCCACCTTCTGTTCTCAGACAAGGATATGAAAAAAATTGTTAAGGGTCTATATACCAATGGGAAAGTATTTGTTGTCCATTCTCTGTAATTAATCTTTATTCGTTGCTGTGGAAGTAATCATAACTCTCAGCAACCAGTGTTTTGGTAGGTGATCGTGATGGGCTGTGGTATATATTTGTTCATGTTTCTGATGGCCTTTGAAAGCCTATGCTTGGCTATTTTAATAACTCAAGAGTGATTTTTCTTATTCTACAATTTGCTGCAGCAGTGCAGAAGAGAAGAGCTTTAGTACTGGAGCAAGACATGACAACGTTTTATGATTTAAAATGTGTTTCTCAAAGTTTATGTAGATGACACTTGCAGCAGAGAGTGATGGTATGTGGGTGGATGTTGATCAAATAGGTGAATAATTGTAATAAATTTACACTTACCCCATCAATTATAAGCATCCTTTCAGTGCATTGTGAAGAAACATTTTCAGAAACTGTGCCACTTAATTTAAAAGTGATTTGAATACAGTTAATAGATTCTACCGGTTTTAGTAACAAAGTAAAGGCGATGTGCACAAAAAAAAGTAGTGAATTTGTGAAGCTTGCTGATGGTGGAGATCTCACATATCCAGATATCCCACATATCCTTATCCAGAATTTTATTGTTTCCTGCTCTGGCAAGCCTTATAAAATGTCTCAGAGAGTATTTTGATAATTCAAGTGCATTTATATGTCATGATGAGACAAATGATTTTATGATTCTATGAAATGCCCATGTTGAAAGTGTCTGTAGACCTTTGCAGTGTGGAAGTTTGTCAAAAAGTGACATCAGTATACGTTTTTACTAAAATATCAAAAACTGCTTTCTAAAAGTGGTAGCAAGTCTGAGAAAAACCTAACAAAATAACAAAAAGGCTACCTTCTGTTCTCTGTTAGTGCTGAGGGCCTAAGCAGTGCACACATAGTATATAAATAAACCACTGTGATCAACACCTGAGAGCTTATAAATGTCTGAAATGTATGGTGACAATTTGCAGAACTTCTGCATTGCTCCCTCATGCCCACTTAGAAGCTATTTGGGTAATCTGGAACCTGTTAGGTGATACCATATACCATTGTTTGCTAGTCCCCTCTAGTCTCGTGCAGTGCAATAATAAACACTGCGGGGATTGCCTCAGTTTATATAGGGGAGTGGCAGAGCCATGCAGCTCTCCTTGGCTTTTTGTGATGCAAGAGTGCCTGATAAAATGAGCTGCAACTGAACTGCCTCAGCCACCTGGTAAAACCATGCCTGCTTTCAGCTACTGGTCTTACATGGTACCAGTTCGCTGTTTTGACCCAGGTTTGCAGTATCTCTCATCCCATGTGACTGTTTGCATTACTGTATTTTATCACTTGGGATATGCATGCTGCAGGAAACTAGCTTTCGAAAGCTGTATACGTTGCTCTCAGTTCACCTCAACTATAACACTATGGATTCAACTATATTTGGTGGCCAAATTCCCCTGAAGCTCTTTGCAGTGAGCAGATGGAAATTCCATAGAGGTCTCTGGAGCTGGTTCAGAACTGACCAGGCTGATGGTTATCCATCAGGTGTGACTGATCATTAAAGGGCCTTTAAGTGTTTCCAAGCTGTTCCTTGTTTTATTGCACAGTTTGGATGCCAAAAAAGTGCAAGTTGCCCATCAAAGAAAAGGAACATTAAAAATAGCACAAGTTCACCTTCTACCCTCCTCTCTCCTTGCTTCTTTCCTGCTCTTTTTCTCTTCTTCACTGTTTCCCCTCCATTCTTTCTTCACGTATCCCCCCCGTCACTAATTCCTACAGGGTCTGAAATGCCCGTGAGTCCTCTTTCAATTCTGGTGTCCAGTAGATGTGAGCCTCATTGGCTTATGCTGAATATTGTCCCAGTAGCACACCAGATTGCTTCAGCACACACATGGACTGTCAAATCAGCATACAGGTGAACTACTTTGTAATTATTGTGTTACTCATTTACACTTGGCATGGAATTTAAACCCTTATTTATGTCACTGCTGAGCCTGGGCTGTTATATACATTTGGTCCTTTACAAAGCTGGATGGTTTAGAGGATGGGCAGTGTATACAGCACCTATCCTTTGTAAATTATCTGCTCAAATTCTAATCGAGTAGTTCAACCAAACCAACCAAAACTTACTTCTGTGCAATGCTCTTGTACAAATGAGGCTGGTCTCCCCCCAGTTCCCAGTACACGTGTCAACATGACAGTCAAGTCTAATTAGCACCCTTGCTGGCTACAACAGCTCTGGAACCAAGGATTTAAGCTTGCAGGAGACTGAACTCATTGTCCTGGCCTCAGGTCAAGGCAGGTTGTTGAACAAGCAAATCCTACTCCTGCCACAGCTGTAGCTGCCTTCTGTTTTCTGGGACTAAAAGCCTGGCATCTTCCACAAGCATGTTGTTTTCATAAAAAAAAAAAAAAAAACATTTAACACTGGTCTCATTATATAGTATAGGTATTTTCTGTCATTTCTGAGGAAGTTCTAGAGTTAACAGGGCTTTGGTCTGAGTTGGGATTACAAGATTTTGAACCCTCTGGGATCTTTGTCCTACATTTCAGCCTTGGCAGGTGGAACACTCTGCAGCCAGCTGACATTTTAGTGGCTACTTTGTGAGTCAAGTATCTTGTTTTATGTTTTCCTTTTTGGTTTGGATGAGTTTATGTGGGTTTCTGAAGTATTTGGGAAACTTGCATGAGCTTCATGGTGCCACTGCACCTTCCTTGAGCCAGTTACTTTCCTCATTGAGAAATCTCACTTCAAAAGAACTTGTGTTGTTTTTTAAATTACTGTTTCAGATGGCTTTTATTTCCAAATGTCTGCATCACTCACAAAATTTGAGTTTATTCTATTTTGTGTTATTTCTGATTTATTCTTCCTGTTTAGAGGGTTCTTTTTTTCCTACATGTGTCCACTTTCTCCTCACACCAAAAAAAAAAAAAAAAGAGTAACCTCTGGTCTTCTTTCTGTTTGAGGAAAGAAAATAAGAATGTAAAAAGATTCTGGATCTCAGCCATTGCAATGAAAAACATCTGTTGAAGCCTTTGCAGGCATAAATTTATCTTACCGTGGGCATGATTATTGATTAAAATTCGTATTCTTTTTCTCTAATAAGTTATTTCAGCTTCCTAACCTGAAAATGAAAAGGTTGAAACCTGTTGCGCTTTGGTGCTGCTGTAAAGCAGAGATAGATAAATTGTATTCTGTGCATTACAGCATTCGATACTGATGGTGGTCCAGACTGCTGGATGATCACACAGTGCTGGCTTCATTCTTTTTCTCATACTAAATTACATAAAATCATTTCCTACTGTTGTGTTTCCATGTAAGCAACCAAACAAAGTATGATAGAGGTATTGTAGAGTCCCAAATCCAAGGAGTGGCTGCTGTGACTGTGAATATAAGAGACAGTTTGAGGCAAATCTCCTGTAAAACTCCTGTTTGTATTTCAACAGATCTATCATATCTAAGGAATGTAATGTCTCCAGAATTGCGAGGACATCAAATTCCTATGGCCAAGGTTAGTTTTGGCAGTCAGGCTGTGAATGCATACTATGCAGCCTTGCTGGGATACCAATCTGTTTTGGGATGAGTGTTGGAGTTGGGACTTGCCCTTGCCTGAGTCATAACAGTGAATGTGAGGAGCCAGAAGCGGCTGGATCTGGAAGGATGACAGCTTCCCTCCCCTCTGCGGGTAGATTCTTGCTGCTGGAAGCCCTCAGGAGGCCAAAAAGACATGCTGGAAAGGTCTCCCTGTTGTCTTTTCTCAAAAGATTTTCACTGTAGAACCAGGAAAACAATAGTTCGTATCATCCTGCTTTCTTCAGTGTGGAGCTTTTAGGATTGCACAAATGAAATTACTCACTGGAATTTATTTTCAGGGACTTCTGCAGACTTAGAAAGTAAAGTGAACTGTGGTGAATGAGTACTCTGTGTATTTCTGTTCAAACTAAAAACGTATCTTCCATAGAAAATCCCCTGTTCATGCCTCTGTTTTTTTTAATCCTTCAAACCCGTATCTAATCTAAAGGCATAAATCACTTTCCAGGATACAGTAAATTCAAGGGGTGTGTTGTGCTGCCTCAGACAGCTAGCTAACGAACCTGGCCATGGACTTACTGAGCAACATTTGATAGAAATTGTAAACGATGCCTGTTTTTATTGGAGTGAAGTAACATTTAAGCGTCGGTAGTATAGATGATAAACTTGCAACACCAGCAAACTGAAAAACACATGGGAACCGTATGTGTGCCAATTCAAATACAGCTTTATTAAATGCACCTGATTTTGAGCTACCTTTCAGTATTCCGTTTAGCAATTTAATGAGAACCAGTAATAACAGAGGGTTTTTTCCTCTGTTCAGAATTCAACAAGCTACACAGCTGACATGCATATCGATTTAGGCAGACGGCATCAGAAAGACACAATGAGGGCCTTTACTGTAAGCAAATTCAGGATATCTATGTGTGACCTTCCGAACCACCACACCATTCACACAGCCGACTGAGAACATCTGAAGCAGAAGCTATCAGTGTTTCCTTGAGACCTTGTAGCATAAAGGCTGTATCATGAATTGAAGAGCTCAAGCTGTTGACTACAAGGACTCTGGCACTGCAACTAAAGAATGGTACCTAGCGGTGTCCATTCTTACATTAACATCTGCAGCCATTGAAATGGCCACTTGCTCCTGAAGGCAGGGAGCAGGCTATTATGGGCAAGTTACAGAGTCCTCTTTCAGCTGCTGTTTCGCTGAAGTGCCAGGTGCAAAAGATGTGCTCAAAAAGAGACTATAGAAGAGGATAATGGTCACATCGATTACAAACTGATAATTGCTCACTCAGTATTTCCTCAGTATTCAGCCATCTAGCTGCTTCAGTAATTATTTTCCTGTTCTTTTTTTCTATTAGTGATGGGCTAAATATTGGGGACTGTTTCCCTTCTTTATAGCTCTAACCCTCTGTTGAAACCCTGGAAGAGTAATGTATAGCATTAGCTTTAGTGTGTATGATTAATGTAATCACAAGCTTCGCTCTGGAAGGAATCCTGCCTGCAGTTTACATTAGCTGTTGAATGGCCTAAAATTCTCCTCTCTCCCCCATCCATGTGCAAAGAACTAGTTATGTGTTTTTACTGCTTTTTAATTATGATTTTGCTAAGTCTGATGAGAGAAAAAAAGCTCACTGCTTGCCACTTCCCATATTCACAGTAACCTTATAGTTCTCAGTTCTGTTTTCAGGTGCATGAGGATGATGAGGGTCACAGAGAACCATAAATCTTTGTTAGGTTAGCTACTGCAGTTCTAGCTGCTGGTTTATATAGGTTAGAATAAAAGCTCAGAAGAATAGTCACAAGTGCCTGAGAGCGTCTTTTTTCTTTTTCTGTTTCTATTTCTATTTATTTTTCTTTTCCTATTTCTTTTCCTTTTCCTTTTTCAGTGACAATTTTTGTGTAGAGTAATTAAATCATTCCTTTTTTAAGATAGGCAAATTGCAATCACTGTGTTTCATTAGATATTATTTCTTTTCTCAGTTAAGAATTCTTGGCTTACATAAGGATTTCAAGAGCAAATGCATGTTGATTATATTTTACTTAGGCCCCAGAAAAGTAGGTTTATTTTTTTTTAACGTTCTACAGAGTTAAGTTCCATGGCAATGTATACAAGCTATCCAAAGAGGCTAAAAGAAAGAAAACCTGCCATTGCCCTTTCTCTGAAGAGAAGAAAGTGAACTATTTGAAGAGGCCAATTATGGAAGCTGAGATCAATATAGCATTAAAAATCAGTTAGAGTGAAATGCCAGATGATGACAGATTATCATATGAATTAGATCTTTGCTAGAAGGAACAATTATCAGAGCACCTGTTAGAAGCTTTCTGTTGTTATTTCAGTACAGAGAGCCTCCTCTTATCGATGAACAAAACCCTCAGTAATATTGACTGAAAAGAAAAAATGCTGGCAGATTCTCCACTGTGGTAAAGAAGTCTGGGAGCAGTGTAACAGATAAAATGCCCACCAAAATGTGGTCAGTCACAGATGGGGGGCTATGAGATGGAAGTGATCAAATTGTTTTTAATGAATTTCTCTAGATTATGAGACTCCTTATAAAGGAAGCACTACTCATGAGCCCAGAGCTATTTTCTTGATAGCTGCAAGAAGGCTTTGACTGGCAGTAGTTACATATTGCTGTGGAAGGTTTTGTGATAAGGACTACATCCAGCCACTGAATTAAGATAATGTAGACATCCCCAACAACACCTGGAATGAGAAATGATTCCCTCCCATATACATTAAGCAGAAACAAAAGGCAGGGGTCTTGAGGGCTGCTCTTTGTGCTGCTGGAAGTTGGAACAGTGAAACTCAGGAGTACACAGAGTCTGTGCTCTGGCCTCCCTTGCTGCCAACGTATGCTGATTGTTTTATTTCTAACCTCAGAAAGCTCAAGACTGGCGAATCTGGGGCAAGATAATCTGTCTAATCCTGTGTTTCACTGTCATTCAGCCACAAACAAAATTTGCTGTGTGAATCGTTTGTCATTTTTGATGAACATTATTAAATCTGCTCTGTCCTTACCAGAATAAAGGATGAGCCTTCCAAAGTAAATAGAAGTGGGTCCCTTGTCCGCTACAAGCACTCCTATGTAGCTGTTGTCTCTCCAGGCATGCACCTCCCTGCCTTCCTGGGGCAGTCTGCTTGCTATCAGCTGATGAGTACCACTTGCCCCTGCTATTTTGGGGTGCTAAGCCTGCTTTCTGGTGGCAGTCCACCTTCCTGGCAGCAAGTAGAAGCCCCCACCCATTCTTTCAATATATTGCTGTACAGAAATCTTGCTCTTCATTTCCCCCTGAGGAGGAGAGCACATACAAAAGAACAAGTATAAATTTTCCTGTGGTCACTGCAGCAAAGTACAGGGCAGGGAGCATAATCCTTACCTTGCAGCCAGGCAAGCAGGGCTGCTGGAGCCGGCTGCTCCGAGGAGCTGGGCTGCATGGTAATGCCACAGCCGGCCGCTGCTTTGTGCGAGTGCCCTAATTGGAAGTGCCAGGTCTCATCCATCCAGCAAAGCGTGCTGTGGGCAGAGTCGGCTGCCTGGGTTCGGGACTGTCCTGCCATGTTCCTGGCTGAGAAATGAACTGTAATCACATCCTGACGCTATAGGGGACTACTCGCGGTAAGTGCTGTATATGGCAATACCTGGGAGCAGAGAAGGGCTGGGGAGGGGGGATAAGCCACTTGTCCCCATTACAGCGAGTGCATACGGTGTTGTTCGGTGTTCTCTCTTGTTCCTGAACTTTTAACCTCATCCTACCTCTAGCCATGCTCAAAATGACAGCCACTGAAAAGGGGGGCAGGGGGAATGCTTTCCATTCCTTTCTCTGTCTAAATATACAAATTTACAAATACGTTTAAGCTGGCTGTAGTCTTTGGTACTGCTTTCTGTTCCTCTGAGTGGCTCCATCCTCCTTGCCAATGTGGTAGTCCACATGAGTAAGAGGAAGATCGTTTCAAGGTAAGATGCTTTATTGTAGGACAGATGCCAAAAGAAAGGAAGAAAGCACTTAGATTATTTAGTGCACAATTGTTTCATTGATGCTCTCAATTTTGAGCTAACATGTGGTATTAAGAACTAAGGTATCCATTTCTATATACTTGTATTTCCAAAAAGGAAAACTTTTTGAGTATAACCTCTTAATGGAAAAGGCTATTCAGTTTCCAGTTCACTTGTTGCATCTTTGGATATTAAAAATGAAAAGCCAAAAATAGTTCTTAAGTTGGCCAGTGAGATCCACATCAGTGCAGATCTGTCAGTGCTGCCCACTCAGTCTGTGGTTCCTCTGAGTAACTCGGTAGAGGGTCAGAGCCATCCTGACAGCTCCACCATGGGAGTATGCCGTGGTGACTGGCAGAGCTGAAGAGCCCAAGATGTCAACAGCATCTCCAGATACCCCATGGCCTTGAAAATCAGACCTCTGGGCTGCATATAGACAATATGTTTGTCTAATGCAGGAAAAGCAATCTTGCATGAAATGGGTCACTAGGACAGAATCACAGAATACCTGGAGATTCTAGGGTGTGTCCTACTTATGGGTGGGCTGCCTGAAAAGCACTGACATCACTTTGCAGCCGGCTTTTCAAACTTTTACCCATCATGTTGTTTCAACTGAGAGTTGTTAAGAGGCAGTCCTGTTACATTCCTCTGAGAAAGACTCTAACAAAAGATTTCTAAATTAAAAATTCTCCATTTGGGATTTTGTCACAGTATGTATCTACTAGTAGTGAACACTCCACATTCTACGTGGAATAAAAGATTTTTTTACATGTTCACTTTCTTTAACAAAGTGAAAGAAACTTGCAAGGAAGATAACAGGATATTTATTCTTGTTTTGCAGTTTGCAAGAGTAAGGCTAACAACAGGTTATAGCAAAGCTGTTCTAGGGTCAGGTTTGGAATTTGTGAATATATGCCCGGAAATCTGGTAACCACACTTTTGCCTCCTGCATATATGCAGTTAAACATACGATCAAGAATTTAGAAAGCACAGGTTTAGATTTCCCTGCTTGTTACTCACTTAAGTTTACTGTGCACTGACTTCCCAAATGATGCTCTACAATGGCAGTGGTCATTTTGAATTTCCAGAGTTAAAATTGGGAAGTACTGGTGAGCTCATCACCTGCTATAGGTGTGATACTGGCAGCTGACAGAAAAGCAGCTTGGCATGTTGAGGAAACTTAGAAGGGGAGGTTGACATAATTGCTCGCAGGTGTGCATTTAAAAAATCTGTGATGTTTTGTTAGATATGATTATTGCTCTGTGGAGCCACTGTGAAATACCTAATGACTCCAGAGGGAACACTGTGAAAGGAAATGCTGCTGCTTCCTGGGCACTCAGAAGGTAGCTTTAGTTAGCAGCTACTTGTTGAAACTGAGATTTTGTCTTGGTAAACAAATTGGAGCATAAGGTATGTAAAATGCAGAGGGGGATGTGTGGTTGCTGCATTGGATAGAGACAGAGCTGAAGGCATGGAGCTAGGTGAAGCTTCTCACCACTACCCAGGGGGAAGGTCCTGGTTCTCCACCACAAACCTCCTTCTGCTGCATTCTCCCAGCACTTCGTTTTGGCAGCCCCTGCCATGATCCAGCTCACCTTCCCAGGCCAACAAGGAAGGCAGCGAAACCATGGGCAGTTCTCTTCTGCATTTGGTGAATAAAATGGGCCCTGCCACAGAGCAAGTGTGAGGGGAAGGCAAGAGACAAGGAAGGGAAAGATGGAGAAGGACAGACAGTGGAAGGAATGGAGCTAAGGAGGGCAAGCAGGAGTGGTGTCTGCTCAGCGTGTGGAAATGCAGCCTGAACGTGTGCTGGAGGCAGAGAAGTGCATCTGCACAGCACTCTGCCTGGCTTAACTGACTGTGAAAAGAGCCTTTTAGAAAGCTGCCACTATGTTGGGAACACTTATCCTTTAATAATAACTTCCCTTTTGTCAGGAAAAAAGCTGAGCAATTTGGATCTGTGACAAAGAAAAGTGAAATTTTGCTTCATTCTGCAGACAGGATGTGGGTGTTTACTCAAGTAAGGGAGATTTCTGTTTTTAAAGAATTGTATCATATCCTTATTCTTGCTATGCTGTGGACTAAGACAACCATTCGTAATTCTTTTTGAAACTACCGTATTCTCCTTTTCACATTCTGACTTAAAGATAGTGCCTGGAAGAGACTGCAGGGGAAAACCCCTGAATTGCATGATATGTGTGCATACAGAGAATTGTAAAAGTCCAGCTTACAATCTGCAAGTGTGATGCAGATGTTTCAAATCATATTTACGTCCTGTGAATGTGTACTGCATATGCAGCAACCAGAGCGTGGTGTCCCAGAGAGAGGGATTACAATGACATCCTTTTGGCCTAGTCACCAAATCTTAAAAATACACAGTGGCATTTCAGTTTCTATTAAAAATGCTTTGCTCATGTTTTTATACCATCAGTTACACAGTGATTTTGTGGTGTTTCTTTGCAGGCCCTGATTTTTAGGTATTAGTAACATTTACATGCAGAGGCAAAATATTGTGGGTCTGATTTAGCAGTTTGGAGTTCAAATAAGATGAGAATCCTTTTTCTACATACGTCTGATGGGCGAAAAATATGGCTAGCTGCTATCAAAATTTCCATGGCAAACTTTCTGGTTCCCTTTTCCTACAGAGATATTCAGAGAGCAGTAGGCCAACACTAAACCACTTTCAGGTCTTGCCATTTAATTACTGTCCACGTTGTAATCAGATCTATATAACATGTATTAGAACTAGAGTTAATCTCAGGTCTTGATAATAGTGAAGTACTGCTGACAGCAGCTAAATAGGCAAAGTCCTGGTGTCTCATTGCTGCAGCAAACACCATCCCCCTCTCACCAGTGACTTTGAGCTTATTTGGTATTCTGCAGTCAGACCTCCAGCTGCAATGCAGATGTAGCCTTAGATGGGTCTGTTTAAAGTCCTGCTTCCACTGTCCTAGTAAGCTTTTCTGTGGTAATTTGCACTGCAGTGGACCCCAGTCAAGAAATCCTCCTCAGCATTTTGTGGATGCCTCCTGACTGGCACGCTGTTGGGAGGTCTGGACAACACCTTGGAGTCCCTGGAACATCTGAGCCCTGAACAAGAGCAAGAAGCAGGTGCAGGAGGAGTCTCTGCAGAGAGGATACACTGCATCTTTTCCTATTCACCTGAATTTGCCTACCTAGTTTAGTTGAAGGAAATAGCTATGTATGGAAGGAAAGAGGAAAGTGAGCACTTGTGAGTGGGACCATGGTAGCTATCTGACTCCATGAAGAAAGGAACGAGGTAATGGTTAAAGACCGTTATGTGACTGTAATCCAAGTTGCATCATCAGCACCTGAAAAAGCACAGCTGAGACTCAGCTCTTTGGGTTAGAACCAAGAGATGCTGCTACAACAATACACTAATGAGGTTAGGGTGCTTCAGTGGGAGGTGCTCCTAGTTGGGCTTTCCCGTTAATGGACAGAAAGCCCCAGTCAGCTGCCACCTTAGCAAGATCTGGCAAGGTTTGTACCCCTCTTCTTCCACTCTGCCTGTAAAGTAGAAGCCATTTTATGGAGGTATCCAGAGTCATGAGTCTTGTGTGTTAGGGCATGCATAACTAAGTCCATGATGCATCTTAAAAAATCTGTCTATTGCAATTTGCATTCTTGCCAAGGTAGAAAAATTAAATTGCAAGAAAGAGTTAAACTGCAGATAATTCTGTTATAGGCATCTATTACTCCAGACTTCATTTGGAATTGTACAGGCCCTGAGTGCTCTGTTCAAGCACAAACTAACAGAGGAGGAAAAGAAAGCATTTGCAAAAAATATGACTGCCTGATTTCTCTGGGACATAGAACTCATGTGTTGCTTTGTGGGTTTTAAGTTAGTTGGAATGTCCAACTGCTTCTTTTCATGAGAAATGTTTTCTGACAAGAGCGTTGCTGACCCATTCATCTGCAGCTATGGATGGTCTGGCTGAATACTGTTAGGATGTGTAGAATAGCTCATGGCTCTTCTGCCTGCAGTGATCTTTTAATGAGCAGTAAAATTCTGGGAAAAAATAAAATATTTCCTCCAAACTAAGCACTTAATCTCACTTTGAAGATAAATCAAAAAAAAATTAATGTACTGAGTAATCTTTATGAATGTTCTCCTTAAGACAAATGACCACTTGGTCTAAGCATACTTTGTTAGCTGTATGTCAAGGAAAAGCTACTAGAGTTGGAGTACTTAAAATTTAAAGGGTCCAGTGTTTCCCAGACATTTTTTTCCCGAAGCGTAGGCCCTTACTAATTAAGAAAGTCCAGCTTTATAGGTGGAGCAATACCAAAGAAGTACTAATAAAAATTTTAAAGCTCTCTAAAACATTTTAATGCCTTATTTCATGTGGCATATACAGAGTTATGATGGTTTGTAAGGTATAAAGTTTTTTTTATTAGCAGTCCATTGGGAAGACGGTATAACTCAATCATTGCTTTGCAACTCATTTAATGCACATCACCACAGCATTTGACTAGCATACTTATCACAAATTGAAGTCAGTAAAATATTTGACTCGGCAGCCCATTACATACATACAAAGAGCTAACTACAAACTAATTTAGGGAATTAGTGGTCAGTTATAAGACATGGTATAAACACAGCAACCATTCTTCAGTTTATGCTATATTATTCCCAGAAGCTTCTAGGTCTCACAGTAGTTTCCCTAAATAATGTGTGGTACAAAAATTATAAAATCAAGTCACTTATGCGATAACATCTTTTTTTTTTTTTATGAAACAAATGGTAAAACTTAAGTGAGAATTACAAAACTCATTTTCTCTCTCTCCCTTCACCTCTTTCTTCTCCTCCCCCAACATTTAGAGAGTTTCGCTTCAAGTAAGTTAAGCAAGACTAGTAGATTTCCATTGCAGATGTCTGTTGATCTCCATGTTTGACATCAGGTGACAAACCCAGGTGTGGTGAGGGCTCAGCTGGCGTGTCCCCAGACTGCACAGTGACAGTGACACCACACATAGCACAGTCAGTTCTCAGGTGACTATTCCTCTTGATTTCCCTCTTGCACAGGTGGCTACATACAGAGGGGAAAATGGGAGCATCAGGAAATTAATAGTTGTCAGATGAGAATTTCCTTCGAATTACAGAAGTTTTGGTTAAAAACCTCCTCCAGTGCATGGAACAAACACAGATGGCTGTAGTACAGTATTTTGTTATCTTACACGATAGAGTACTGATCTACTATAACAAACTTGAAACTTAGTGCATGGCAGTAAAATGTAAGTAAAACTGAGAAGAAAATACAAGAAATCATGCTTAACAGCAGCCAATTAAAGCCCCAGATACATAACTGTTTATGAAAAAAGTACTTTAATTCAGACCTTCTGACATCTAAATAGTAAAGATTGCTTGCTTCTTCTATTAAGATGATGAGTTATCTCAAAGTATTCCTATTAATATTAGCCTGTACCTGTTGTATTTATAGAAGGCACACTTTCGAAAGCTACGTGTGGCTGAGAAATGTTTTTTCTCTCCAGTGAAAATTTATTTGCTGAATTGACATTAGAGCTAACAAAAGATCTGTTTTCATGGAAATGTGAGAAAAGCCTGTTGGTTACATCATTTACGTCCAATCCAGATTAAAAATTGCTGGTTTGTCCAGTTTGAAACAGTACTGTGTACAGTAGACCAGGGAAATGTGAATACCACTGGGGCTATAAAATCAGTCTTGCTTTTGCTTGGATGTTTAATTATTTATACAAAATACAATATTCCCAATAAGGGACTCAAAACTTTGCAATAGAGAACAATAATGTAGTCCTTGATATCCTTTTGCAAATCTATCTACAATTGGCTAAAGTATATATATTTTAAAATTAAAGAGTTGCAAAAAATTCCAGTGTGCTGTTCCATCCTCATGGAGTTCTGATTATGTCAGCTGGGTTGGTTATGTACCTTCCCAGAGGTGCAAGAGAGGTCCAGGCCTCCCATGACATTATTTGATATTTATTAGACTTGAAACATATTGTACAAGAATTTAATGTGTTGTTTGCCATAGAACAGGAGAAGAAGGAAGAAACAACCTAATTAATACAGATAGTTGCAGTTTTTGAAAAGCAAGAATAAACATGCAAAACAAGTGTAGATGAATGAGGTTTATAGGAGTCAGAGGACAAGGGGATAGCTTAGAAGAGTGATTTTGTAAATGGAAGAACTGTAAGCATTTTCTCCACTGACTAGAAAACAAATAATTGTCATAGTATATAGGTCTTCTCCATCTCTTAGTAGCTTGTCTACATAGGCCGTGATATCCTACTCCATTTCTCTCAAGAAGGTGGAAACACACATCTGCTATGAGTTTCTTTCTATTAGGGAGTGTCAACATGTCGTCAGTTTTCAATTCACTTTCTTTCAAAGAATGGGCATAAAACCCCATGTAGGTTCAACTAAAACAGCTGGAATCACATAAAATCTCAGGTCAGTGGCTCTAGCCAGAATGATAATCTGTGCTACCTGATTCAGGATTCTTTTCTATATCCCCAACTGTAGTCTTAAACATGCATGTAATCCATACATCATTAAATTACACCTTAATTTGAGCACTTCTAAGTGCTTTGAATACTTGATCATTGAACCTAAATGTTCTTTTTACTTCTTTTAACTTCCTTCTTCAAAAAAACATCAAAGAACAAAACATATTTCAGAGCCATTCCTTTATCAGCAGTTAATAGCTCAGTTCTGTTGTGCATACGCAGGCAAAATCCTCGCTGAAGTCAGTGTCTCAGTTCAGAGAGGTCCTTTTCACTGGATCACTTTAAATATGTATGGAATTGCTGTCTTGGAAAGTGTATGGCTCAAATGAAATTGCTACAGCAGTTAGGTTCTGGGAGCTACAGCCCAGGGGCTGGGTGGATCCATCAAAGCCATAATGTCTGGCAAGCTTAAGAGAGCCACGGTAGGTCTGGGAGAAAACAGGAGGCAAGGAAGGAAACTTGGGTGCCGTTGTAGTGATTTAGAATCAGTGCAAATAAAGCTCTGGATTTAGACTTCCGTGAAACTTCACATAGTATAGAAGCAACTACACACAGTATATATTCTGTGCTGGGCAGAAGCTGTATGGAAATGCTCACATCAGGTTACTGCAACTCCAGCAAGACAAGTGTTTCCATTTGCTTTGCAAACAGCAGTAAGGAGCCTCTATCTCCTGCTAGTCTTTGGCCCTGAAGACTGGCAGATTGTCATGCCTATGACTAAGGGCACCAAGATACCTGGAAGTGGGAACTGTGCATTGTGTCCTCCCCAGCTATGTTCCACCATCATGAGTGTCTTGCAGGGAAGCAGGATATAGCAAGAATTTGTAATGTCTTCAGCTGGAAGGATTTAGCTGTGGCCTGCTTTGATGCTGCCCTTGACTGCTGGTAGTTACTTACTCTCCATGTCTACTGGAAACAGACGTCCTCATCCTAAATTTGCTATTTGGGTCAAAGGCTAGTGGGGTAATAAATGCCAAATTAGTTCTTAATTCAGCAAGTTAGGACAAGCCCATGCTGGAAGTGATTCAACACATTAGCCGAAGACGATGATGAAAGAGAGCTTTCCCACCTATGTGGGACTGTGATCTGGATCTGCTGTAGCTTCTGCCTGCAGGCTGCTGCCCAAGGCTGCCACTTGTCTGCCTTTGCCCTGGAAATCCTTGGTTGATGGATGTAGTTTTGTCTCTCCTTCAGGTCAGTAACTCCTAGATGGATTCCCCTCCAGGTAGTTTCTTAGAAGTAACACTGGGTTTCAAGTGTGTTTCACTCAGTACATTATATTTAACAAGATGATATGAAAGCCGTGCTTACAGTATGAGGACAGATATTCACTGCTACAATAAGCAATGGCTCATTGCCATTTTACTCCTTTGAGAGCAATTTTTAAAGATAATTCAATTAACTATTTATAAATTTCTTTTTAAAATTTATTTAATGTATTAAATAAAATTGGTGATATATATCTAAACATTATAATACATCTAAATGTTATAATCTTTGTTAATCTTTTCTTATTTCTGGAATTCCTTGTTTTTTTTCTGAAGGTAAATTTGCGTATGATCATTTATATTTACTGGAATGTAAGACCAATGTAAATATCCACACATCATTTTGCATGCATCATATGTAATACGTATATTTATTTTTAAAAGCTTGTGCTTATTGTGTAACTTTTCCCAAGTGACTGTTCTTTGGAAACACTGCTTTCAGAAGGTCCACATCTCAGTTTAGGTACTTCTTTAATGCTCAAGCTATAGGAAGACAGTACAGGGTAAGCACTTGCAGTCAGGTGGGTTAACCAGGATCTTAACTGTAAATTTCCTTTGGGATTGGCAACATCTTGTGCAGAAAAATCAGAGGAAGCTTTTCTATGATAACAACTACATCAGCTGTTAATTAGTACAAGTATTTCCAAAGTCCTATCATTATTTTGTGATATACTTGTCTTTTTGACATTTTTTGTTTGTCTGCTTGTTTGCTTGAATTGATCATGGTGATGCTCGTTACCCATGGAATGAGAATTGTTCTGCACAATACAGAACTACTCCACTTTTTCCCTCTGTAAATACCTACAACTCCTACAACTCCTTATGCATGGTTTCCTCAGTTTAAGCGCATGTCTTTTCAGGCATGCAAATGGCAGTCCTTGTTCTATTAAGACATTGACATGAATATCCCTGGAGGAGCGAGAAAAAGCTTAAATATTGAAATGAGCCGTGGGGCTGAAATTTCTCATCTCATTCATTTATTTGCTGATGTTGTGTGCATGTGTGGTATAAGGGAGATTTAATGAAGACTGCAAGTTACAGAGTGCACATTAATCTAGGTACTCACATTCAGTGAAATATTTATATACTTTTAGTAAGAGCTTCGTGTTGAATCAGAGGTTAGAGATTATCATTATTCATTGGTGGCAAAAGGTATCTCCTACTTAGAAAATTTTTGTATCTAACGTCTTGCTTGAAGGCTCAAAGAACCGAATTGTCTCTAGATCCCAGTTCACTTTTGTGCCTGCTCTAATACTTCTGTTCTGTCCTCTGGCTTCACTTCTCACATTGTTGTAAGCTCGTTATAGGAAAACTCATCTTCATATTCCAATGACCTCAGGTAAAAATGAAAATAAAATAAATAAAAATATCCCAGGGTCTTTCTAGATTTGTACGATTTGAAGTGAACTAATAATCCTGTGTATCACATTATTGCCAGCTTCCTCTCAACTGAACGCAGCAAACTGCACAGAGCAAAGCAGAACCCAAGACTGGCTAAATCAAGTCTTCTAAAAGGGAAGACAATGCGTTGTCTTCAACTTGTTCTTCTAAAAGAAAACACTCATGTTCTTCATGACATGAGAAGACAACGATTTGGTATTTTCTTGGTAGTGAATTCCAGTAGTGAATTACTTTAGCTCAGAAAATCCATATGTTCCACCTTGCCAGTTTGTGGCATCAGCCTCCAGCACTGTTCCTGATTACTCTAGGAAACTGAGGAACTCTTTCCTCCTGATGAAAAATTGTCCAATCCCCTCCTAGTCTTCTTTCTAATGAACTACGCGTTTCTTAATTTCCTTAAGTTTCTACCTGAAAGTCAATTTCTCTGACCCTCAATTTACCTATACACGTTTCCAGACACTTACCTGAACTTTACTATGACTAATCATAATTGTGGGTGAGTGTTTTAAACTCAGTAAGAGTTTCATGCTCCGAGTGCTCAACTTGAGAGGCTGTAAGGGGCCTGGAGCTGATGGAATCACATGCTTCTCCTTTTGAAAGGTCAAAAACTTATTTACATACAGCATCCCTGTAACACAGTTACCTCTTACTGACAACAGTAATCAAAAAGTTGCTTAAACAATGAAAGACTGAGCGAGAAGCCAAAATTTAAGCTATGTATATGAAGGCAAGTAATAGTTCCTATTAAAAGGTCCTATGGCACTTTTCATATTCACTAAGACAAGGCCTTATTTTTTTAAGCCTGCATTTGAATGACCCAAACACAGTAATCATGGATGCGTGTAATTTTTTCCCCTCCTCCTGCCTGATCCCAGATTTAAATCATAATGCTGAACTCATGACGTCACTCTCAATCGTTTCCACATGGCTTCACTTGTAGGATCAAAAAGAAGGTGAAGCTCTCATGTGTCAGCAGAAAGCTGAGTTTGGAGATGGGAAGATAATTCAATGAAATTTCTAATAATGATGAGAAGACTTCAAAGAAACCTGCAGGTAAAGTACTTTTCTTTTTCAGTAAATATTTGTTCTGCCTCACATTTTCCAGGTTGGTAGAGGTTCTGTTTTAAGGGGAATGTGCAAGGGACTGTACTGGTAAGGAGATCTCAAGTCATCAGATGCTCTGGTTCCTTTAGAAAATCTTTCCTGAATTTAAAATTCACAGGTGGATTCTAGAAAATAAACCTTGGAAACAAACAGGGTAAGAAAATAGCAGATTGAGTTGCCCAGCCTCACACTTCCATCTTCTCTGGTACATTAGTTTTCTAAAGGTAGCATTTTGGCTCTGGACGAATGAAAGGGCAAAGGTTACAGAATGTGAGGCCATGGCTGCTGGAAAAGAGAACAACTGCGACAATGGTGGGGAAACGCAGGCCACCAGCACTAAGCACAGAGAGATGTGGGAAATAGGCAAGTAGGAAGAGGATGTCATTTTCTGAGAAACCAGGAAATGAGCTCTGTCTTCAAGCATTTCTATTTATGGTATAACAATTGCAAATATCACAGGAGATATCTGATACTAAGATGAGGAAATATGTGGCAGGCCTTTTAGTTTTAAGTCTTTTTTCTTTGCATGGGCTGCTTTTGTTCAAGAAGCAACAATGGAAAAGAAGGGATTTGAAAAAAAAGGCTTCTGCTGCAGCATTTTCCAAACTACTTTTCCCGTGCCCCTCTCTCAAGTGAACTCTACCTTTCATGACCCTTCTCTCCCCCTCTCCTCCCAAACCCGCCCATACAACATTCAGAATTACAGCTCCTCATCTCTGCTTGCAGTCCTGACAGTACCTCTTGTTTCCCCCCTTCATCTCCCCCACCCGCTTCTTCCCCAGAGGATGAGTCCTAGTTTGGGAACTGCTGTTTCCACTGGATTTCAGTTCCTGGCAACTTATCTGTAAAATACTTTGACCAAAAAGGGGCCGTTCCCCAGAGGCTGTGATTCCAATTTTGCAGCATGGCACTGGTGTGAATTCAGAGTAAAGCTCCCAGCCGTGTGCCCGCACGGTCCTGCCGGGCTTGTCCCTAAACGTGTAAAATGAGAAAGGCTCTGCCACGTGTTTTATACTGTAGCACCTCACTCTTCTGGCAATGAGATCAGCTTCACTGTTTGGTTTGCAAAAATGTCTCTGTGTTCATGACTATTCTGCCACAGCTCCAAAAATGTTCTCCACCTTCTGCCAATAGCTTTTATTAATTTGGATACTTTTCCTTCAAGTTTCATTAGTGACATGTTTTAAGAAGAAATCAAGCATTACGTATGGGGAACAAACATAGTTTTCACTGCACTTGCTGGAAATGCACAGCCATGAATTTTGGGAATCTAGTATGCCAACGTCTTTCCCAAAGCTCGTTCTTGTCCCCGCTTTTCATTTACACTGTATTTCTGGCTTGCTGTTGCCACTCACTCACTTGTCTGAGAGGCTAAAATCTCTTGGACCCTTTGCTCATCTCACAGAAAGCGGAAACAACAGCAGTGTTTGGCACTCCTGATATATGCTGTTTGTTTATTCAACTAAATGGAAATTTTAAAGGCTTATTATAGTTATTTGACTTTCAAACATCTTGGCCCCATAATACCAGGTAATTAAAACAAACAGACAACATCATCTGAAATTCTGCTCTTTTGTTCAAAGATTTCTGAGTTACTCAATCATCTCCTCTCTAAACCAATGCATCCTTCTGCCAGTGTCTGTTTATTATTTCAAGGCTCCAGCATATGCATCTATAGCAAGGGAAAAACAGTGAGATGCTTTGGGGAGAGTACAAAAGTGGGGAAAAAAAGTGGAAAGTCGTGATCTCAGTGTTAACATCAGACACAGGGCAATTGCCTGGGGTGGGCTCTTACCAGTGCAGGAATTGACCCTGCTGAGGGCTCCAGGGTGACAGCACCTCACACCACTACATGTCTAAGAACCATTTAGCTTCCATGCCGTGCACCAGATTTAGGAGAAATTGCCAGGTGTCACTATGGCCCTTGTCATCTAGGGCACTTCACACATCTTCCCATTTGTGACAATAGGTCAGTTAAGATTGTACAGACAGACATTTTTATGGTTTTTTTGCCTGAAACCTAAGAGAGCCACCAGGGATAAGTCTATCACGAACAAACAATGCCGCAGTTCCAACCCTATGCACACGAGAGGTTTCCTGCCCGCCCTTCCCGCAGCCCAGCGTGCTGTGAGAGGCAGCTCGCCTCCCCATGCATCCCAGCCACACGCTCTGCCTGGCAGAGGATGCAGAGCGGCTCCACAGGGACCGCGGCGTGGACGTCCATCACCAGCCCTGTCAGACCACGACTTGAACTTGCGTGAGATGTAGCTGATTTCTAAATTTGTTTCTCAGACTGCTTGCAATTAAAAAAAAAAAAGACACTGACAGAACCGCAGAGAAATACAATCTGATGTAAAACCGCAGCGGTTTTCTACTTTTTGGAAAGGTTTTGTAATGTGTTTGAATTGGCCACCTTGCTATCTTTGGCAGCAATTGCTAATCCCTCAGTGTCCTTAGCTGGTGTCCTTGATACTCTAAATTAGCAAATATTTTTAGAAGATTTTAACTTTTATTCTTGATTATGCAATGGATATATCACCGGATATTTTTCATGTCAGCATGATTAAAATGCTTAATCCCCTCAGAGAAATTTGCAATGATTTAAACCACTGTTAGAATTCACGTTTAAGATTTAGGAGAGTAAAGAGCCAAGTAGATTTAAGAGGCAGCAATTTCTCCAAAAGGTTTTTTACTCTTCAAAAATACTGGGACAGATTCTTTGCAGAGCAAAACTCAGTGCAAGTGCTGGATACTGTGGATACTGGGGGTGGCTTTCACATTTGTTAGACCTGGGGTACGCCAGGAGTGGGGTCCCAGGCAAACAGAGAGTTTCTAAGCAGCTGAAAGGGCTCTGAGAACTAATGTGTCCTCCTCTCCCTTTCCAGCACTAAGCAATGACTGTACTACTGCTTGATCATTTTCCTGCATTTGACGTGAAATGCAAGAAAATAGGAGCCATGGCACGGAACAGCAAAGCAGTGGTGTGCCCCACTGTGCCAGGGACAAGTGAGAGACCACATATGTTTAGGAGGAGTCAAAGTGGTCCAGTGTTCACACTGTGGGCGACACTTGGGGCATACATGAGGATGGGAAGCACTCACAGCAGCAACAGCTGCTTTGGAAAGATCATCATAGAATCATAAAATGGCTTGGGTTGGAAGGCACCCTAAAGATCATCTAGTTCTAACCCCCTGCCGTTGGTGCCAGAATTAAGCTCCAATGAAAAAGTCCTAAAAAACATCCTTATCTGGACAGCTGTTTTCTGGAGGGTCTATAAAATCATCCTTTAGTGGAAATAAAGAGCTTCAGAAAATGTAGTCTTTGTGTAAAAAAGATGAAGTGATCTTATCTATATTTTACATTCATAAAGGCATTTTCTCTGTCTTCATTACTTCAACTTTCTTCACATTTTTCAATATATTCCTGACTTTATACAAACCAGTATATTAAGGAACTTACATAAGTTCTTGTCTTTATCTAGTAACTATTGAGCTGTATTGATCAAACATTTTTAATTTGCCTACGTGAGGTTTAAATTTAGGCCCCAGTTTCTCAAAAGTACCACTGATATCACTTCTTTTTAGTCTGTACTACATTCTACAACAGGCATCAGCAAACTTTCTAGGGAATTCCTGTGGTTTAAACAAAGGCCTTTGTGGCTGTTAATATTCAAACTATAAAAAGGTGCTCTGTTCTTGTTGTTTTTTTATTTTTTTTATTCAGTCCTCTTGAGAGAAAGATTGAAATTTTAGAGTCACAAAGGGTTTCCATGCATATGGGAGTCAGATTTCTCTTTGGAATTTTACAGATAGTTATTTTCAAACCTGAATGGCCTGTGAAGAGTGTCTGGGTTGTTAGAATGAATTGCTAAGTTATAGGTACAGGTGCTAAGTGTTATTATGTCAAAGCATGAGTTCAGAAAGTGAGATCAGCCAAAGGAACCACCAGAGGCACTGCAAAATTAAGAACTGGGTATTGCAACTGAATGTGTCTCTTGGTTTGAAATCTCCTCCTGTTAAAACCACTCATTAACTATTCTGTTGAACGCCATGAAGGAGACCATGCTAGGGTGGAGGGACAGAATGATTTCAGACTGAGTTTTCAATTAAAATCCACAGTCTGCTCTGTTTCTGATAATCTCTAAATTCTTTTGAAGAAATGATCATTATAACTGTTTAATCTGTTTTCAAAACAGACTGTGAAACAGCCATTGTGTATGCACCTTCTGTTTTTATAACTTCTGTGCTTTGATATTGTAATTGATGCAAGTGGGTGCAATTAAATCTTTATTTGGAAACTTGCACCAAAGCAAGTCATTCAGAAAAAAGCCACCAATGTGCTTTGACTCTAGATTCTCACACATATTTGCACTTACAATCAAAGCTTTTGTTCTGTTAAACTAACAAGGGCTGTTTAGCATAAGAAAGAGTTAACACAAGCTGCCTTGGGTTGTGCTGATTTCGAGAATAACACTCCAATGGGAAAAAATCTGCAGGAAACTATGTTGTCTCCATTAAAAATCACCCTTTTTTACTTTAATAAGTAACTGCAAGTGGAAAGGTTTATGGTTAAAATGAACAATGATGTGTCAACAATTACTGTAATTCGGTGATGAAATCTCTCAGGATATTCTTAAACTGAAGAAAGATAACGAGAACAGATCAGACCTTTCGCTTAATTTCTTTCTAAAAAATGGTTACTTTCACTTGTGGGGTTTTTACTTTAAAGCATGAGACAAGCAGGGATCAAGATTGACAGTTCTAATGTGTGGTTTGTTAGTATGCCTTTGTTATTAGTGCTGTGACAGCTATTAGTCAGTTATCATATTACTAAGTACATTTCTAGTACTGCCCTCTTAGAATCTAGCTGTATGTGATCTGTTTGTGTGAAACGATGCTTTGTGGAAAGAGAAATTTGGTTCATTTCAGTGGAATGCTCAGTCTGCTTGGTCCAGGGCTGGGCTGGAATAGCACAAAGCGTGGTTAAGGTATTCATCTGCTTTTGTAACGACTGCAGTTCAAACATGCTTCTTTTGCTCAGAGAATCTCAGCTGAAAGGGAAAATGTCAAATGCAGTGAAAGATAGACCTCTGTGTGTATGTATGTGTGTGTATGTACAAACACTCAGGTATGTATATCATATAATTTATCTTCTCAAAAAAGTCATGTAGACCATTTTTACCACATATGAAGCAAAATCATGATAGCAAGCGGTGAGTGTAGTCAGGTTTAAAAACACTTGGAGCAGGTTTAAAAACCTTTGTGGTCATGTATCTGGAAGATACCATGTTGGCCTTCTTAAGATGCAAAGAAATCTTCTGAGGGCACTCTTTGCAGAGTACATCCTCAGCATAAGCCAAGGCTACCTGTGGTGTTCCTGGGTCAGGCTCTTCCTGAGAAGAAAGGTCAGCCCCTCATGTCTCTCAGAGAAATACGGCAGAGATACTAACCTCAGTCTAAGTCTATCATTATGAGGAAAACAGACTCCTCTCCACTGAAAACTTCTTTATTGCTGATAAGACTATTTTACACTTGGAGTAGTGCACAGTAACAGAGCTTGATTTTTGTTGATTGCCTCTTGAGGTAATTCAGCACCTCAGCACAGGTCTCATCTTTAGTACGGGAATTGCTCATTACTAGAGTACTTTTTCTCCCTAGTGCCATCCGTCAGCAGATGGTGGTTGCAAGGCTTCCCCAGTCCGACTTGCCTGAAGTGTGTGTAAGTACCAAAGTGTGATTTTAAGATCAACTTAAGCCCATTTAAGGTGATACTGAAAGAAAAAGTGTTTTCCTCCTCCTCTCTCTTGGCTGTACATTACTGTGCTTT
The DNA here is from genome assembly GCA_013396635.1 of Penelope pileata. Lineage (NCBI taxonomy): Eukaryota > Metazoa > Chordata > Aves > Galliformes > Cracidae > Penelope > Penelope pileata. The sequence goes on from WBMW01005162.1 coordinate 352,090, forward strand.
CCTTGTGTCAGCACTGGTTTTCCATAGATTTCCAGCTATTTCCATAGCTGATGAGACCTATTTTTTTTTAATGGTTAAAAGAAGAAGAAAATCAGCTAATGTTTATGCAACAGAGTCAGCAGGAACAAGAACCTGACAGAGCAGTGCAAGGAAAAAGGGTGGATTGTCATTTCCAGTGGCAATGTGGTTTATGCTGAATGTGAATCTGCACTCTCAGGCTGCATCTGCAGTTGGAGTGCATCTGCTAGCTGCTTCTGTGGAGCCAAGTATTTGACTACATGTCAGCCTTTATCACAAATCTGTTGTGAATTCTGATTTTTCATTGTAAAAGTAAAACTTTGACAATATTCAGCCTGAAGAAAATATTAGAAAAGCCTCGGATTTAATAAAGTGTGGAATGAAAACAAATTTCGAAATTGGTTGCAAAATGGCATTTTTGTCCTTTTTAGAACTGTGTACAGCCTTGGAAGGAGAATGAGCCAACTATAAAAAATATTCCAAATTCCCCAGGACTGTACAGGAGTAAGAATGGCTCTGCCTTTTATACTAGTCTGACTGACCAGGTTCCATCTTACCACTGATCAGTACCAGAATGAAAGCAGAGGAAAAATATTTTTCTCTCCTTTCAACCAAATGTGGAATTTAAATAAAAACAAAATAAAACAGTCAGGCAAATATTACAACTTCCTGCTCCAGTCCTTTAAAAATTCTACTTCACTGACACAAGCTTGGAAAAGATTCAGTGCCCTAAGTTACCACTGAGTGTAAATAGTAATTATATTTGCCATAAGAAAAGTTTTTGGTGAATGTCAGCTTAAGGACAGCAGATGGGACTATCTATTGGGAATTTCCTCTTGCTACTGTAGTAGCTTTCGCTTTGATGTAGAGCTGAAGAGAAAAGAAGTGGTTGAAATACTACTCGGGATCATGGTGGCATGAGGAGCAGCAGACTCTTTTCCAGCCAGACTTTAATGGGAACAGTCTGAGAAGTGCCAAGGGACTGCTTATGCAGATACAAGCAGAGTGACTGCTATGTTAAAGGGCAATGGGGGAGAGCTATGGGTACAGATAGAGAACAAGGGATGCCATCAGGATGGGACACAAGATCCTCCTGCACCACAAGAGTTGAAAAGTGCAGAAAGGGATAGGCTGTCAGAAGGGTCAGGGCCAGCTTTCCTCACCCATGGCTCTTCAGATACGCTGCAGCCAGCAGACTCTGCCAGACAGTGCTTTTTCTTCAGATTCTGTCTCTTATGAAAACCTCCCCCAAGTGCATCAAGCTCTGCTAGGACCTTCTTTCCTTCAACTATTCCCCTAAAAACCTTCCTCACTCTTAAAATAACCTCCAGCTCCTTCTCCACCAAGAGTTGCCCGGCTTACCTACTGAGTGCCAGTCTCTTTTGCTTTCCTGAAATTGGACTGATAGATTCTTGTTCTCTAAAGCATTATGCTTTTTCCATCTCCACCCCATAACACACCAGAGCTTTCTGCCAGTTCTACAGCACTGAATTTTGCCTACCCTTTTTCCAGCCTTGGGACAACACAGTTACAGATTGCTGAACAAACTGCTGCTCAGCAAACCCCTCAGATGGTGTCACTCATACCTGCCTAAAACTAGCTCTGCTTGGAAAGAAATGACATCTCTCTCCTCTTTATCACTGAAGTCCCCCATCGACATCGATACCCAGACCTGTTGTTGGGATTTTTTACAGATCTAGAGGGATTGTTCTGACCTGCGGTGTAATCATGATGTCTTCCAGCAACTCTGCATCCCATGTTAACAGTTCCCTCTTGGCCTTTCTCAGTATTACATTTCAGTTTTCACTCTGTCTTCACGTTTTCAGTTTTCTCTACAATGAAGTTTTTTAACTGACACAAGATATGAGCCATAGGAGGCTTTCAGGAGGTGAACCAGAGGTTTTGGAGTTACTGTTTTCTAGGCTTCTGGCACCCAGAAAGGAAAAGACAAGTGGCTTAGGTTAGTGGGATAAACATATTTTTTTTCCTTCTTTTTTTTTTTTTTCTCCTTAAGAAACTGTCTACGTTTTACTTGTTATCTAAAGGTCATGTTTCTCTACATACTGTTTTATGATGTTCATAATTTTGATCTATAATATCCTTCATTTGGGCTCAACAAGAATTTAGATGTAAAACTATACAAATAATCTTATGCATACATATATTTCACCTTGCATATTTAGTTCCATGTGTTGATGTTATCTGTATTTGTATGCATATACATTTTAGGGTTGGATATTGGCATTTCAGCTTTTCCTATGTGTAGGGAAAGGTACCAGTAGCATCCCTAACAACACCAGGAAAACTTAGCTCCAGTAAATGCACTATCCCATAAAACAAATGCCACCTCAATACTCTTTTGGTCACTCGGGGCTATATTATGGTTTTTGCATGTGCTTACCTAGAGAGCTCTGACTACTTCAAGATTTATGGACAAGAGAACCTTCAGTGAGTTTGCCAGCTATCACAGCTGTGTTAGTTTGCCTGTCCACTTGTAGCTGCTTAGATGCCAATTTCCTTGAGGTTAATTGTCTGAGCAGCTGATATTAACTATATATAAGTAGGAAACTAAGCACATTTGCCTGTCTTCACCTCAAGGAGGATAGAAGAGGTAGGACTGAGTGGTCCTTGCTGCTATATAAAAATGACTATATGGAGGTATAAATTGTCTTACAATGTGTCTTTTCTTTCTGCATTCAAATATTACCAACGTTATTCTTGAAATGGGAACAGAAAGGGGTTAAATGAAATATTTTCTCAAAGTGTTATGGGATTTGCTTGACTCTTTGTTGTTATAAAAATAAAGGGGCTGTTGCTTCTTTGACTCGCTAGGAAAAAATGAATCTGTATGTTAAATTATATGTATTCCCACGCTCTGTCCAGAACAGCATCATGAACGCAGTTGTTTTTTTAGGCAAATGGTACCTTGATTATGTGCAATATTAGAAGCATACTCAAAGGGGGAAACAGTAATATTGATCTTCATTATGAAAGTTTTACTGAGTGTGGTGAATTTAACCTTGGAGTCATTCAAGTCTTTCATTATTTGTCACTGCAGTTTTATCGAGTTGGAAGTTTTAGGAGAATAAGGGCAAAGACTTATGTAAGAGGGAGGGACTTAAGGATGACCATTACTAGTAAGATTACAAGTAAGTAACTCAAAAAGCTATGAGACATTCTGATTTCTTAATTGTTGGCATTTTTTCAATTTTTGTTAAGTATTGGATGGTTTACCTCACATCTCTTCAGTAATGAAATTGAACTCTGTCCAAAAACATGAAGTCAGCACAAGTTCTGAGAGCACATTGCTCTCTGGGTTCTCACACTTTAAAGCCTTGTAGACTCCATATGCTCTCCCCTTAGCACTTTCACTACTGCTGAGCATGGATCACCTACCTTGTGCTGACTAGCTTAAGTCTGTTGATTTTCCTGCCTTTATTTGCCTCTATTTTCCAAGTGTCTGGTGTGCTGAGCTCTTCCCAGACTCACTGATCACTTGTTTACTGTGGTGGAGCTGGAACTCTTGGCCAATTGGCAGCTGAGAAGAGAAGAACAACAGTTTCTCAGTGCATTAAATTGTCATATTAGGATCTAACTTGGAAAAATTTTGCTGGTTTTGTTTTCTTTTCCTTAAGTATGACATGACAAATATGTGGGGTTTTCATTTGTTTTTGGGGTTTTTTTGTTTGTTTTTCCTTCATCGTCTTTTTATTTTGAGATGATTTAAAAAAAAAAAAAAAGGTTTGTCTAAGATAAGTTTAACTGGCTCTACTGCAGGGTAACAAATATATATTGTTTTCATCATTGCTTGGTACTAAATTACTTCTATGCAAGCAGTAATAATGGTGCTACCTTAGAAGAAACAATAGCTGAGGAGAACAAGTATTTTGGGATGGTATGTAAATGAAGTAACACAAATCTGGGACTGACAATCATTGCAACCATTAATCTTCTTCTGTGGGCAAGTGATAGTGATGACAAATTGTAAAGCCCTGTGGCAAACGGAGTCAATTATGAACTTTTGTCTGTCTCACCTGCCCGCTCTTTCTCTCGTGTAAAAGTAGTCCCTCTGGGGGGTAACTGGCATTGTAGACCTGAGGTAATTGTGGTTGGGTATAACTTCCATACCGTCCAGTCCTTTTGCAAGGATGCAGGCTAGACTGTTCTTTCCCTCAGCAGCTATGCATGGGCAGGTAATCGTGAGCCTGGAACTATACTCTTATGGTATTTCTAAAGCAGCCTTTTTGTGCCTAGCATATGTATGGATTCATATGAAGGGAGTACATGTATATGCCCACATCTCAAATTATTTTAACCCAGAAAATATAGAAGTTGTTCTCAGATGCCTGAACTAGCAGCCACACTTCTTCTATTTTGGTAGGTGCAGACTGAGAGCCCAATGATGCAGTCCAGGAGACTGAAGTGAAGGAATGCCAGACTCTTGAATCTTTCTTGGCCTTGGGCAGTGGCTTTCAGCATGGGGAATGCATGGAGGTGCTTGGGGAATGCTTTTAAAAGGCCATGTGTCTGTGGAATTTAGGTGGCTCCAGGTTAGGAAACAGTTGAAAGGGCTTTTGTACAGAATATACTTTTGGATTTAGCACCCAAATTTTGCATGAACCCACTTCTGGCTTTGGAATGCCTACGTATGGAGGAAAGTAAATTTAACGACTGACTCTAGTAGCAGCTGCTGTATACTCAATAATTCTGATCAGACCATTTTTCCTTCAGTTCCTGAATATGGATTTATGAGCCAACCTTCAAAAATGCTGGCAGAAGTTCTTCAAAGGAATTCATCTCTCCTATACTACCCCATGATGAGGCCCAAAACTTCCAATGGCTAAATTCTTATAAGAGAGCATGAACATCTGTACCACACTAAATCATGGGTATAGTAGGCTGAGTGCTTTCCACCAGTGAAAAGCAGAAGATGCTTGGGCTGGAGTATAAGAACAGGACAAGCACAGAATGATGCTTGGCCAGAATCCTCTCCAAGCAATTCAGGGATTCTCTGTACCAGAAAGTCTATGTTCATACTTAGTTGCTGTGACTAAATTATTTTTTTCATGAACTTGCTCAGTCACTTGAATCCCAGAACACGTGAACGGTTTCCTCCACTGCATCCTGCAGCAAGAGGTTCGAAGCCTTAACTGTGCTCCTTGTGAAGATATGTATCTTTTTGTGTTTCTTTGAATCTGCCTTTTGCCTGTATCTTTAGAGAGGTAATTCCCTATTTACATTTTCTTTGTCACTCAGTGTTAAGTCTCACCGACTCACCAATATATTATCCAAGTTCAATGTGAGCCTCTGCCTATCTAGAATTTGACTGTGGGCTTCTCTGAGCATGTGTGGTGACATTCTAGAGCCTCTCCTGTTCCTATATAAACACTTAAAAAACTGAATAAAACTGAATTCAAGCTGGATTTATGATGATACAGGGGAATCGAAAAGCAGATTTTATTCATATTGGCAGCAGAGGTAGATTGAGGTTACTGCAAGAACTGTGAAAAGATTCCCTTTAATTACTTTCAAGAGCTGGAAATGCCAGAGTTAAGAGTTACCTTCAGTTCTCGACCAGAAACACACATGTGAATGTGTGCATGTGCCTGCACAGACACACAAAACCAAGCTGCCAAAGCCATCTGTGCTGGAGGAGAGGTGGTGAGGTTAGGCCAGGCAGCCCGGGCTCAGCGATGTCCGCTGGCTCCCATGGAAACAATTCGGAGCTAAAAAGTAAGGGACATGTTAGCTGTGGGAACAAAGCAGAAGTGGTGATTTGTTGATATCACAATTACCTGCAATTAATCTTGAGTGTTAGGATCATAGAATCAGAGGATGGCCTGAGTTGGAAGGAACCCCAGGTTCCAACTCCTCTGCCACAGGCAGGGCCACCATCCTCCAGATCTGGTACTGGATCAGGCTGTCCAGAACCCTATCCAACCTGGTCTTGAACAAGTCCAAGGTTGGGGCATTCCCAACCTCTCTGGGCAGCCTGTGCCAGCACCTCACCACTCTCTTGGTACAGAGCTTTCCTCTGATGTCTAATCTAAACCTTCCCTTCTTCAGTTTAAAACCATTCCCCCTTGTCCTATCACTGTCTACCCTTTTGAAAAGTTGGTTTCCCTCCTGCTTATCATGTCCTTTTAAATACTGAAAGGCTGTAATGAGGTCTCCCTGCAGCCTGCTTTTCTCCAGGCTGAGTAGTCCAGCTCCCTCAGCCTGTCCTCACAGAGGAGGTGCTCCAGCCCTCCAATCATCTTTGTGGCCCTCCTCTGAACCCCCTCTGAGGATGGTCCTGAGTGGCTTGCAGTAGTGCGTTATTCAGTTTGTTACAAGTCTTTATCTGTGAGGAGTTGGCCAGACCCAGGCAGGAGTTTGCAGGCCCAAGAGTCACCTGAAGAATGTGTTTTTACCGTGCCCTATTTTAACAGTATTTCAGGTACAGCTCTTCCAGTGCAGCTTTCATTTCAGCTTTCAAAATCTAAACTCTTTGCAGATGGCAGGCTGGATAGAGAAGTAGAGGAAAAGTCTGTTTTAAGCTGTCACAGCAAACCAAATCTGGCTGCAGTGGTAAGGGTAGCAGTTAAATTATCCCGCAACATCGGCGGTAGCTTTTATGTGAAAACATGATCATGCCCAACGTCTGAGGACTACTGTGAACTTTGGTTTTGGAGATGAAAGTTTGCATTTCAAGTTGGTGAGGAGGCTTTGAAGTTAAGTGTGTGCATGCATGTGTCTCTGTGTACAAAACACACAATTAGGGCTCCTTTTAACCATGTCAATTTTACACTACTGTGACTTGACAGACATCAGCAGAGGCATGCCTGATTTGCACAGGCATAAAAAAGAAAAGGAAACGAAAACAGCACTGGGCTTGTACATCATATGAATGTTGAGCGTCAGATTGATGTATATTTATACATAGATGTGGTACACAGAGTTGTGTAGGTATACACACAACACAATTGTGCTGCACATAGCTGTTTTTCAGGTTGGTTAGAGTTTAACCCTGCTTCATTTGCTTCCCATCTCACCAAGTTCAGGTGGAACTTGAGCTGAGCAGTACATCAGGCACTGATTCAGTACACAGGATGATGCAGCACAATTTTTTTTGGCTTTTTGATATTCCACTTCTAACCACTATACATTTTTAATACGGAGTTACTAACACAATAACTGTACTTCTTACCACTAAAGAGAACACACACTAGTTTAATAATGTCCCCAGGGCTTTCCAAATGTGTAAGGTTATCCTGCCTGTTTACAGAACACAGTCTGCTAGAATAAAAAAATACCAAACCAAACCCTTGTCCTGAAGACATAACTGGCACTGTTAAGGACCTTATAACACCCTCGGGACAGCAGTTGCATCCCTACTTCACCACATATTACTGTTAAAGATATTGTTTAGTTGCTTATTTGTTTGGAATTAGCAGATTAGGGAGTAGTGTTTGGGTGAATATCCAACATCTGTGAAAGCAGTTTCCATTTAATGGGCTGAAACAGACACCACATAATCACTTTTGGGAAGAATTTGAGCAAATGCAATCGTGACTGCAGTTTCTTCTTTTTCTTCTCACTTCTGCAGCTCAGCTCTGATAAGTACTTGCTGGGCACAAACCTCTTTAATCTCACTTTTTATTAAGTATTCACCAGCGATTCTGAAACAGCCTTGTGTAACGTATTAAGGAAGGAGTAAGCCAAATCAGCATTTCAGGGCTCTCATATGGCTTTCATAGAGCTGGATGGAGCACGTCTTTTTCATGATCGCAAACCTTCGAGTTGGATGTTAACGCTTTTAGAGTAACTTTCGGTGCCAGAACAACGTTCCTTCCTTTCAGTTCAAAGAAAATACAACATCTGTCATAATGCGAAGTGTAGATTTAGTGCAAGTGTCAAGTCAGGCACTTGGTAATGAGGTAAAAACCCTGGAGATTTGAAGTCTCTGTTCCGTGCTATCCTGTTACAGGGAGGGGAAATAACTGTTTCTTTGGCACTTAGCAGCTTTTCTGTGCCGCTTATCTATCCTTCCCGGACATCTTCTGCAAAGCAGTGTATTTTTCCTGGCACTGTCCCCTCGGGGGAGGACGGTGCAATACCACATGCTTTGTAGCCGAGGAAAGCTGAGGTACGGCCAAACACCATCCAGAGTGCCGGGGGGCTGCACGGAGCCCCCGGCCGCGCTTCGGAGGGGGCAACAGCGGAGACAGCCGCGGATGGAGGGGGGAGGGGAGGGCTGTGGGGAGGGCTCGGGNCGGCGCTCCTGGAAGCGCCGCTGTTTGCACCGGGGAGAGCGGTAAGCAGCAGCTGATCAATGTGTGGAAGGATAACTGTTTGCCCTCTGGGTCCCCCCTCCTGCTGACCCCCCGGTTCCTCTCCAGCCTCCCCGCCTTTCCCCCAGGAAAGTCGGAGGAGGAATCGCGGCACGGGCAGAGGTCGGCGTTTCGGGATGCGGATGTCGCATCGCTCCCGCGGTAGCGGTGTATCAGGATTTGGGAGCGCGTCTTTGCTCTCTTTTAGAAAAGCGTCTCTCCGAGGAGATTGCCCTCTATAGACCCGCCATAAAAAAAAAAAAAAA
>WBMW01005162.1:361536-477206 GCA_013396635.1 Penelope pileata
GCGCGGGCCCGGGGCGGCCCGCGCGGGGGGGGGGGGGGGGGGGGGGGGGCCCCCCCCCCCGCGTTCGGTTCGTGCAAAGCGCGGCGCCGGGGAATCGCGACCGAGAGCGTCGCTGGGGGTCTGCTGGAGATGCTCGAGCAGCCTGTGTGCCTCTCCGGCGCGGGGCAGAGCGCTCGGAAAGTGCGCTCGAGGTGTCTGAAGTTTAGAGGCTCCGTTATGGAGACCGTCGGGGAGGGATGGGTTGATTTGCACGTGAACTTGAAGTTAGGAGGAAAGCAGGGGAGTGGGAAGAGGCAGCGTACAGCGTGATGCTGCTCCTGCAGCTGCGGCGGAGCAGATGGATGTAATTCATTTGCAGATCTGCCTGTGGAAGTTTTACAAGTCATTGAAAACTAAGTAGCATCACTATAATGGATCGTTAAAGTCTCGCTGTATTTATGGATTCTAAACAAGCAATCCCAAGTGTTAATTAAACATAAGGAAAAAATGATGTTTGAGAAGGAAGAAGGGAAGAAATGCAATTAGAAATTAGTTATGGAACTACTCTGCTATCATTTTCATTTAACTGCAGAGTTCACTGGTGTCTACAGCAGGGGAAGCCCGGTGACTTAACTGAGAAGTCAGAGGTGCTCCCACTGGAGTACGTTACTTCATCTGAGAGCTGAGATACTCTCCTTGTTTTGCTCTAAACTACCCAGACAGAAAACCTAGAGGATGGGCTGTTTGCCTTTTGAAATAAATCATTTACTGTCTCTGTGTCTTCCCCTGCAGAGTAACAAACTGATTTGTTTCCTTCGCACTCTGACAGATCCTCACACTAACTCTCCCATACCTGTGGTGCTTACGAGTCACCGGCCTCCTGCTTGTGAAAGAAACCTAACACCCTCCTCACCGCTTGCAGGTGAGATGTTCTATAAATAATACCGTGTATAATGTGTTGTTCTGAAATGGGATCTGTGTGGTAGGCTGAGCAGGGGGATTTGTAGCTGGTGCTTTCTGATTTTGGCATTCAGCTGTGTAGTGATGCCCGTAAAACCATGCTTCATGTTGCACGTATATGTTTGTCTCAAACCAGCTTTTTCTGTTTGGGCCCATTACAGGTTGGTCTTAGACTGTTTTTTCAAACGTGCTCTTCAATAAGAGAGCATCCGCAGAAGCAACTCACAGCAATCTCAGACAGTGAGCCAAATCCCTACGAAGGCCCCAAGAACAGATAAACTGAGGTGAAAAAATGTGACCATTTTGGTTTTTCTTTCACTCCGCTCTTTCTCACTGTAGAAAAGTGATGGAAACTTGATGAGCATAAAAACGAAAAATCCCAAAACCAACCAACCAAAACCCCCTCCCTAGGACTCTGTGTTAAAGCCTTTTGTGCCATGTACACTGGGTTTCTCCTTTTTGCTCTGCCCAGTCTGTCCTGCATGCAGCCCCGTGCACCACCTTCAGCAGGCAGAGGTGTCACCCTCCAAGGAGAGGGTGCAGCAGTGCGCAACCCTGTGAGCTGTCCCTGCTGTGGCAGCCTGGCTGGAGCACAGCCCTCTGTGGGCATTGGCAGGTCACAGATCAGACTATCTACAAGAAAACACAGTTTTCAAGAAACTGCGTAGCTAACTACACATGCCCATCTTGTTATTGTTTCACTAGGGAAAAAAAAAAAAAANCTAAGTTTCTCTAGCACTGCCAGAAACTCTTACCAAGAGACTAGGAGCAGCAAGTTGTGTTTTTCCTTCCTTTATAATGATGGGGCTGTTTAAAAGACAATGCCCACGGGGCAGTCCAGCTCCTTGTCAAAACGTAATCTACTGTTCCAGATGGTAAACATTCAAAGACATATTTATGGTGACTTCTACATACCTTCCTTTGACATTGGCTTTTTTTTCCCTGAGAGCACTTGTGCTGGGTACACACATGAAGTTCCCATTAGCATCCTAGCAGCTGTAAAAGTGTTCAGAACTCTCAGAGATGTTCCTCACAGTGAGATAAAAATAATCTGAGGGAGAGATCTGAGAGCAGTGCAACTTTAGTAGATCTGTGATACGCTCAAGGTTAGAAATTCCAGGGGTACAAAAAGATCCATAAACTGCTCTATGAAAGCTGCAATACATTTTTGTTACGGCTAATTCATCTCTGTTTGATAGGGAATGCTGAACATACCGGGCATGTCTGTACTATCAACTGTGTTTGTGATGCGAGGGAATCTGCGCCACACAAGATTTGGTGGCTTTGCTTTTCTCCCAGATTTCCCCCCTCTCCCAGCTCATGAAGTCTAGGTTGGATGCTCATTGTCTTCATGGAAATGCTCTCAAAGTGACGCCTTCTTTTTTCTCACTACTCCTAACAGTGAGACATAGCCCAAGAAAATCTTTTCCAACCTGAACGTGTTCTGCCCTGAATTGTCTTAATTATGTGTCAGTTTATGGCTTGTCAGGGGCTTCCTTTTCTTAGCGCTTTGTAATCGAGGTGGGTGAGCTTGTTCCATCATAATATGCAACTTCCATTTCTCCTGCTTGGCATGTCGCTTTGGCTTTTCATTGGTTTTTGTCTCAGTTTCAGAGGAAAAAAAATATTATTGGTGTAATTTTACCTTTAAAAAAAAAAACTTCGTGAATTTCCTAATGGCTTGTAAACACATCTTCAAAAAGTAGGCTAAATGAGAGATCATTAGAGGGAAAAATGCGTGTAGGAAACCCAAAGTATCTTAGAGATGGCAAGGATCAGTGTGAAAAATTGTAGTAACAGCTCTCATCAGGAACTGAGAACAACAGCTTATTAAAAATGTTATGATGCTAGGGACACAGTGTTTCCAAATGTGGAAGACATTATAAAACCCACACTCAGTGGAAGTTAGATAGCTGTGGAAAAAATTATTCTGAAAGTTCTGCAAATTCTGTTCTGCCGAGATCAACTTTATTGCAGGCTATTTGACAGTTTGCAGTTGATTATCTGGCTTTGTTTAACTGACATACCACACTTGGTGGTGTGTGCTTGTTCACGTAGGATCAGGAGTTGGAGCGTTGTGTAACGGCGGGACTTACTCTTATCCAGGCAGGGCTGGGCACTTGTCGGGGATGTCATGGGAGTAGTGGCTTCCATGATTTCCTTAGCTTTAGAAAGGGCTTTGGGGGATTTGTGTTTGAGTGGGAAGGCAGACTGATGTGATAACAATTGAGAAAGCTCCTTTCTGAGTGCCTTGAGAGCTGCGGTGTTCAACAGAGAAGGGGGTCCCGTGACAACTCTGTGGTGACACAGAAAGAATCCAATTAGTGGCCACTCCTGCTGTTGATACTAGACCTCTCCTAAAAATTTTCCACCATTACCACCCTCGTAATCTCATCCACGATACCGATAATGGGACCATGAGTGTGTTTTCAGAGCGCCTGTTTAAATTTTAACTACTGTCTGAGGAGATTTTGAGGATGTTAGATTAAAGGTACTGAATAGCACTGCTCACAACAGAGCTACGTGACACGCATGTCACCCAGCCGCTGCCTTTCCCGCAGTGTATTTTCTCAACATCTCCATCACAGGTAGAGCTTCTGTAACTGCTACAGACCCGGGTGTCAATGGGAGTGTACATGGTGAATATCCCATAGGGTCACAGCTGTCCCTGCATTGCATTGCAGTTACCTGTGGACCTACACAGCTACACGCGTGGAAAGCAGCAGGAGATAGGAGGTATCCGTCCCCTTGTGCTGTGCCCCAGCGGTGGCAGCAGCTGAGCCTGTTTCTCCCTTGATCAAGTCCTAAGTCATCATTCTCTGCCTTCACAGCTGGACTAGCAACTTAGTATTTGCTTGCCCACAGCCTCTTTTTCTTTTTTGTCTTTCACATTTTTTGCAGTAACACAAATTCTTACCTAAGACTTTCACTACCTTCACTGTTTCCATGCGATCAGAGTCACCCTCTGGTTGTCCTTGCCAAGCAGTGCAGATTCAGTGCTGTTGGGCACTTGTAGTGAATGCTCTGAAATGGAAATTCTCCCAATGCCTCCACCAGTGTTACCTCAGAGCTCAGCGCAGAAATATATGAATTGACAAACCAGACACCTTTAATCCTATTTTAGCATATTTTACCTATGTTGTTAGAATCCTTTTTAGAGTCTTTCTAAGATCAGTCCTGAATCATTGTGTTTTCCAGCTGAAAAGTTATTGTTAACTGGTAAGATGAATTCCGTTTTAATTTTTAGTGTCTTAAGACCTTTATTTTCTGAGAAAAGTAGTACTTGATTCATCTTCTGGTTTGTGCAGTGCACACAGCAGTTTTGGCATCAGTTGTTTCCCAGAAGTTTAATTTCCCCTTTCGGAATCTCTTTAAAGGCTTTGGTAAGCCTTTGTTACTGTGAGTGTTCTATCAGAGTCGGAGCTCTGGGCCTTCCCAGCCTTAACTATCTCTCGTGGTTTGGTGACAGTGAAACATTTCTGTAATAGATGACCTTTTTAGCCAGGAGTTCTTCGTCACTTTCTTAACATTTTGCTTTGAATTATTTTATAGCGGGAGATTAACTTACAACTTAGAATTTTATCTTGTAATTCTTATTGTTCCCTACAAAGTTGGTAATACTAGTGAAACTTTAAACTATTTTTTTTTTCAACACATTTATCACAGCCTAGTGTGACGTTACCGCTGTCATAATCTGGCAGATTGCTAGACGTGTATTTTGTAGATCACTGCTAGATTTTCCGTTGAATAATTCTACATGAAAGTTTCATGTTTCTATATGAAAGCAAAATACTGAAAGTCAATAATTTCATATTTTTTTTGTTTTTTAGAAAAAGCTCTCCTGATGTTGTCTGGGTGCAATTATGGCATGTTTTCATTTCTGTATGATGTGACTCTAATGCATCTTAGCAAGGAGAGATGCTGTCCCACAGCAGCTGTATTTCTGTAGTGCTTCGCAGGAGGCGAAGTCAGTTTGGAAAGCCCACAGAGAAAATGGGGAAACCTTTGGCACAAGAGTTCCTGAGAATGAATGTAACAGGGAGCTGAAAAGAGGGATTGTTTTTTTGAAAAGCATCCATAAAAACAGAATAGTGGTCTGTTCCAGTATTGTAGTTGCAGTGCACCAAGATGTTCATTATTCTAGCATGTGCACTGTTTTGTCTGTTTTCACTTACGAAGAGAAAAATGTGTTACCAAGCCCATAAATGTCTGCAGAACTGCCAACTCTCCTGACTTTTATCAGTAGTCCTGTGATATTTAGCCTCCTTTGTAAAGCTTCAAGTGTTAGAGTCAAGATCTTACGTGAGAAGTCCACATCTCTCCTCTCTGATTTTTAAACACAATCCTCATAGTTGCTGAGGAAGCTGACATGCATGCAGCTCCAGAAAAACAGAGGAAACTAATGGAAATCCCAAATCTCACTATGTAAATGCATGCAAACTTTGTGAATAAAATGGGTTTGTGTATGTTACGCATGGCGATTTAAAAGAAAATTGCCCAGGGTTTTCTGTAATCAGCTCTCCCTTGGAATTTCTGGTCATTTACCTGATAATTCCCATTTTGGTGAAGAGGTTTTATTGCAGCGAAGGGCGAGGTTCCTTGACTATGCTTGCTGCTCTGGAGAAAGCCATCATCCATCCTCCCATCCTCTGCCTCCAGGTGCACGTTCTCATCTCCTCCCTTCTGCCAGGTCTGGCTCCTGACTCACCTCCTGGTGTGCCAGTGCTCACTGAATCAGTGGAAAGCTGCTTTTGCTGCCAGCGTGGTGAGATGATTCAGCTCAGCAAGCAGACAGACAGCTCAGCATCTGAGCTGGCACAAGGGAAGGGGTTGGGGCTGGTGGCTTGGAGTGAGGGGCAGAGACATGGCCACCCCTCTTGGGCAGTGAGGTCATTCAGCAATCTGGTGGCTCTCACCCTGCATTCTGGGATGCTCTGTATGGCTGCAGGAGAATGCGTGATAACAGACTTGTGTGACTGTGCCAGTGTTGCGATGAGCAAAAGGCTGTGTTTGTGTATTTTTAACAAAGCAATTTTATGGAGAGAATTGCTGCAGTGTGACTCAAGAGTATGGAAAGACCCTGCTTGCTGTTTCTGACCTTTTAAATAGAAAAATAATCTTTGGAGATAAACTAATAAGAAGTGTGTGGGAGAAGAGAGGGAATAATTGCAAGTGCCTGCTTAACTGCTTATATAGCAGGATTGATGAGATGCTGAGGGTGGGATCCAGTCTGCACTGCTGGGGCATTTGAGGTGCTTCTGAGTGTTAAATACTCATAAAGCAGCTACCTAAAGGCATGCAGTCTCTCTAATCAGTGAAGAGAGTCCCTTTGAAAGCCTTCAGGCATTTCAGTTAGGCTGATGGGATTTCCTTTTAGAAACCTTTGAAGGCACCTGCCTCTTTCAGTTGCCCGCGTAGGGAATGGAGCTTATCCACTTATTTTACCAGGATTGCTAAGGAGCTTAAGCAGGAGGGACTTGATATTACCCAGAGTTTCTTGGTTGGTCCACAGATGAGTGATGACATGGATAAACATTGTCTGTATTTGAACAGCTGTGATGTAATTCTTACTACATCTATTCAGGGTGTCTCCTACACTTTCCACAGAAGAAAGCATGAAGCAGGTCTCTCATTTGATCAGCAGGAGCTGTGATTTGCTTGGAGAGACTAGGATACCCAGTTTAGATAAAGTGATATTGAGGTACTGATCATCAAAATGGAACTCAGAACTCATCCAGAGTGTCATCAGGTTCAGTACTAGGTTATGCTGACAAGAAAAAATGCATAGCTTTTTCTTTCAAAATCATTTAAGAAAAATGTTCTAAAAATTGCCCATTATTGTTGCTCGAAGGAATGACCAAAGACAGTGGGATAGATGAAGTTTAAGGGGATCACAGATGTTGCTGGGGCCTGCAAGCACTAAAGATATGGTGAGGAATAGCAGATGGTCTTGCAGGGGTATGGTGTTGGACAAAGAATGGAAGAAAGATTATGAATACCTTGAAAGGCCCAGTACCCATGTTTCTGGATTTAGCTGTGCTCAATCTTTTGAGGGTTACCACCCACTGACTCGGCTACCTTAGGGCATGCCAGTCACAAGTTAGAGAACAGCAGTGCAATAATAAACAGAATATGCTGTAAATAATCAGCACAGGATATCTTTTAACTATTGCTTTTTCCAAGGACTGCAGAAATGCTAACGATAGATTGGAGAATAATGTTTGGGTTTGGGTACCTTGCTAGCAATAAGGAAGCATGCATTAAGTCAATCTTTTTAGTCATTTTTAGCAAAGATTTCCTTGGCATCATTCCTCACTATTTTATTGAATAAAATAGCTGTAACACCTGAATTTGTGAATGTATCCCTAATAAAACACGTGACTGCCTTGGACTGTTGTGATCTATTTTACATCTAGAGTCAATTTATGAACTGAGACTGTAACATTATCTGTTTGGCCACAGTTGTGTAGGATTTAGGAAGACCATTACCGTAGTTAGACCAATAAAAATGTTCTGAATCTAACCCAAGTTTATCCGCCAGGCATTCCAATAGTTTCTTTTATCTCTGTATCAGTAGAAGATCGGCATTTCTTATCTCACTGTAAACTTCAGTCTGTTGCTGGCATATAGGCTCACAGAGCAAGGCTTCCTGTGCTCTGCTGCTCTGCAAACTCAACTCCTAAGAGCAAAAGGCTGCTGAGTTAGTTTTTTGATCTTCTTGGTATGGAGGATTCCTCTAAAGCATGAATTCTCTGAAATGAATAATGGTAAAATGAAGAGAGGATGAAGGATGTATAGTCAGGGATCACCAAGCTCCTCAAAAGAGCAATAAATAATTCAATATAGAAAGATGTTCCATGACAGAGGTGCTGAAATAGGTACATCCCTTTTTTAGGTCTTTTGCATCTTATGTAATTCAAATCCTATTTTTCCCTTTCACTAACTTGCTCTGCAAATTTTTCTTTTCCTCAAATTCAAGGGTTTTTGTACCTCAGCAACTTGTGAATGCAGTGTAACCATATCTCAAGAAACAGATCTGTGTTACAGGGACTCACTTTGGCCTTGGACACTGTGGTTACTTTTCATATAGAAAGATATCAATCAAATCTTATGAATGCTTTCTAGTGAAGAACAGTTGCCAGGACGGACTGGAAAAGCCAGGTAAAAGAAGGGCATGGCTAGCTGCAACTGAGGTCCATGCTGTCTTGAATGTTGTGCACCTATATCATGCATTGTCCATTTTGACAATGTTCGGGGCTTGTATATAAGCCTGGAGAATTCACCACTATGCTGGCAGCTGTACAGCATGAGCAGTGTGGGAAGACATACATGCTTTGTGTATTTCTCCTTTTCTGTGCTGTAAAAGAATCATAGAATCATCAAGGTTGGAAAAGACCTCCGAGATCATCTAGTCCAACCATCAATCCTTTATTAGTGTCCTTAGAGTCCCTTGATTAGTGTCAGAAACCTACAGAGTCATTGGAGAGAGTCACATGGTGAGGAGCCTGAATGCATCCCTTTGTGGTGAGTGATTCTGCAATCATACTCAGGAGTGTACCTGCCTCACTGCTGACTTTTTGCCATTTCTCCCTTGTGCCCTGCCTCAAGGGTGCTTTGAATAAAGCTGTTTTCTACACACTGTACTAGCAACTCCAGGATGAGTAAATGCTGAGAACTGTCCACTTCACTCCTCTCCTGGAGATTACTAGTGGAAGTGCATGCACACGCCTTTGGGGCTCCAGTGCAAAGTACAGTGCAGAGCAACTCTTTAATTTGCTCCAGAAACATTTGCCCTTCAGTCAGAGACAGTTCAGATAACAAGCAGCAGTGATTCATGTTCTACATTTATTGCACTAATACTGCTCTACACCAAAGGTTTAACTGGGGCACCAGTGCTACCACAATAGTAGAAAAGAAACACAAACACATGGAGCACCAGCGTGTTGAATCTGGTAGCTATTTGAACTATTCACTGTTTTTTCTTAGTACTCAGCCACCTACACTTCCAGAACTGCCACTTCCCTAGCCTGCAACAGAAGAATGTGCTGGGCTTTTCAGCTTGGAACTGATCTCAGTAATGGGTCTGGGTATTTATGGGCCTGGGTGTTTTTGAAGTCATACCTTGCTGTCAAACAACTCATCTTAAGAAAAAACGTTGCAGTTGCTTTGGATGGGAGCATAACACAGGGCAGTGCACATCTCCAAGAATGCCTCACCCCAGTCTTCCAGACACCGTGCTGAGTCACATTGGGCATGAAATGAAGATCCCTTGTCTCTGTCCTTATCTTCAAAGCTCTGCGTGGGCCACTCATTGTTTGAAGAAGATCTTTGCCCTGCTTCATCATGAATCATCAGTGTCTACGCTTAATAGGGACAATGTTACTCTATAGTGGAGGATGAAAATTCAGGTGGGCAATAAATTGCCATTCTGACTCTATAGATACAGATTCCACCAGTGAATCTGTACGGATAGGCAACTTGCAAAACAGGCAAAGCTGGAATCTGAATCATGGCTGATAGATCTCCCTAAGGAATATAAACCAAATTTGTCAAGTGGAAGATGGAAAGAAAATCCATTCCCTGCTCTCAGTGGTGTGTCAGTGTGCTTCTTGCACACTGGATCTGTTGATCCATCCACATTTAACTCTGCTCGGAGGTATACCTATCTATTCTTCCAGAAGAAATCCTGTGTGCAGGTGTTGCATAATCAAACTCTTCTAAGGCATTTACCATGTACCATATTTTACTGTGCAATACCTACCTTTTAGCTGCTGTGATGGACATGGTGAGCTGATGGTGTCAATGAGGAACTAATCTGTTCTCTCAGTAATTTGGAATTTCAACTAAAAAAACCTTAATTTCAGTCTTACTTTTTTTGTAATGCTGGAAGAAAATTCTTTCTTCTTAAGAAGCCTCATAAAATAAAAATCTACTATGGTTAAAGCCACATATACCATGGGAACTGTTCAGCTTACGTAGGTGCACATGGGAGTACATGGGATGGAATATTGCCTTGGGCACACATGTTATACAGTTTGCAAAGGCTGGAGGTATTATTTCTCTTCTGCTGTTTCTCATCTGTCCTTCATATTCTTACCCATTTTTGTATACAGCACATAAACTGTTTTCCATTTATGCTTTTATTTTCAGTTTCTCCTACTTCAAGACCTTGTATTCACTGCTGTCAGGAAACTGTTTTAAATGAAAATGTGGAATGGTGTGGAATAGTTTTAGTGAAAGCTGAAAGAATGGGAGCTTAGTATTTTGCATAGGTTTTGCTCTGTTCCATTCTATGCCTTGCTTAAACACATTGGCCTTTTTTGACCTTTTCCTTGGTGAAGGTTAAGTGGGAAATATCTTGGCTGCAGCATTTCTATCTTAACCGAAAGGACTTTCCATAGTTCAGGTTTACATTCTCTGCTATGGATATTCATTTTTCCTGCATCAAAATTGTTAAACTGAAATGAATCATTGCTTGTGGCAATGATGATGAAGTAGCAAGCCTTCATCTCTCATGTTTCTAGCTCCGTTTTGCTAGTGATGATTTTGCCAGTTCTGATGCTAGTGCTGAACAAATCTCAGCAGCAAAGCTCAGTTTGGTTAATGGATTCCTCTCAAGCGTTTTCCTTCTTGGTATTAAGAACAGATGTAAAGAATTCTTGCATTTGCACATGATGAACATTGATTTCACTGCTTCTGCAAAAACCTAGAAATGTTGCCATGTTTTCCTTCTGTATCTGGGCATTTTTTGTGCCTGCTGTAACATACATGGGGTGAGACAGATTGTTTTCAACTACTGAGGGTGCTATTTGCCTGTCCTGCTTGCTTCAAAATACTTTGGCAGTCTGCCTGTGAGAGTTTCAGAGAGAGCAGGATCTATGTCCTCAAGGCATGTCCTGCTGCCTTTAATGGAATGGTTGTCATGTTCTTCAGTTGTCAGACTCTTGAGAAGAAAAGAGTTAGGTCTAAATCTCTCTGTTGCCTTCAGTGCCAGTAGTACCCATTACAAATTGTTTTAGTCTAGGATGTCTCCATTTGTTATGCCACGGCAAATTGTGCTCGGCACCACAACATGCAGAGACAGCGGTAAAATCTGATGTAGTGCAGGGAGAGAAATAGCCATTCTTTAACCTCAAATTTTATTTTGGTTTAGTTCTGAATTTAATCAAGCCACTTCTTCCCTCACAAAACACAATGACATGATTAGCACTATGTTCCCCCATAAATAATCTGAATAGAGATGCTCAAGTCGATTCCTTATCCCTCTGTCAAGAATAAGGAAATCTACCATTCCTGTTGAGAGCAGGTGCTCTCAACTAGGCTCCAACAATCATATTCAGCTTACTTCATATACCTTCAGAATGATTAAGGAAAATTCAGGTTGGACAGAACCTCAGGAGCTCTCAGATGCTGCTCAGTCTGGGTTTAGCTGTGAGGTCACAGGCAGCTGCTCAGGTCTTTATCCACTTAGATTTTGAAAATCCCTGAATATGGAGAGTACACCAAGTTTCACGCAACTTATTCTGCTACTTAACTGTTGCCACAGGGAAGTAGCTTTTATTTGTATAGAGTTTGACCCTCTTTTGTTTCAGTTTAAGCCCATTATCTCTTGCAGTCCTGCCATACTCCACTGTCTCCCCACAGAACTTGGCTCTATTTCTTTTATAGTCTCATTACAGGTACTGGATTGTTGCTGTCAGCTCTGCCAAAGCCTGCTCGTCTCCGGGCTAAACCAACCCAGTCTCCCCAGCGTCTTACTATGGGGCAAGTGCTTCAATCATCAGTGACCCTACATTGAGCTTATTCCATTTTATGATTATCTTTCTTGTACTGCAGGCCCGAAATTGGACACAGTACTCTAGATACCATCTAATGAGTGCTGAGAAAATGGAAACGATCACTTCTCTCTATCTACTTGATACGCTATATTCCATTTTGTTCCTGACAGCTCATTGTTCCCTCCTGCCTATGTCCCTCTGAATGGCAACACTCTCAAGGGGATCTGCCACTCCCCTCAGTTTGGTGTCATCCTCGAACATGATGACAGTTTTAATACCTCCCTTTTCTTTAGCGATGGTTGCTTGTTTTGCTTAAACACTTGGTACACTCAGGCTTTTTCATTATTTTGCTTTGAATTAGATTTTATTCTTGATTTTTGTTTTAAGGTTGAATTCTCAGAGGCTCTGAGTAGGCTGGATATTTATAAAAAGCTGTATATGAAAGCAACCTCGCATTCCAGGTAGTAATTTGTCCCTTTATGTGCATTTGTTCCTAACTCACCTTTAAGAAGTTCTTCCAGTCATAGTGAGCTGCAAATAGTGAGATCTCCAAAGTATATTCATATTGGATGATCCACTTCCCATTATCAGCCAGTCCAGGTCTGTCACAGTAGATATGTTTAAGATCTCTTTCAAAAAATCTATTTCCAGTTCAGTGGGGTTCTGTGCAGCCCAACCAACGTAGTGCTGAATACTACTCTTTAATATGGGTAGGATTTTTATTTTGAGTTTAGGCTTTATTTTCAGCTATGGATTTTTATTGCGTTTCTCAGAAGTTTGAGAAAACTTTAACTGAACCATGAGACTTCTGAAATAAATCAATTTCAAATGCTACAGTCAATGGCCTGGAGCCCTGAAAAAACCTTTTGCATCTCTTCACATCGGTGGTATTGTTCCTTCTGAGTTCCTTATTGCTCTTTAGCAGTACTGGCAATGCTGTCTTATCTTCTTTTTGCTTGAAATTCCTCCCACAACTTCATTGTTGATTCTCAGTAGTGGTGGTTTCTCTGTGTCTCTGTAACTTTAGAACTGCTGATTAAAACAGTCCAATTTTAGTTAAATATATGCAGGTCACTCCAAAAGTAATACCTTCTATTTATTTTCCTGGAAACTACAACAGATACAAAGAGCACAATACCACTATTTGATAGGGCAAATTCACAGCTAAAAAACACTGTTTTTCAACACAGTCACCACCATTAGCTATACATTTTTGCCAGCGATGAACAAGAGCCTGCATGCCACTCTTGTAAAACATCTGCATGGTGGTCTGGAACGTGGCTTGCTTTTCACGTCACTGTCACCACTGCTGAAACCCACCACCCACTCCTAACTGTGTTTACATCCACTGTTTGGTCTCCATAAATGCTCAGCAAACTTCAGTGAATGTCAGTGGGTGCCATTTTTTCCACATAGAGGAATTCAATTCCGCCCCTTTGCTTCATCTGCACTGCCATGTCAGATGCCATTGTGTCAGACTGCCCCTCTGCTGCCATCTGTCGCACGGCAACAACATGGAATGGAATGTTGGTGGGAAGGTTCAACATCTACTGCTGTACCACCAACATCTGCCTTTGATATCGTGGGCCAGCATAATAAAATAGAAGGCATTGCTTTCAGGACAGCCCTCGTGCATATCACATTGATGCGTATATTGTCCTTATAAATCTAATTTTAAATTCTATTTGTTGCAAGGTAAACAGTTAAGTAGCTGTCATTTATGAACTTGAGACCCAAAGCAAACCTAATTTAGCGATTATTCCAGGTAATTTCATTTCCCAGTCAGCCTGTGATTTCTACCTGAGTTTTCTCATACGTACCCTCTTAAAGAGCTTCCTTCTATCTGAGCTTAAGAATTTCATGAGTGGCATTGAACACTGCATTTGCTCACGTCACTTCTACCAACCTTTGGTAGTATTTTAGGAAACATAATTGTAGTTTCTCCTGTCATAGTTTTGGAGTAAAATATCTGAATCACTTTTTAGTGAGAAGGTTGTTTGGCATGTAAGATCAACTGCTGACTCATGCATTATGCATGTGATGTGACTGTCTGCACCCTTCAGCCAGTTCTTGAAGATTCAGAGTGGAATATGTA
This sequence comes from Penelope pileata, assembly GCA_013396635.1. NCBI lineage: Eukaryota > Metazoa > Chordata > Aves > Galliformes > Cracidae > Penelope > Penelope pileata. Next base: position 375,349 of record WBMW01005162.1, read on the forward strand.
TTTTCTGATGCTCAGTCCAGATCTGAGCTATGTTTGCCAGAGTTTCACAGTGTGAGGGAATAAGGAGAAAGGAACTTTTTGAAGGTTTTTGAAGGCTTTTTGAAGGTCCTGGGCAAAAGGGAAAGCTTGTTTTTGATATTTGTGTATGGTTGAGCATTATATGTACTCAAAATAACTCGAACTCTGAAACATTTATTTCTTAAAACCTGGTTCTCTCCTGCTATTTTTGACCTTTCCACTGAAATGAGTTGCCAGAAAATATGGCTTGTTTCAGTTTTTCTTCACCCTTTTTTACTCATTTATCATCTTGCACTCATCTTTGTATCTGTATAGTTAAGGTACCAGCCCTAGGACAGAGATGTGCATGACCTCCCTCAACTGGAGGATGTCTTTTGTTTATGTAGCAGTACCCTTTCAGCCTCAAGAACTTTGGCCAAAAGTAATTGAGCACCTCCTAGAATATCCTCAAGGGAATGTGTTTTCTGTTCCTCAGCAGGATAACTTGGGCACCCAAGGTACGAGAAGGCAGAGATTTAGTTCTTGCTAGCTGGTTTAGGCCTACTGTTTGCTCATTAGGTCAGAAACGCAGTCTTAGATTCCACATTTGCAGCTTGGAGCCTGAACACAGGTCCTCATTTTGCACTGATCCATCATTCTCAGTGCCTAGGGACAATTGCAGAAACACCCCCGCCAGCTGTTGCCCCATTAATCTCCTGGAGATTAGATGTCCCATTGCAAATAAAGTTGAATGTGCTCCGTAGCAACTCCTCAGCTACTCCAATCCATAGCTCCTCATGTTGATGTAAATCAAAGCAGCCATATTTAAATGGTAGTTAATATGCTAGGCTACAAACAAGAAGCACTGGGGAGCTCTGCCACTGGAGCAGACCTCCCATTCTGCTTTCTCTGTTAGAGGGGCTGTAACCTTGGCCAGAGATTGGACTATGGAACAGCTGGAAGAGCTAACTTCTTAAATTAACAGAGTATGAATTGCCAAAATCATGTACCAGAGCCTTGAGCTCTACTGGTATCGTGATATCATGCTGTTCTCCATAATGTAATATTAAGGGAAGAGTGCTGATACCAATTTTCCAGCCTTTACGCTTCAGCAAAAGTTAACAATGTACGATACAAAAGCTGAATGAAAGAAACTAGACCCAAGGATTTTTTTAAAATCTCTTTTTTAAACATGAGCTTTCATACTCCTTCATATTGCTAGAAAAGCTAGCTATATATTGAAAAACCTCTCCTTGGAAGAGGAGACTTAGTGTAGTTGAAGCTTGTCTCTAATGTAATTTAGCCTTTGTGAGTAGGACATGGAAAAATATTGTGTTAGTAAGAACTAGTTCCACCATCATGTTTTAATAAGGGAAGTGAATGTTTGTTCTTTGTGTGTGTGGGAGGAGGATGGGTGGGGGATGACAACAGAAGCAAATCCCTGTATCCCTAATGTTAGAATATTAAAATTAGTTTTCACTCTTTCAGACGTATTTTCTTTCAATAATTGCCCATTTTTCAGTTCACAATAAGGACAACATAACACACTACAGTGATGTGAGAGAAACTGTGCAAACTACAGAACTCAGCTGATCCATAAGTACTTTTCCTGCTATCTTTATTTAATCCAGCTATGCAATTACATTAATATAACATTTCAAGAAAACAGGATTTTATTTTTTTTTTTTTTACTGAGAAACAGTATTTTTTAGTATTCTGAATTGAGCATGTAAAATCTAGGTGGGCAGACAAGTCACCTTTTTGACTGAAAAAAACAATTTTCAGCTGATTACCTAAATAGTGTTGCTTAAAGATAATGGTGTAATAGATACAAATTCATCCCATAATTCTTTTAACCTCAGTAAATGTGTTGCAAATGTTCGATGTCTATTGTGGTAACATAAAGCAGAAGTCTTAATTAGTCTAAACAAAACAAATGCATAGGAGAGTTTTAAAGTATGTTTTCAATTTCAGAAAAATTTCTCATAAATTTGCCTTAATTTTTTCTTTCACATCTTGAATCAGACACAAGCAAATGTGTTTGTATGTGTGTGTTTTCGCCAAAGCACTTAGAAGAATGTCATGCGGAAATTATCTTTTCAGCTCATAGTCATGCTGCTATTTGGTCACATTTCAATCCATTAGAAAGAAAAAAGAAGGTAGGGGGAATTGAAAGCACAACAGACTGCTCAGACTTCAATGGTACTGCAACCCTTAACAGAAGGCAGAGCTCAGTTGTGTCTATGGAATGATTCCATATTTCTTAAAAAAAAAAATATTAAAAAAATGATAAAATAAGTAATTACACAAGATACCACAAAATATTTATTACCTATTATTCTATTTCTTTCTGTCTTCTTCAAGTGAACCCGTGCATTCTCCAAATCAGAAAAGCAGTTTTCAGCAAATGTATTCCTTGCCTTTTTTCTTGCCTTCATGTTTCACTTCCCTAAATTGCTCCTTAAATATTTAGATTCAGGTCATCTTGCTTTTTGATTCATTGATTGTAGTGACGTTGTTCTTTATGTTCAGGAGGCGATAAGGAGCAGCCCATTTTCAAGTCACGGTAACTTTGTTAAGTGCTGAAAAATAGGAAAAGCTTGCTGTATGAAAGCTCTTGAGTTATTTTTCTGTCTGGAGCAACCTTGTCTAGTTTGTGTTTCTTGATGAGCAATGAGCTTTATTTGGCTGCTGAAAAAACAAATCTGCCAAAACAGTGAGGCAAAAGGAGATGCTGCTGTTTTATCATCTAAGAAAGCACATACATAATTGGGGGCTCATTTACCCTCATCAAGTCACATCTAAAGAAATTTCCTGTTTCACCTCCCCCTTCATGTATTTTGAGTGCCAGCTAACATTTTAAGTCTATCTCGGGCCTGCCATAATCTTCCAAATACCTAAATTGAGATAGATAGACTTTTATATACAAATTATTTGTTTTCATCTCCCACAGTTGTGTAGCAGAAACATGGGAATATCTTGCCACATGAGGAGTTATAGCAGTTTGTATGAAAGTTGTCTTGGAGGAATAAGTGCCTGTCAGATTTAATCTATTTCTAGCAGATTCTGCCAGCTTTTTGTTGATTCTAAGACCTATAATATTTCCTTCCATTTTCCTTAGTGATTAATTCCATTGGAATAATTATAATGGGAAATTAATCATGGAATCACAGAATAGTTTGGGTTGGAAGCAACCTCAAAGACCATCTAGTTCCAAGATCAGGCTGTCCAGGCCCCATCCAGCCTTGCATTGAACATATCTAGGGATGGGGCATCCACAACTTCTCTGTTGTGTGTGTTCCAGTGGCTCACCACACTCTGCATAAAGGACTTCTTACTAATGTCCAATCTAAATTTCTTGTCTTTTAGCTTAAAGCCATTACCCCTTGTCCTGTCACTGCACTCCCTGATAGAGTCCCTCCTTAACTTTCCCGTAGGCCCCCTTTAGGTACTGGAAGGCCTCTATACTTCTATTCAGTACCAGTACACTTACCAAATCAAACCTTCTGGTTAAATCAAAGTAGGAATAGTTGCAAATTGAATGAAAGTGGCTTGCTGTGTCAGAACTGAATTGATACTTCTCTGGTTTGATAGTTTGTTTGATTTTATAGTATTTTTATCACCTAATCTTTAGCTTTTTGCCAGTTCACTTCACTACATTTAAAGGCCAAATTTTAGCTTGGCTTTCTACTTGCAATGTAGAAAGCAGAATTTGTCCTTTATTCTTTTCAAGTGTAAGAGTTCTATCAGTTTTTAGCTTGCTTGCTACCTGCTTGGAGCTGAAGTTGAACCTATCAGTGTATTTTTACAATGTAGCAAAATAGCTTCATGCCTCAATCTAACATATTTTTTCAAATGGAGAATCAAATACTATGACCATTTTTAGTCATATCCACTAAAATCATGGTGAAAAATTAAATGTTAAGAATCTGTCATAGAATCATGGAATCCTTAGATTTGGAAGGGACCTTTAAAGGCTATCTAGTCCAACTCCCCTGCAATGAACAGGGCCACCTGCAGCTAGAGCAGGGTGCTCGGGCCCCCATCCAGTCTGACCTCGAATGTGTCCAGTGACAAGGCTTCTACCACCTCTCTGGTAAACCTGTTCCAGTGCTTCAGCACCCTTACTGTAAAAAACTTTTTCCTTAAAAGTTGGAAAAGAACTTTTCATCATCTTGGAAAAGATGTATGCAGGTTAGCTTTGTTTAATTTAAGGCTTTTGCTCATGACAGATGGTATTTCATACCACTCATAACAATGACACCAAGAGATTTTCTTCTGCATTGTTTCCCCCAGAAAGATGTGTGTGCAGGAGTGCATTTTGTCATTCTGATGCTGAATTGCTCCTTGCACGTTCAGCTTACTGATGATGTTTTTTTTTTTTTTAATGAATCCTTAGTAGTATGTGATAGAAGTCCTTTGGAAATTAGTCTGCTGAAATAATCCCACTGAGTTATGAACATTAGAAGCACATAAGCTCAGATTTAACCATCTGTGTTCTGCAAATAGAAATAAATGTTGTGTTGATCTGCATAGGCTGATCCTCTGGGGATTTTTAACAATAGATACTTCCATTGTTTATGGCAATACTGCTGTATGAGTGGTGAAGTCACTCATAAGTTCGTAAGTTGTGGGCATTTTGTGCCCTTTTATTACTCTGTCTTCTGAATCTATTGTGAGCAAGTCTGAACAGTGTGATTACAGTGCCAGACAGTGGGAGAGCTTTGCGTGTTCTGGAGCTCTAACATGTCAATAAAGGAGCTGTAGTTCTGAGAAATATTAGGGTAGATCCTTGTTCAGAAATACTTCTTGCTCCATACAGTGCCCATTCCTACAGAAGGTCCAACATGAAAATACTGGATAACCAGAACTGGATTCTCTTGTCCATTTATTGGTATTTACAAAAAGTCAACCACCAAAACATTTTCTGTGTTGTTCTGTCTTTGGTTAGTTAAAATTGCAAACAAACATCTTGTACTTGTAACTTTTGTATAGAATACTTAAATACCAGAAATGCAAAAGCACTTTATATAAACAGAAATCACTGCATTCTTCACTGGAATAAAGCTGATCCAGGGTGAAATGGTAAGCGGCTGCAAAAGGACATTCTCTATAGAGCATTGGTCTGAGGAATTAAGGAACACGTAAATGGCTGCATCTGTTGACATATGTCGGTCTAGTATTTTCATTTTTTCAGAAAGACCTCCCTTCATGCATCAAGCTGACTATGTAAGTTCAGGAGTGACTCAGAGGTGGAGCTCTGCTTTCGCAGTGAATCACACACAACGCTTCCCAGAGTCCCCTGGGTCTTCCTTGGAGGTTTTTTGACGGTGCTTCTTTTGTGATCTTAAATAAGATCACTGAAATCCCAGGGCATATTACTCAATAGTCAGATGTTGCCACTTCTGGAATTACTTTGAAAACCCTTTTATCACCTATATGTCCAAAGTATAGAAAACTTTCTGCATGTAGTAAACTCTTCTATGTTTTATAGGTTATCTCCGTTATACAGGAAGGCTTTCTCTCATTGTCACACATACACCTACACCCCTCAGAATTCCTTAATGATACATAGTCCAGCAGTATCTGTTCAAAGGAAGAACTGTCAATACTCCTTTTGCATTACAGCATGCTGTAACCCTTACTTATTGTGTGATGCTGTTAAGTCTCTACCTTTACCCAGGTTGGAAATGTGCTGTGGCAAGGTTCCTGGTGAAGGCTGCGTACGGAGTCTAGATAGTCACCAGTGCACAGAAACTTGAAGAAGAATCATCATGAAAAATGAAAATACTTCTGCAGTTTCTTTAAACACAGCAGCATTTAAAGAAAATAGTGGATCTGTTTTCAGTAGAATAAAATTATGGCATAACATCCTCTCTGACATTAAGTCATAATGAACTCCTTTGTGCACCTACTGGGAAGTATCGTGTTTTCATATGTTTATGAATGTGAAAAACAGAGATCTGGAAACGTTGACAATGGTAGCTACCATCTCCATGTGTCTTTTGCTACTCTTTAACAGACTAGTTCAATACTAAAGTAAATGGAAAAATTCCTGTTGATTGCAGTGCTATTGGATTCATCCTTCTGTATATTGTCTAATGACTTATTTCATTGTCACCCTGCTTCACCATCCATTATTTTTACCCTTTTGTATGTGTAGATAAAGAAGTTCTTAAAGCCAATGATTCATTCCATTTCATGCTACTAAGTGATTCTTGGTTTTGCTTTATTATTACATGAAACTAGCATCTTAAGGGCAGGGGCGAGCAAGAAAGAAAAGGCAGAAAGTTAATGGATCTCTTGCAATGAAAGAAGGAGATATTTTAAACAGAATTAGAATCAGACCTTTTGTTGTACACGTGCAGTCAGCTTACTGTGAAAAGGGACAGTTTTTTAAGCATCTTCCATCTGCTTGATTTACTGTTCTAACCATTGTTTTCTTCATTAGCCTATTTTCATCTTGATAATTTGTTTTCCTTGTTTTCTTTGCTATTGTATTCTTGGGCATTTCAAGACGCTTTCCTTCTGAAAGTTCTTTGCCCAATTTGTTTCCTGTAACAACAACAAAAATAGGAAAAAACACTCTATTTTATAGCAAGTCAAGGGCCAAAATCTGTCCTTTGGTACTGACATACAGTCACCCTTTTAGTAGGATTTGCAGTTACGTTACTGAAGCTGAAAATATGGTCTGTGCATCACAGTCCTCCCCTCTACGTAACTACAATAAAGAACTGTCACAGAACATAATAAGACTTGATTTATGTTTCAAAATTGAGGGAATAATTTGATTAATCATCTTCTACTGTTTGCATACGTGGCCCTTCTTGAGATCCTCTGAAGCCTAATGGCTAACCTTTCATTGCACTTTGTGCTTCAGACTTGGTCTATCTAATACATTAAGTGGAAAAACCTTGTGAGTTATGACTTCTTGGCCTTTCATTATATCAGAGATTTTGCCAAGGGGGTGAAAAAAATACTGTAACTCTACTGTGCATATAACCAGCTCTTGTGGGAAGGGTCCCACTCCACTCATCCATCCCTAGTGCTGGCACTCAAAATGTCATTCGGGGATTGCTGACTCCTGTGAGGTACAAAGGAGGGCTTATGAGACCATAGGGACAGGTAGTTTCAGCTGAGTGTTATTGTCTGTAAGAGTGCTTTTTTAAATTCCTGCCTTCTTGGCCCATGCCATATGCGTGCCCAAGAGGAGAGTACTGAGGATACCACAGAGAGAAAGGCAAGTCCTCCTTAGTTGCTCGTAACTGTATGTTAGGGCAGTGGGGTTCAATAGGAATGGGTGAAAATCACAAAGAAACCCTTCAGTCAGCTTATCCTGGCTATTACATCATTGCTAAAAAACTGATTGAAAACTGATCATCAGAATCTAAATTATTACTTATTACTGGAGAGATCAATCTCTTGAAGAAAGAGAGCCAAAACCCGATATTAAGTGATACAACAATAACATTATTTTTCACCTCTTCAATTATTTCATACCTACGTATTTTTGTTGTACATTAAGAATGTTCAATCTTGATTCTGGGCTTAAATTTTCAAGGTGAAATCCCAGAAGACCTATAGGTTTTCACAGCCACTACCAACTTGAAAACCTAACAGCACATTGGCTTGCTTTTTGATTTATTAGGAAGCAGGCTTAACTGAACTTACTGGCTGGAATCTGAATGAGTCTTGCTGGATTTCTGCTTGCACCTGCAGAAGAAGGTTTAGAGCTACTGCCCTCTGTGGATACTGTATGCTATACACTACATACTATATACTAGCAGTATAAGAAAACTGTTGATGAATGAAGAAAATTGCATTGGAGATGTACTTTGCTGTAACCCTGCCCTGCTGGAATTTGAGGCAGTGTTCCCAGTGAGACTTACGGAATAGCTCTAAATCCAATACTCTGGGCAGTATCTCTCTTAGTGTGCTGGGATATATACCTAGAAATAATGTACAGCTACATGCAAGCTATTTATTGCTTAGAAATTGTTATAACTTTTTATTGTTTTATTTATTACAGCCAAAAAAAAAGACTGATCTGGGGAAGCGTGGAAAAACGATGACGATATATCTTTCTTGCATAAGAAAAAGGTAAGATTTAGAGGACCGTAATATTGCAAGTATTTATTTATAGCATAATAATAACTATGAGGTAATTTTTTAAGTTCCCAAATACTGGCAGCTTTTTATTTAAACTTCTCCAGACCTTCACAGTCTTGGCTGCCTTAGAGCTCGTGCTTTGAAATTCAGTGTCCTTTCCATTTCACTGATGCCACGAGTCCACCGCCTGGTACAGTATGTGCCACTTTACTGACCTGTTCTGTACTAGAGGAGCAAAGGTTACATTTCATTTTGTAGCAGCATGTTAGGGATGTAGATATTTCAGGTTCCTTAATTTACACCATCTCTATTTTGAGTTTGTTGAAGGGAGAATTCTTTTCTTTTTTTTTTTTCATTTATTTTTTCCACACTGTTCCCTGGAAGCTACAGCAATAGCTGCCCCAGTTTTCTCTGGGATTTCTTCTTCTTCTTTTTTTTTTTTTTTTTTTTGTCGTCTCAGGTACCCAGCTGTGAGTGAAATAATTTTCCCCATATGTATTCATTGTTCCCAGCACTGATGTCTGTGCAAGTCACCAGAGTTTTCCTAATAAGGTTGGTTTTGACCTTTCAGAAATTCACAAATGAAGAATCTAACTGTGTTCATTATTCTCAAAACAGATAGACTTACTTGCCACTGCCCTTATAAAATGGATGTAGGAAACAGTAAAGCGTGCTTGTTCCAAAACCAACATCAGAATACAGAGCTGTTCAAGAGCACATAAGCACTAGGCAGCCAGGCTCTGGCTGGCCCTTCCCAGAAGTGTGGTGTGCCAGATGGAGAGAGGTCCTGAAAAAGGGAGCAGGCAGACTGACAGAGAAGGAGGCTTCACAACAGAGGAAACAATGAAGAATAGAGAGATCTTCTCAGCCAGTGGGCTGACTTAGGCAGGACAACCCCGTCTGGTGGTTGTAGTACCTCCATGTCCGAGGTGAGGGTTTCATGGTGTGCATGCTGACTGCTGGGTTAGTGGCCCCCAGTTCTGCTCCTTTTTTGTGACAGCTCTGGCAGCAGTGTGACAGTGAGGACAGTCAGATGGCAGAATTGACCCATCTGAAAGCCAGCCTGTTGGCTGTTTTGGTTACAGTTTTGGCTGTCAGGATTAGTACTTGGTCAGATTGGTTCCTTAACCTGTCTCGCCTCAACCGCAGTCCTCGGTCAGAAGCCTGTGACTAGTCATGGCTAAGGGAATGTCAAACTACAGCTCATGCAAGCAAAATATTTCCTATGTTCATGAAAATAAACAAAATGGATCTTTTTCCATCTGAAACTTTCACTGAATCTTTCTCTTGAGTAGAGTCACCTATGACATCCTGCATCTCAATAGCTGCTCAGGTCAGATGAAGAAAAAGAGAAATGAACTGTATGGTTCTTGTCAAAGGAAGAAGATAAATTAAGGATTCAAATTGACATAGATACAAGTAGTTACATTTCAGTTGCCTAAAGCCAAAATGGACTAGTTTGTGCTAATTTATAGATTATTTTAATAGTAACTCATTTTAGAAAAGAACAAAGAGATAAACAAATTAAAAAGCCAAGTATCCCCAAAGCTGAAAATTCTATTAAAATACTACAAATATTCTCAGAAGATCACTGTGAGGGTGGTGAGACACTGGAACAGGTTGCCTGGAGAAGTTGTGGATGCCCCCTCCCTGAAAGTGTTCACAGCCAGGGTGGGTGGGGCTTTGAGCAGCTTGGTCTAGTGGGAGGTGTCCTTGCCCATAGCAGGGGGGTTGGAACAAGATGATCTCAAAGGTCCCTTCCAACCGAAACCGTTCTATGATTCTATGAAAATATCCTGAAAACTTGTAGTATTTACTGGAGATGAATGTCTAGCTATTTGAACTATCCATTGCGTCTGAGGCTGGAAATGTAAACATTCTTCTAGTCAAACAGTAAGATTCCTTTTATCTTGAAGAGACACAATTCTGTTAAATCTGATAGAGTGATAGACCTTTTCCATGGGGAATACAAAAGAAAAGCACTAATGTTTTATTTTGTCAGCTAAATAAAATTCAGTGTACCATTTCTATGCATTTAGTTTATACTGGTTAATGGAAATGATTTTTTTTTCTCATGTCGTAAATGTTATTAGTTGCATTGAGGCATTGAAAACACAGATCTGTATTGATAAGTATTTAATAAGGAAGAAAACACAAGGAAGTCAGTATCTTCATAAATTAATGTGTGGTCTTTAATGTTTCTGTTATTTTAAATGTGATATCTTGCTGAGTTGTAATGTCCCCATCCCTCAAGGTTATTTTAGAGACACGTGGACATGGCACTAAGGGACATGGTTTACTGATGCAACTTGGTAGGTCAGGCTGCTGGTTGCACATAATGATCTTGAAGGCCTTTTATAACCTAAATGAGTCTATAATCAAGCTAATTAGACATGGATAAACTTAGTTGTGTGGGGTGATTCAGCAAAATAAATAGGAATAAATGAGTTTAGTTTTGCAAACAAATTCTAGATCCAGTATGAACAGAGCTTGTGTTACAACTGAAATGTGTGATTCCTAGCAGCTGTAAGTATTAATGTGTTTTCCCATTTTTGCAGGTTTTGCCTATAATAAATTCACTGAGCAAGACATACAGACTTCTGTCCAATGCTATGAAAATTAACCAAGGCACATTAACTGCAGGAAATCTTCAAAGGTACAAAAATAAAATGCTTACTCAGTAATTATTTAAACCAAACAAGCCATCAGCATGTGCTACATAACCTAAGTATTATGTCAGGTCAATAATTAAGCCGTACTAAGTCTTCTGGAGGTTTTTATTCTGCCAAACTTTAAAGGCTCAAGACTAACCCAAGGACCCTTAACATTTTAGTGAGGAAACAAATGATTGTACAGATAGATAGCTTCTCAATCCAAAGTTTGCTACTATTAACTTTCTGTGTTTAAGACACCAAGATATTGTATGTTTTCAGTTTGCTGAATGGTATCCTGTAAACAAAATATGTGCCTTTCTTGAGCCTACAGAAAGGAATATTTTATAGGCTTGAGTTCGGTCAAGATAAAAGCACACTTTTCCTGCAGGGAAAGATACACATTAAGCAAAGAGTAATGGCTTGGAATTTTCCCGTCTTATGTAAACCTGATGATTGTGAAAACTCAAAGCTAATCTCACTGTACGCAGCTGGTTGTGGGTAAAGAAAAGCACTATGCAAGCTGTCTTGTGTGACTCTGACAAAACAATTCCAAAAGATCTGCAGTTAGGTGCTTTCAAGGTGTGGCTGACTTTTAGGTGAAATTAGGCAGTCACTGCAATTCTGTGGTGGCTTTGTAATGTGGGATTATGGCACTAGGCTAAGAATGTCAAACCGTACATCTTGACAAATAAAAATACAAAGCCACATGACAGAGTACAGAGCAGGGAGCATAAAATACTCTGAGATTCATTCTTTACCTCATATATATTATTTTCTGTCACCTCATTTGCATAAAATATTTCTGGTTAAACAATTTGTAAATTTATCTGATTTAATAGCAGGTATATATGGGGCAGGGATATATTTGGATTTAAAGTTAGGACATAACCAGTAATGAAAGACAGCTGGTATACATCAAGTTTATTTCATGTGCAAGTCTCTGTATGGAATTTTTGTTTGGAACTGGTTACTGTTTGACATGTTACCTCACATTGTATTTGAATTACAAGGTATTTAAATTGCCAGATCTTCAGATAACTTTTTGTAACAATTAGAATGAATATAAGATTATTCAATCAATTAGTTTACTTACTAATCATAAAATCATAGAATGGCTTGGATTAGAAGAGACCTTAAAGATTATCTGGTTCCAGCCACCTGGCTGTGGACAGGTTGCCACCCACTGGATCAGGCTGCCCAGAGCCCCATCCAACCTGGCCTTGAACACCTCCAGGGATGGGACATCCACAGCTTTTCTGGGCAACCTGTTTGTTTCAGTGCTTCACCACTGTCTGAGTAAAGATTTTCCACCTAACGTCTAACTTTAATCTCCTCTCTTTTAGTTTAAAGCCATTCCCCCTTGTCTTATCACTGTCAGACAGTGTAAAGAATCAGTCTCTCTCTTGCTTATAAGCTCCCCTAAGGTACCGGAAGGCCACAGTGAGGTCTCACTGGAACATTCTCTTCTCCATGATGAACAAGCCTGGCTCCCTCAGCCTTTCTTCATAGCATCGGTGTTCTAGCCCTCTGATAATCTTTGTGGCCCTCCTCTGGACCTGCTGCAACAGCTCCACATCTTTCTTGCGCTGGAGGCCCCAGGCTTGGATGCAGTACTCCAGATGGAGCCTCATGAGGGCAGAACAGAGGGGAACAATCACCTCCCTCTTCCTGCTGGCCACCCCTCTGTTGATTCATCCCAGGATATGGTTGGCCTTCCAGGCTGCAAGTGCACACTACTGGCTAGTGTCCCGCAAATGAATGATCTTGCTTTTGTTGGAGAGAATGAATTAGATTATTATTTGCAGTGACTTCCAATTCTATTCAATGAAATGAAGAGTGATAATGTTGGTGACGTTTCCAGTCTACCAAAGGCAGGAAGTACAAATAATCTTTTGAAAGTCTTTGTACTGGAAGATTTCCAAGCAATTTTTTGCAGATCCAATGGTTAATATTTTTTTAGAAGAAGCTTGGACAATGTTTATCTAACCTGAAACTTTAGATGTTCGCTCTTCATTGACTACATCGTGTGCTGTTGTAGAGTGATTTCTCAAGAAAATCTTATAAGCATACCCTTTTTTTCCTACAGATTTAGGGTCATGAAAACTTATGCAATGAAAGTATAACTGTGAAGTATGCATAAATGTAATTCATATTTGTCTACATTAGGAATGCCTTCAGAATATTTATTACGAAATAAAGTGTTATCGCTTGCACCATGGATAAAATAGTTGGAAAGTTTCAAGAAAAATAAAAAGGTGGCTTTTTGACCTGAAGCTTAAAAATCGTGTCTCATATGTATATAATCTATTAATGACACTCTTAGTGCAAAGACTTTCCTGGCACATTATCTGCTGACATTCCAAAAGCCAGCTTCAGCTAATTAAGTCGAACAGAACTTAACCCTTGGGGTTAGCTCTTGTAGAAATGTAGTTTCGTTAGTGCACATATACTTATCCCAGCCCCATCTCCAAACAGGCTTTTGGATCCCAGTTTATTAAGTGTAAGAGCTTGGAAAACTGATTTCACTTAGTCTGAAATGAGTATGATCTTGAAGCAAGAACCAAGGATTCTTGCATTACAGCATTTCATTATAAATTACAGGGCTTGGGAGAGGGAGTCTGTGATATGTAGATCAAGAGTTCAACGCTGACCAGTGGTATCTCCAAGCAAAATATCTTGCAGTAGCTCACTAGACAGATTATTCTCACAAAATAACTCTGAGAACCTCCACAGGCAGTTGGTTGTTAGGAAACATACAGCAAGTGCAAGTAACAGATTTTTACTCTTCAGTTAATCACCCTTCATTTTACTGCATATAAACCGAGACCACAGTTGCTGGTCTGCCAGCAGTAGGCATTGCTTAGCATTCTCCTGAAAGGCCTACAGCAGAGCTGTGATTTTTTTTTTTGTACGGTCCCTCCTTCTGTGTTCTGATACTTCATTGTTGTTAGATGTCTACATGGGATTCAGCCACGTCATGCTGAATCTCTAATCAAGCAGCCTTTCTGTAGCCAGGATCTTGTCAATATTTTCACCTCCTTATCTTGAGGCTTTTTCCTTCTCTGCCCCTAGAAGGCCACAGGGAAACACCTACCAAAAATTAGCAAGTCCCATGGGAAAATTCCTCTCATACAGAGGTACATCTCTGTGCTACACATCTCTGTTCATACATTCAGACGTGTACCCACACAAAGTTTCTCTACTAAGAAGCATGTGCTAAACCATCTCCTAAGTGAGTTCTGCCATCAGTGATTTTTGTCCTAGCTCATTAGTATATTCCACTTTGGAAACAAAATTGATTCATTTTCCTTTTTCCTCTTATGCTGTTAAGTTTCTGTTTGAAAAATAGGAGGGGAGAAAGGGATTATTACCTGAAGTATAAGGGACTTTCCCTCTAAATATGCTAGGGTAAATGTCTTTTAACTTCAATGTAGTAGGTAAAATGAGACAGTCCAAGGAAACACAACTGTGCCCCTTCCTTTCCTCCTTTATTGTGAATTTCTTGTCCACAGCACTCTTCTGACCTGGCCTTGTAAATGAGTGCTCTTTCCATTTGCTTACCTTTCCTTCTCATATACGAACCATTTCTGTGTATTTCTGTACGCATGATTGATTCAGATCCAGAGGGAGTTTTCCACAGTAGATCAATACAGTAGTAAGTCGTGAACTTGGATTTTTCCCTTCAGAAGGTGTGAGGGTGAAGATTCTGGGATACACTTTAGTATATCCATAGCCTACCACATGTCACTTATATGAAGCAATTGGCGCTTGTTTGCTTCTGTGACTGCTCATCCCTATTAAATTAGTTCACACCAGTAGAGCTCCAAAGAGGAAGCATGAAGTTTTTCTCCTTCATTTCCTCCTGCTACTTAGTAGAAGGGATTCTCAGCTGCTGATTAAGTTGCTTCATTGGTTCTCTTACCAGCATGTTTCTCTGCACTGCATGCCTTAATGAGGAGTAGACAGTCAGCAGTTTGGTGGCTGGTATGCTGAGAGTGTACTCAGTAAAAAAGAGACAGGCAAGAGAAAAAAATATGTATCCAAAAAACTTCTATCCTAGCCCACGCCAAACTGAAGGCAGGAACTTTGGTGTAAGTATACCATTAAGATTTCAAGGTCAAGCTTTCAAAATACCAGTGTCTGGAAGTATTTATGAACCTCTTCCCACATTTAGGTGGTGTTTTTTTCCTGTTAGAGCCAAGTCCCTTCCTTCCTAACCAATATCAGTTATATTATGTCTCAGTGGAGAACTGGTGCTATTCAAGGGCATCAAAATACATCACATGTAGTCTGATAAAAACACTTTTAGTATTGCACACAAGGAATGTTTTTAACGTGGAGTTTATAAAAGAATCATATGTGATATTTCCTGTACCTCTTCCAGATATTTCCATTCAGATGCATGTTTAAGAAGACTGCAGATTTTTTTGCAGCCACACATTTCTACTGCCAGTAACTTGATCCAGAAGTATCTTACTGTTTTTATTGCAAAAACGCAAAATGTCTTTATTAGGAAGTAGACCAATAACATAATTAAGATTGTAATGATATAGTCAGAGAATGGAAAAAAAGAATACTACAAGGAAAACTCTTTCCTGGCATTATGTAGTAAGACCAGAAAGACGAAAGAAAAACAGCTAAACCAAAAACATGCAAACAAACAGAGCTGCTTCATGTGACATCAGTGGTGAGATACAGCAACACTAAAACTGCAAAAGTCTTCTGAGTTAAGTGTACAGCTAAGATTAATGTTTCTTTACAGAGAAACATAGAAAAAATGGCATATCTGCAACAGCTTAAATCTACTTGCAGTGAGAAAAGCACTTGGACATGTGTTTATGTACATATATGTGCTATTGACATAGCAATGAAGTAGCTTACTGAATCAGGGCCAAGAAACACTAATGGGAAAACTTTCCAACATTTGTTGTTGCCCTGCAGATTTACAGATCTACGACAACGTGTCTTTGCTCATTGTTGCCATAAGTTGTAATCATTTTCCCTACTGCCTCCGAACATGTTCCCAAAAGGAAGAAAAAATGGCCTGTTTTCTGCGTCTCATAGGTTTTGGTCTTGAGTAATGATCAGATTATATACAAGTGAGGTAGAGGCTCTCACCTAAAAAATACATGGGAAATAAGGACAATATTATTTCCAGGGAAAAAAAATCAACCATGTTTTACACTGTATTTCTCAAGTGCAAGAAAAACTGGTGGGTTTCCGGACAGTTTTGCAGCTTTTTATGTATTAGAGTGTGTATAGGTGAGAGACGAGACGTACATGAGAGACCCTCTAAGAGAGTCATCACCCCATTCTCATCACCCCATTATCATCCCCTTTGGTGTTACACTGCAGCAAGAAAGCTGGTGCACTAGTTAGTTTGTTGACCTAGTATTTGGAGGAATTTAATCTCAAGTCCTTCCTCCAGTCACAACCTCCTGTTTGACAGTGCTGAAGTCAGTGCCACAGGGAAAAGATTGTTCCACCATCTCACATGAGAGCTATGGAAATTCACACATTAAGATTACGGAGCACTTGGATAATGCAGTGATGGGATGCTCATAAATGCCATAGAGAAATCTCAGGCTTCATGCCTCAGAGGCTGTCTGTCAAACTGTGGGCATGTTTATCTTTAGGAACTGGTTCTGGAAGCAGCAGGTCACACCAGTTCCCACTGACAGTGTTCTCAGACCCTCAGATGATCAGGTCCAGAGCTTCCATGGGATACTGAAATCCCATGAGATGTAAATTAAGATGACTCAGGCAATAAAATATGACCACTGATTAACAAAGCAAGTCTTTATAGCCATTAGTTCTATAATTTATAAATAGCTAGAGACATGACTGAGTAACAATGTTCAACCACGCAACTAATTAAAAGCAAATAAAGATATGATGGCACAGTAATTGTAACTGAAACAAAAACATCCTTCACTAGAATTTTTAGATTCTTATACACATTAACTTTCCTTTCAGGCAGCAGGACTTCACCATACCTTTTCATGGTCTAAATAGGGCCAAGTGAAAAAATCACACACACTTCGTGTTTCTGAATATTGAAAATTATGCATAACTATTCATGTTACCTAGAATATCAGAAGACAACATGGAAATACAGTTTTTCTATGGAAACATGGACTTTGAATTTAGATTGTGATTTAGATAAATTTATGAATACCCCAACTAGTGGCCATGAAGCGGCAGGTAGTGTTTGCGGAGCCCTGCACTAAGGTTACACGTAATATTCTAGAAGAGCTATATTCTTTTGTGGTACTCAGAACAAGCATAGTGAATGGCCTTTACACGTCAAAGTACCCACCTATATCATGATTATCATGATGAATTTTTAAGTTTTTGAAAGAAGAAAATTTTTTTGAGTGGGGAGATGGTTATTTTTATCTTTGTTCTGTGATTTCCCTTCTAGTCACTGCCAAGTGCTGTTGTACTAGCTTTTGAATGCATGGTCTGATTCTTGGATTGAGGATCCGCTGAGATTTGCTGTTGTGGTTCTGCTGAGAGACTCTTTTTCCTAGTCTGAATATTGTATTACACGGCCAGCACAGACTGGGAAAAAATAAAGGGATGTGATGCAGAGTTGAAGATAAAGCATAATAGAAATATAATAGCAAAAAAAGATGTAACTGTTAACTTGAAGAATATTAACTGGAATAAACTGCAGAGAGGTGATTATTGGGTGTTTGTTGGAAGAGAAGGTGTTGAGAGCTGAGTGGATCTGTTCCGTTGCAGGAACACAGTCACAGAATGGCTGAGGTTGGAAAGAATCTCTGGAGGCCATCTGGTCCAGTCCCTCTGCTGAAGCAGGGACACCCAGAGCTGCTTGCCCAGAAACATTTCAAAAATAGAGCTGTTCTCATTGAGGTTTGAGACTTTTGAAAAATTCCTGGTGATTTTCATTGAACTGCAGCTCTAATGTAAGACCAGTGTCATGAAGTTCCCATATTTTCTCTGATTTGTGATCATCGCAGTGAATGTATTTAAGTTAGAAGTATGTAGCTCATGCTGCCTTGCAAGCAAGTTCACAAACATAGCTTCCATCTTATAAATCACTAGTAATAAAGACTACATTAGAGATGTTCCTTTTTATTATCACCATTATAACTTCTGAAAAAGTAATTTACCTCTGTAGGACTTGCTCCAGTGTATTTGATAGGAATGCAATTAACAGTTAAGTTAATGCACAAGATGGCATAAAATCCTGCTTGTTTTGTTAATAAGCTGGAAAGAGATAACAGGAAAAAGAAGGCTAAAGTTTTCTTTCTATTTATTCTTTCTTTCTTTTCTCCTTTTTTCTTTCTTCCTTCTTTCTCTCTTTCTTTTCTGTCTGTCTGTTTTTTACTGTTGGAGTCAGTTTGAAGTTTGTTATTCACTAAGCAAAGATTTGCTGAATGGGAAGGTATCACTTTGCAAACTGATTTTTCAGTGCAGGACAACAGGTTATGTGCATTCTTGATCAGTGTATTGAATAAAAACAAAATGTTTCACCATTTTAAAATACAAACTTGAAAAGTATGTGCTTCTATCTAAATAACAATATAAGATATATCTTATAGTGAAAATATATTACAGAATCACAGAATCACAGAATCACAGAATTGCAGGGGTTGGAAGGGACCTCAAGAGATCATCGAGTCCAACCCCCCTGCCAGAGCAGGAAAGAGCACTATGTGAAGAAGATAAGAAGGATCATTTCACCTATCCCAGCTATTTCTGGGGTATGGAATTGTATTGGTTCTAGTAAATTAAACAAGAGTTTCGTGAGGAGTGGAATAGTATCTAATGTTAATACTCCAGAGAAAAAGTAAGCAGGATAGAATGAGGCTACTTAATTAAATTATCTTGTATATGTCTTAGAGATGTTTATTTTAAATAATGGGTATTTTCTTAAGCTGTATGAACTCAAATGCTTTTTCTATAAAGGGAGATATTTGACCTGCTTCAAGCTATAAAAGAAGATTTGTGATTCTCCTAAGTCCACATGCCCTAGATTAATGTTAGTGTCAAACTGATTCTACGTTAAGCTCATTTAATGTACCTTTGGGCTGTAAGATGTTACTTTGCCAGCAGCAAAGGTCACACGTTTTCAGGTATTGACAGTGCAAGTAATGACAAGTTGTTTCTGTGTTTGAATGGATCAGGGTCTTTTTAGCATTCATTCAGTGAATTTGGCAAACTGTAGCCTCTGCCCAAGAGGGCTCTGTGCCTTTGAGCATACAGCAGAGGGAATTCTTAAACCTCCAGCTCTGAAATCTATAGCTTCATTTAGTTCAGACCTCCCAAAGGAATTTTTATGCCTTAAGCTAAATAGCAAACAATTTTGAAGCTGACTTTACCTGTCTAGCAGTTTTCTTCTTGATCATAAAAAGAAATTGAAAGAATCATTTATATGTTGGGGGGGGAGGGAGGGGGAAGTTAAGCACATTTTTTGTTTGAATATATTTATGTATAGTAGGTCAAACTAGCTTTACAACTGCAGTTATAAAAAACAACAGTCTCTGTGAAACTTTGGAAGCCTGGGCGCTCAGAGAGGAAGCCTGATCAAATAGCTGAAACTCAGGAGCAGAGCTGAAGTGCCGTTTTCCTGCCTCCTTCACAGGTTGTTGAGTGACATGACCAAGTCATGTAACAATACCAAGATTTACACAATGCTTTAAGTCATCATTAACAAGCAATCAGAAAAATGCATTAAGCTGCTCAGATGGGAGCTTGACATTTCCCAAAGATCCACAGACTAAACATGGCTTCTCCTGTACATTTTAGTGGTAAGAAATGCTGGGGCGAAAAGGTTTGTTCTCTACGGCAAAAGCCAACAAAGACAGTTAATGTAACAACACTCTGGGAATAGAATTTGATAAGTATTATCAGATATCTACAATCTGTGTGGGAGATTTTTTCTCCTAGACTGGGATCTGAGAAGCGTGAACTGAAAACAGCTTATAGTAGGTGACAAAGGGATGGATACCATAGGTGTGTGTCTCTCACACAAATGCAGAAACCTAGACCAGGACTACAGTCAGACTTCTCTGAGAAACAGATACTTTGAGCCTGAAGTCATGTCCTCAGTCTCAATGTTTCCTCCCAGACTGTTTATACATTTATCCCCAAGTTGTCATGTGATGAAGAACAGAAAGGTCTCAAAAATGCCAGCACTCTGTCCCCCCATCCAGTGATCTAACCTGCAAAACCAAGCCTCTCTCTTCCTCCCTCTCCCCAGCGTGTGGATCTTGCTCAGGGCAGATTTCCCAAGAAACCGAACCTTTTGCCACCATTGCTTGGTGACAGAGGGACTCTGCTAGGGTTCGAGTTGAAGGTCCAAATGTCATCAGGTTGAGGAGGGCTTGAATTTCACATTTCCAGTTTCCTGGTGGATCCCCAACATCCTGTGAATTTTCCATAGCCAAGGTGTGCCTCACAAATTGGGCTCCTCTGGAGACTTATGCCTGTTTTGCATCTCCCAAACAGGTTTAGCTAAAAGGCAGGGTCTTAGGCAATTAATGCGACAAAGACAGGGTGACAACTGAGCAGACCCAGAAGCCTAACATTAGGTCTCCAAGGAACTTCAGATATCTTAAACTGTGCAGCACAATAAATATGGATAATTTTAATTGCTGTTCTGAAGTTAAGCTCCTCAGTTTCCCTGAAAGGGCACTGATGTGATTTGTTGCATGCTTGCTGAAAAGCACATAGGTTCATGCTATAGTGACCCAAGTATTGTTAGAGTTTGTTCATTTGTTCACACATTACATTTTCCAGAGTTGTCCATGCAGGAGTTTGTCTGACCCTGATTAAATTAATCAGCACAGACTTGTGCATGGATATGCCTTTCTCATATCTTTCTCACATCTGTGCTACTTGCTTCACCTCCCTTTTCCCTTTCCTCTCATTATATTTTTGCTTATCAAAGTTTTTCTAACTTCAAGCACTTTCCCAAACATTTTTCCTTTTATTTCTCTTACCAGTTGCCTTTTCATCTTCACAGAAGCCTGTGGAAGATGTAAAGAAGGCAGTTGGGGGATGAGATGAAATATGATCTGAAAATGCAGTATAGTTTGCCTCCAGGTTCTTCGTAGCAAAATTTAGGATCTGGACAGCTTCCCTAGCTTGCTTAGCATAGCTGAGCAGAGGAAGGGGAACAAGATGCTGTTGAGTGTGATGGTATATTAAGGTTCAGGAGAATGCTAAAAAAGCATTACAGGCAAAAATAAAAAGGTGTTACAAGCCAAAATTGTGCCAGTCTTTCCCTCACAGTAGCAATAAGTACTCAGATGCTGTTTTCATAAAGCATAAGGAAAAGCAGTAAGCGAATATTTTTAGTGTTGCAAGTGGTGTCTTATTTCAATGTCATTCTTCCAAAGGCAGCAATATTGTGTTGGTTTATGTTGTTAAAATTCAGGATTGCAATTGATGCTTCTGAGTATAATTTTTTTTCCTCCCAACTGTATATTTTACGGCATTCATATGCTTTCTCTACCCTTATGAGGAAATAAGTGCACTGAGTTTTAAATAAATGTACAGGAAAGGAAAATAATACATGTATATATGTTTGTATGTGTCTGTAGATAGATAAAGATGAAGATATTTATATAATCTCTAGCCTTGTTTTGCTGTGTTGATTGCTGACTCCCCAGACATAAGCTGGGAAATCACAAAAATTTAAGAAACCTTCCCCACTGTGACTCATTCATCCTCTTTCTCCATACCTTTTGTAGTTGTACAATAGTTATACCTTTATGTACAAGTGAAAGGAGCACCTCCAGGGAGATTTTAGTCCATGTATGTACAGTTAGTTTGACTGCTTCTTAAAGCTCTTCCAAATTTGATCTTTTTAATATATTTTCAGTAAATTGTGTTAGAAAAAAGCTCAGAAACAACTCCAATTACATGATCAGAGAGGAAGGTGTTGGTCTCTTTTCTTGGGTGATGAGTGATAAGACACAAGGAAATGGCCTTAAGTTGCACGAGGAGAGGATTAGATTGGATATTAGGACGACTTTCTTCACAGAGAGGGTGATCAAGCATTGGAATGGGCTGCACAGAGGAGTCTCCATCTCTGGAGGTATTTTAGAGACCTGTGGATGTGGCACTAAGGGTTTAGTGATGATAGTCAGTAGGTCAGGTGTATGTTTGGACTTGAGGATCTTGAAGGCCTTTTAACCTAGATGATTCTATGATTCTCTATTGGTGCTGGTATGTGAATATCTGGTCCTGCAGAATAGGCAATAGCATTCAAGATAGTACTGCCAAGATTGACCGTAGAGAAGCTGCACCTGGACTGTTAAATAGCTTCCCAGGCTCCCCTGACTGCACAGACTGTGGTGGAAGCTTAGACACCTACTTCATGTGGTGACGCTGACATTTTGAGGATTAAATGTAGATGTCTGCAGTGTGGAGGTGAATCCCACACAGTGTAATTGTTTAAGTAGGTGTAGATGTATGTATGTGGTGCAGACTGTGATTGGATTAGAACTTCTGTGACTTTAACATGAATGAAGGTCCAGTCTATTCTGTTATGTGATGCTCAAGTGTACTTGAAATCCAGTGTATGGCTAATTTATTTGCATTTACCTTTCACAAAAGGGATATACAAGCCTGTAGTCATGAACCAGGTAACTCTAGAGTATCTTTCTCATTATTAGGATATTCAGGATGCTTAGTAACCATTTAGTAATGCTAACTTTAAGCATTACATAAGTCAATTACACTTACTCATTTGCAATAAAACTATTAAAATCAGAAGTTAGAGAGCTAGTCCTATAGAGTCCAAACAATTCTAAATAATGAATAATACCATAAAGTAGGAGCGCTCATCGCCTTTAGAAATTGTTTAGCATTAAGGAGAGCGGAGTCCTCCAGGACATATTCATACCTTTAGGGAGGATCAGGCTAAGATCTAAGAAATACTGACAAATTGTCAAAATAGACGTGTAGTATTTTTTGCTTGATTCTGTGTGTGTAGGTGAATCTGACTCGTTTAAATAATAAAATTCAAACTTGTTTTTCTGTGCAAAACCAGTTGCTGACAGCCTAGAAGTAAAGAAGGGTTTGAATTTCTCTTAGATTTAGAGCTCTTAAATTCTTCTGTTGCGATACTGTCTCACTAGATATTGGTTGTGCACCCATACGGAAGCAGGATAAAGTCAGCACTTGATTATCCATGTGTTACAGATTATTCATGCCGCAGATATTAGCTGAAGCTCACAGCCACATGAATGCAGCTACACTGCTTCTAGGAGCATCTCAACTCCATAATCAGTACAGCTGCTTTTGCATTATACAGAGCTGGAGTTAATAAGCCCATGTAAATCTTATCTAGCTCCATGGTAAGTCAGATCCCTGGGAAACACAGGAGATCTCAATGGTGTCAACCTGCATCCAGCTGGGATTTGTTAATTTGGGCTGAGTCTTGGCTCTGCCAAGCCCAAAGTGGGGCTGGCATTGGTGGCAACCTTATGGCTGACACCTGACAAAGGGAGTGAAGTCTTCTGCACTGTGGTCACTTTTTCTAGAAGGGGATTTTGTAGTTTATTAGAGAAGGCATAAAGAATGCACAATGCCACAAGTTTTCAGATAGCCTGCTCAGTTTTTTTTTTTTGTTGTGACTGCTGGGCCTTTCTGAAGTTCTAGAAGGTGTGGCACAGACCTGTATTGAGTCAGAGCAGCCAACATATTCAAAACCTGCTCTGGAGAGGTATAGATTGAGGTGGTTTTAGTGCTTATTTAGGTTTATCAGGATTTATGGGTTTTTTAAGATCCCAATAAGAAACTGATTTTAAGGATGTCTGTCCATCTCTTCATGTCAAGATTCTCCAATGCCTTGATGCTAGACTGACGCTGACTCTGTGAACTGGGCAACTCTTGGAAGCCCATAGCATGAAATAGTCTTCCAGAATTTTTAAAACTTTTAACATTAATACACATGTACTTTCTTTATGTAGCATTGAAACACATAAAATCTAGAGTAATCTTGAAAGATTAGACTCAGTTTTATTAAAATGTCAGCAATTTATGATGGCTGTGAAAGTTTCTGCATTTGAGGCATTGTTTCAATACCTGATAGAGACATTTCCAAACAAAGTTATTTTTAGCTGCCCTTGATTTTGCCTTCACAAAAGGCAGACAATTCTGGACAGCAAGCTTTTGGGATATTCCACCAATTTCTTTATGAATATTCATTTCTTTATTATAATTTCCTATTCAAAGGTCTTATTTCAAGAAGTGAATGTTCCAGAAATGTGATGCTAGCTTATATATAAATGAATTCCAAAAACCTCAAGCATGTTGTCAGACAGTGGAAAACTAAGGTTTTCCAGCAAGACTGAAACATAATGCGAGAAAACAGAACAAATAAAACATCTTAATTGTGCTGAAGCAAAGATCTCTAATGGGCTGCAAGTATTTTTCATTTCTATAGCAATTTATCATCAAGAACTCTCTAAAAATATAAATTAATTAACCTTCATAATTTGAAAGGTAGATAAGAGTTAGATAGTAGAACGGTTCTGTTTATCGCTGGAGTACAGCCTGATCCATTTGTGATTGATATTTGACAGTATATAGACCTGTTGAACCAGATGGTAACAATCTCATATAGAAAGTATAGATTGTAACTGTAGACAAGATGCTGACAGAACACATAATGTCAACAGTGACAAATTTAAGACGCTGCCTAAACTGAGAAAGAAACTACCATTAGTATTGTCTGCTGAATGCATTGGGAACTCCTGTAAATACAGGTAGTTCCAACCATGTCTTGTTATTTGCCTGGGCAAGTCCCTTAATCTTCTCTTATCAAAACAAGAACAAAAGACATGCCATGTGGAACAGATTCTGAAAGCTCCGTGGAGCCAAAAAATCTGTTGTCTGTGACCCCAGCGAAAATTGGGACATTTGGTAAGACTTCAGTTTGCTTGTATTTCTTTGAGCATTTCTCCTAGAAGTGTTGGATTATTTGAACTGTCAATAATTGCCCAAGTTTGTCTACACAAACTAATTCATTTAAGAAATTACTTATGAGAGTAGTGAATTTGATGACAGTTAAGTTAAACTAATTAATCATCAGTTAATCACGACCTTGTATCTAGACAAGCAGCAGTCTTGCAATATGCAGTGCCTGAGGGCAATAAGTAAGAATACTGTATCTCAAATGAAGCATTGAATGTATTTCTTTTTTATCTTGTGATTGTGCTAACCTGTAGGCATACTATAAATTGATTAAAATTAAAAAACATATATTAAATTCTTTACAACCTCTGCTCTTCCTGCAGTGTAATCCAGCTCTTCTGATACTGTTTTACTTGACTGAATTTCCTCACACTGTTGGAAAAATAACGTCCAGGCTGCAGAAATCACTGTGCCACAAGCACACTGCCTTCTCTCTTCAATAAGCTTTCATCTTTCCCTAAAATTTTTGAGACATTGTGGGTGTCCAGCAGGTAAACTAATCTTTGTTTTCCAGCTAACATTCTGTTTCAAACTAATGGGCCAGGCTTCAAGATGTCTCCATTGCAGAATTATAATTTGACGAAAGAGATGACCTGTTGGGTACAAGGCTCAGAGCCCTTTCTCTGTAGTTGAAAATTAGTGCTTAAGACTTCATCCACATACAGCTAACCAGAGCAGCTTTTGTTTGAGCATCAGTTCTGTCCTGTAACTCTTTTATAGTGCAGTGTTCTGTAGCAGCTTGGAGAGTCATTGGATGTTTCTAACCGTGCAGCCAAGTGGCGTCTGACATGGAAGTGCAGGTGAAGCAAAGGGGTGGAACTGAATTCCTCCATGTGGAAAAAATTGCATCCATTGACATTCATTGACACTTGCTGAACTTTTATGGAGACTAAACAGTGGATGACAGCACAGAGAGGCGATGGGTGGTTCATTTCAGCATTGGCAACAGAGACAGTGGGTCACCTCCGCTAGTGCAGATTTTTACAAGCATGGCATGCAGGCTCCTGTTTCTCTTGGTGGTGACCATGTTGAAAAATAGTATTTTGTAGCTCAGAATTTGCTCTATCAAAGGGTATTCTTGTACTCATTGTATCTGTTGTAGTTTCCATGGAAATAAATAGGAGGTGTTACTTTCAGAGCAGCCTACATAATATCAGCACAGCCAAATGTACTAATCATAAAATAAAATAATAAAATTTCACAGCTCAAATGCCAGCTTGCTTTTTATACTAGTTCCTATATTTTACATGCATAGTTCAAAATTGAATAAATGTCACTTTTTCAGAGGATGATTCAGTTCATTCATACCGTAGCCTTAGGCAAAATTCCTCAGCACTCTCTATTTTGTTCTGGGAATATGCATGTTCTGAAGTCAAGCGCAAATGTTCGCTCATGTTACCTATTTCAACAAACAAATTGTTTAACATTGCAAGCCACTTTTTCACGAAGTCCACTTCTAAACAAAAATATTCCTAGTTAATTCTTGAGTTTACTTTGCTAGGCCAACCACACTGAACCTTGAACAACAAGGAATAGGAGAAGAGAATTGAAAGTAAAATAAAAAACATTATTTAAATAAAGAAAGCTAATGACATTGGAGGCCGTGCATTAGCAGGGTGTCCAAGTAACTTAAGGCCATTGAGTGACGTCAAGCTGTAGCAGTGATACCAATGCTCCCAGCCTTGCCTGCACACAGTAGAAGAACAGCAGGTCTTTCTGTTCCTAGGAGAAGAAACAATTCTTCTGCCTTTCTCCCCCTTTTCCCCTTCTGCCCTATCCGAATGATTACAGGAGCAGGATCTTCACCCTAATGATTACCCAGTGTAGTGCATGATAAGAATCTCTCATTCGGGAGGGACTCACCAGCTCACTTCTTGGTAAGGAGAGCTGGGTAGAAGGGCTAAAATTTCAGCTTTGTATGGTTCTGTGGCTTCTCATATGGGACCCCACCCTGACAGAGATAGAAATAGTTTACTATAATGAAGAGAAACATAGAAACTTGTAGCTCTATCGAAATGAAAACCATGCTTCAGAAATGTATAGCTGGCTTGGCTCAGTACCTAGGCTTATTCTCTACTCTTTCTCTATCTTGAAAGGAGGGACCAGGGAATATGGATTACATGATTAAATCAAATCAACTAACTAACTACATTAAAGCAGTAAGTTGGATTAAAATAACGGGGTTTGTTTTACAGTATTGTGAAGGCTTCACACATGTAGTAGGAAAGACTCTTATTTAATAGGACTTGGCTGCAGGAGTTGTGCGAAGGATCAGAGCCAGAAACAGCAGTCAGGGAGAAATGATACTTCAGACCAAGTGGAGCAGTATTCCCTGACAGTTCTGCCAAATTTGTTATTTATTTTAATGATTTTTTTAAGCACTGAATGATACTTTGTTTTAGTGGAGGTATCCTACCCACGCTAGCAGGCTATATGACACTACAGCCATGTTTTGATTAGCATCAAGATTCCTACATGCCTAAATCAATTC
The DNA here is from genome assembly GCA_013396635.1 of Penelope pileata. Taxonomy (NCBI): domain Eukaryota; kingdom Metazoa; phylum Chordata; class Aves; order Galliformes; family Cracidae; genus Penelope; species Penelope pileata. The sequence continues at coordinate 402,559 of WBMW01005162.1, forward strand.
ATTGTGCAAAGGTACAAGAGCCAAAATAAGTAATACTCTCAGAATTAGTGATGTTTGGTCATCTATTCTCCAGTGAGGCTGGAAACACAGATGAATGTGGTACCCTTCCCATTTTATGTCATCAGAACACTTTCTTCTTCAGCTCTAAAGGAAACACATTTTTAGCATTGCCAGCTCTCTCTGCTTTATCAGACATCTCAACTTTGTCATCATATGATTCTAGGAAAACTTATCTCTCGTTTGGAAGAAAAAAGAAATTTTCTTTAGGACTTCTGATTGCCAAAAAAACTTTCAAGATGTACAACCATAAAGGCTATGAAGCCAAAAGATAAGTATCATGAACACAGCATTTATTATTGTTGTAGAATATCATTATTTTGAAACCAATTTCTTGATTTGTCTTAAGGGCTTGACTCATATCTTTTTTATTTAATGCTTGCAATTGGCAGGAGTAGAGCCCTTCATTTTACAGTGGTTCTCTGTATTCTTGATGTTCAGTAACATTAACATTTCTTATTTTCATCTGCAATGGTCACCTTCTTTCTTGAATGCTTCTGATACTACTGAAGTAAGAATTTTGCCAATAACTTCAGAATGGAGCTTTCAGGAAATTTAAGTAAAGGTTTAATCCTTCAGACTTTTTCAGACTGGAGCTATTGTGAAGCATGGTTAAATCATTGTTATTCTTTTATTCCCTCTGTATAAAAATAACAGCAGTATAAAAATCTTTTTCATGTCTAGGATAGCGTATGGCATCACAGGAAGACTAAGGTGGTCTTCTAAGCTGATTAAATAAAACCAACAAGAGTCACAGGAGGGAAGGGAGGAGGGAAAACGCTTTCCTGATCTGAGATGTCTGCAAAAGCTGCAGAAATTCTGCACCAGTTAAGGACTGAAGTTTCCCTGGTGGACTGATGACCTTTGATGTGATAATTGCTGGTTTTCCTGCAACTCTGATAGAGAGTATGTATAACAGGGTTAGAGGAAAAAGAGATAAATATTAATGAAGCATTGTATTTTTATTCAAGAACAGTGGGAGCCAAGCAGTTAAATGCTCCTTTTCATCCCATGGAGCAGGGTAGTAACTAAGATCCCTATAAATTTTGCTGCATATACCTTAATCTCTGAGCGGTTGTGGGTAAGAGAGCTTATTCTGTTGTTGAAAAGAGTCTTCGTTTTGTTAGATTTTTCTTCTTTTGAAGCTGTCATAAAATTTTATTTAAAATTTTATTTTAATTATGATTAGATATCTGCCTCCCATATAACACATACATATGTGTAGGAGTATTAATTTTGCATTGTTGTAGCTTTAGAAGTTTTATTCTTCAGGTCAGGCTGCACAGGGTACCACAGGACAAGAAAAACATGAAAATATTATCCCTATTTTTTTGTGATCCACAAGGAAGTTTCTACCCTTTCCATGAATCCACGCAGATTTTAAGTTATTACTTTAAGGATCTTCTTTCACACAGTTCACTATCTACTTGATCACAGAAAAAAACAGGTGAATGTGCTATAGTAGCATGCAGTTCCCTTGCTTGCTCACAATTGGGTGAAAGTAAAACTGTTCACAGGACTTTATGTAACTGTCCAGGACGGTGTACAGAACAGGGACAACATAGCCTATTGCTTACCAAAAGGACTTCTTTTTTTTAACAGAGACACGAGTGGTTTATTTACCTGGTAGTGAAGTTACTTTCTTCTGAATTTAGTTGCTGCCTTAGTTAGCAGGTCAAATGATACTCAGAGTTTGCCAAAAGGCTTACCATCTCCAGTCAAAATGTTAATTTGCATGTCTGTCATGGCTTGGAAAAGATTAAGCACTCGCCTTTTTACTAGCATGTCAGACTTATTGTGCTGTTATCTTGAAGTATTTTAAAGCCAAATAAAATTGAGATTTTCAGACCGATTAGCTGGTGTGACTGCAGAGGGATTTTTGTATTAAAGAAAAGTCTTTGTTACAGCAGCCATCATATCTGACCTGCTCCCTAGGTCAATAAAGATGAAGGACTCTTGGTTTGTTGCAAAAGGAACTCATTGTGGACGAAGATTGGACCTGCTTTCATATGCATACACTCACTGAAAACCTAGCAACATACATGTTTTCTTCAAATGATTAATATAGCATCAGATGAGACATACTGTTTCTCTGGAAAACATCCTTGTAAAGCTGTCTGAAATGGGAGGTTAAATATCAAAGGGCTAGCACAAAGAAATGGAATGATCAAACAGCTAGACTATTTTGTGATTTCTGTGGAACATTTTGCTGATGATTAAGAAAAACCTGCTGAGATGAGGAGTAAGCAATTACACATTGAGGATACTCCTCCTTACTGCCTTGTTAGAAGTATTCATAAACTGAGAGACCCTCCACAGGGTGGTCGCTTACTAGTTCCATATAGCCAACAGTTTTGATGCGTTTACTGTATGTGATTTTCTTGGAGAAAGGGAAAAGGCAGAAAATATTCACTAAATGCATAATCGCTGTGCATCAGAGAAAATTGTGAAATTTGGGAAACTTTGGTAAATAAAGGAAGCTGCATATTTTTTAACAAGATTAATATGATAGTTACAACCACCGGTTATTGCAAGATTCAGAAGAATTCCCAGCAGTGATAAATTCTTCATCATCAGCACAGCTGATGACAGCAGTGATTGTTGGCTGTGGAAGCAGAGAGAACCTTGCTTGATCATGATAGTTTCCTTTTACTGAAGTTTCCGTGTATCACAAGTAAAAGACTTGAGAAAATAACACAATCTTTTCTCACTAGAATAGTAATTCCAGGTTCCTTCCCTCTGTAATATGTTTTCCTTTCTGCTAAACTCCTTTTCTGCTTCTAAGGAGGCGGAAGGGTGCTTGAGGAATGATGAAGAGTGGAGAACATCTTACCTGTGTCTAGCCTGTACTGGTAATGGACTGAAACATCAAGACATGGTGACTATTGTTAAGTCTTTCAAATGCCAGCATGTATGTATCTGGCAGAGAACCGTAAAACAAATGAGTTCTGTAACATGAACCAACTCCAAAATTTTCTATTAGTATATAAGAGAACAGTAAATTTTTGCCAGTTCCCTTACTTAGCTCCTAAGTTAACATGCACCTGTATACATTATTGAAGAAATACAGTCTCTTATATTCCTACAATATAGAAAAGTTTCAGTAAATGAAACCATAGTTTTACTTTGAACATTGGCCCAATATGGCACTGTAAGCTTATTTCCCTTAACAATTTCTGAACAGAGTGTGATCAGTTTGCAAGCAAAGAGATTAATTGTGTGACAACCACAGTTCAGATGCAAAGTTGATGAATGAAAACATACACAAATATATCTTTAAAGAGGCTTACCTGGATGATCATTAAGGTTCCAAGCTCGTGGTCCAGCCTAGCTTGACATGTCATCATCCATAATAAACTGCAGAATGATGTTAGTTTTGGAAAGTACTTCTGGCATAACAACCTCTGTAATAATACAATACTGTTTTAAGTGAGGCCTTGTACTTACGACTGTTGTCATTTAATATTGTAGGGATCTATGATCTGCACTATGTCTTTCATTAAATGTAGAGCTGGCCAGAGGATGACAGTTCAGCTTTCAAGGATTCTTTTTTTTTCATTTCACAGTGCAACGAAAACAAACCCTTTGCAGTGTTGTTTTTTTTTCTTTCCACAACATAAAATTGTATTGAAATTCATTTTCAGATTGAAAAGTTAAGGTTTTCCATCTGAGCTTCATGTCTGGGCATAAGCAGAAAGAATAGTCGAGATGGTCTTTCATTGGTTTAGTTTCAATCTTATTTAGTTGACACCAGTGATATTCAATTAGTTAATTGCTTGCACAGTGAGTGAACTGAGGACCTTAGATATAAAATGTTGTGTAGGAGAACACGCAGAAATACTGAAAGTATTATATCCAACAAATAGTTTACAAATAACACATTCAAAATTTGTCTGAAAGTCTTATTCAACAGGATATTTTCCAAACAGATGGCATAAGGAGCAGCTTTTCAGCAATAAGCCTTAGGCAGGTATTAGATGCTAACTTGTGACATTTATCACACTGTCTTGGAGATGCAAATGATTCACACTAGTCAGTCAGTTGCCTTGGTTTTAAGCAATTTCACGCTAAAAAGAAAATGTATCAGCAAAAGCTCTTTGCTATTTGGTTATGGTTATTTGCTTCCTAAGATTGCCTTCCTGCTGTGTCCTCACCTGTAAGCTAAACCTTGTATCATTTGACTGCTACAGCTGATATATTTTTTATATAGACCACTGAGCTGAATATTAAACCACAGAAGATAGCATAATTTATAGTAAATAGACCGCTTTTTATCATACTTTTGTAGGTGATGACTTGTGACATGCTCCAGTCTACTGTAATTCAATTTCTGTTTCTTTTCATATACTCCCTTCCCCATATAGTAACCAATTCTGTTGATTTATTGGGAACAATTTCCTGGTGAAATGTACTTGTCTCCTGCAACTTTTAGGGCAGCTTTTCTGCATTTATAGATAATGGGTTTCATTCTCATTCAGATGGATAGATACTTTTTCATGTGGGCACTGAGCATTTACAACTGATGCTGTTGCTGCCTGTGGGTGTCATGCCATGAGGCACCCACAGTTCTGCCTACCCCTGGGGCCCTCTGCCGACAGCCCAGAACCCCATTTCAGCCCCCAAGGAAGCCAGCTCCTGTCTTGGTGAGGCCACAGCATGGGCAGTCTTCAGATCCCCACAACCCACTGTGCCCTGTTAACATTCCCCACTGAGCCAGACCCAACCACAGACCCCAGAAAAGGCCCACAGGGAGCCACTGGCCTGCACTGTGCCCTGAAAATGTGGTTATAGGTGTTACTTGAAACATGGGAGGATTTCATTTGCAGATACATAAAAATTACATTAGAGACCATAGGAAGCACATGCTGGTGCTAACATTTCATTCTGTGTCCCGGCTCTATTCCATGAAAAGCTGAATATGTAACTCAATATAGCAGTTAAAGACCTAGTTTCAGGAGAGACAATCATGGAGAGAAATGTGGAAGGGTCTTACAAATAGTCACAGTGTTAAGATAAATGCCTATGACCAGAGGTCAAAAGAGTTTTAAATGTGGGAGATAATGGAAACATAATCAGGTGCCATATGATGTGTTAGTATAATGCATTTTTCATTTCAGATCCTTTCTCTCTCATTTTGCCCTGCAACGTTTGGTGTATTTTTGTCTAAATTTTACCATGTCTATAATCTAAAGGTACTTTACCAGCCAGAGAAGAGGTAAGTTTCTAGGAGCTTTCAGTAAAGTAGAAAAATAAGAAGGTGGGGTAACATGAGCAGACAGCAAAGAGGTGGATTATGGTATGTGCTCTATGGGTGCTGACATTCCCACCCTGCAGGTCTGGGGAGTGGATTTATGGCGTACTGTCTGCTTGAAAGCACTGGAGTTTTAAAGGAGGTGCTAAGGAGAGTTAGGAATTTTATTAAAGTACATTACAAAATTGAATTTAATACAGAACAGAGATAGGAAGATGATGTTGCATTTTCAGGGTATCATCCCTTCTGTAGCTTTGAAGTTTGTTGCATTGCTGTCTGTTTAACAGCACCACAGTAAGTGTTGTGGTTGCTTTTTTTTTTTTCCAAATGGTGTTCTTGCTTTTCCTTAGGAGTAAGTTACAATTTCCAGATACTATATCAGGACATACAAATAATAGAGCATTTTTAATGTGGAAGTTTCGTATTTGTTAATGTTCAGAGTAGTTATTCTACCATAAAGGAAAATGGGCAGAAAACAGGGAGAATTATGCCACAACCTCCTTGTAGAGTTTTTTTGAATATTCTGCCCAAGAGATATTGTTTGCTCTTCAATATAAGTCATGGAAAGCTCCCCTAATTTTGGAGAGAAGTTAACTGGAGGCTGTGTTAGTATATGAAGTCTGTGATCAAAGTATATCTGTTATTAAGAACTTATGATCAGAGCTGCCTATGTAAGTAACCCTTATTAAGTGGAAAAGTCTGCAGAAACAAATGCAGGTTAATAACTTTATTCCTACTATAGAAAAACTCTGGGAAATACATTAATCACTGTGGTGTTAATAGATCATGATGATGTCTTCAACAGTAATCTGGTTTTTGATAGATATTAGAGTGTGAAGAAATAAAAAGTGTTTGTAGAGCTTACTAAACAAAGGGCTAGTTATAATTAGTCTTTTTCTAGGAGACTTTTCCTGTAAAACTGCTTTGTTGTGGTTATAAAATTCTTAAATTTAAATCTAAGGATAAAGACATTTTGCAAATGCAATACCTTTGTAAATAGAGGCTTTGGAAAGTTGTCATTATACCCTGTCTGCAGCACTGTATTTAGGGTTTGACAGTCTTCTAAGAAACTAGTAACCAACCTGAATGATACTTTCAGGAACAATTGGAACTTGTTGACAGTGCTAAAAATTTGAAATTCCATATTTTAAAGCAGTAAAATAGTTTTGCCTAGTAAAACAGAAGATGTAGCATTTAAGCTACATAGATTTAGACTTTAAAATCAGCCATATGGGATAGAAGGGGTCCCACTGGAAAAACATTCGTTTAACTCCTGATAAATTACTCATTTTTGCTTGTTTATTTTAAAGGACAACATACACAGGAATGTATTCATGGCAGATGAATTAGGTCCTATATTATGAGTGTGCAGTGTGGTTAGTGTGAACCATTTACACCACCCAGCACATCAGAAACCAGTCAGATCATTTGTTTCATTCCAGCTGTGCTCTTTACATTTACATGAGGAGTGGAACAGGGGGGATTTCAACTCTCTTTTCTGATATATAAAGTTGCACTTCTTTTCCAAATCTTAGCTCCTTAAATCATTCAGCTTTATTAACAAAGCAAAACAAAAATGTCTAAAATCAGCTTTCATTTTTCTGTTGAAGTAATGACGATTAAAATAGTTGGAAGACTTCTCCCCAGTTCAAAGGACTTTGGATAAAGCCTGAAATCTTGTCTAATTCTGATAACTGGGGACCTAAATTTAACCTTTAACATTTCAGGCTTTTTAATACAAGAGAAAATGTCAAACATTTCTTAATATCTGTGTAGCTGTGTACAGAGATGAAATAAAGGCAATGGGAAGTCAGCAGGAAGGCTTTTAGACGCGTGTAATGGGAGACACGAATGTTATTCAGTGATGTGGTGAATTCTGGGACTTGCTTTGGTACCAGCGTCTTTCAGAAAACAGCCTACTAGTCTATTGCTGCCTTCCGGATTTTGATAAGCCTGTAACTATAGCAAAAGCAGCATTTTCTATGGCACTCTTTATTCCTGGTCCTGAAAATAACACTAAAAGTTCAGAAATAGTTAGAAATAGAAAAAACATCTTTTCAGTCAGTCAATTATTTGAAAATCTTCAGTGATTCATTTACATTTCAGTGAAAGGTTCTGTGAAATTTTTGTTTCACTTAGTTCAGCTCACTTTTTCCTATCAGCAATACTTCTTCAAACAAACATTAATACGTATTTGACTCAGCACTTGTTAGCTGACATCTACAATACTGTGACCAGTTCGGAAAGACATCAATAAACTGGAACTGAGTTCACTAGAGGGCCATCAAGATGGTTTGGCATTGGAGTACTTTCCCTGTATGAAGATGCTACGGGAGTTCAGTATGGAGCAGAGAAAGCATTGGGGAACCTAACAGCAGCCCCCCAGTAACTGGTGTTCATTGAGAAGACAGAGACCAGTCCTTGACAGTTATGCACGGCAGAAGGACAAAAGGCAATGAGCACAAATTAAACAAAAGTTCAGACTGGATATAAGGGAAAAAAAATCACCCTCAGGACAGCCAAGCAGTGGAACAGGGCTCCAGAGCATTTGGGCAGTGTTCATCTTTGGGGGTTTTCATGACTTGAGTAGGTAAAGCCCTGAGCAGCCTCATCTGACCTTGCAGCTGAGCCCACTAAGGACAAAGAAGTGCATTATCTATGTGCTGGTCTAGGCATTCCTGAATCAGGTCGTTAATGTAAGAGAGAAATGCAGTTTATGAGACACTTTTTATATAAGAACATCTCATCTACATTTAGGAAAAAAAAAATCCAGTAAAGCAAGCATTGGTAGTTTCCCAACAATCACTGTAAACTGGGATGCCTCACAAATTCCTTCCTAAACAAAATGAAGGAAAGCACTGTCATTCTGGCCTTTGGCTTTCTATCTCGTCTCCATTATTGGGAGTAATTACTGATATAACCTCGTCCTTTCCATTCTTGATCCATTCTGTAGTATTCAGAAGCTTCTACCTAATGATTATGAATTTCCATTCCTGTCTTCCCTCACTCTGCATAATGCACAGTCAGGTGCTGGGACATAAGGTTGTCTGCCCACTCCATCACTGCTGGAGAAAATAATTCAGTCTGTGCTGTGTCAGGCGTCTTAGTAGAATCTTGGCTCATAAGCAGGCTTGCAATTTGCTATATACAAAGATAGATGTATATCATCTATAAAGATTGTATAAAATCATGTATCTTCACTGCTAGATAGGAACTTTTCCTAACAAGAAGTGCCTTGGAAATAAAAATATATGTGCTTGAATGTGTTTGGTCTCAGCTTCCATGCTTCAAAACTGCTCTCTCATCTACAGAACAAGACTGTGAAGCTTAAAGTACCTGTATGCACACTTGAACGATGAAGAAAGTCTTTCTGCAGGCATTTTCACTTAGAAAATGAAAGCACGTTTGTATGTGCTACCTTTTCAAAATATTTTCTGAGATAAAGTTATTCACGGAATAATTTCAGCAAGTCATTTTTGAGTCTCTTAGATCTCAGACTGAAGATTATTTTCAAACAACTCTTTGAGAACAGATATCCAAAATTCAGGCTGAGTGAATTGGTATTCCTCAGGCAGATAAGCTGTATACAGTATATTCTGTCCTTGAACAGGAAAGTGTGGCTCTTATTTCAGAATTTTTTTTGATAGGAATACTAATTTTCAGATGGAATTCCTACCTAGATGCTTCGTACAGTTTGGTCTTTCTTCATGTACCAGTGGTGGTTAGCTTATTTTGAAATATTCAGCAAAGACCTTAAAGCATCCTTCTGCCAGGGATTTATTGAAGAATCCACAAGAGGCTGGTTTAAGAGGGTGAGCAGTCCTGTTCAACCCAGGAGACATATTTATTTTATACAACAAAACATATGTATCAGGGTCTAAGTAAGGACTTGGGTGCCTGCTTTAAAAATCTTGACTCTAAAATCCATCCGTTGTATTCCTTGCTCACATTAGCTGTCATTCCTGTGCAAATATTTTTCATCTGGTAGAACATAGCAGCTGGAATCACAGAATCATAGAGTCATTTGAGTTGGAAAGGACCTTTATAGGTTGCCAGCCCAACTCTTGAGTGAAGCTACATGGAGATGACTAGCAATGGGTCAGCCACAGGTCTCTCTAGGAATGTCTCCTAAGCACACACAGGCAGGGGTATTTGAGTGGGGATGTGGAACAGCAAGATAACAGCAGACAAAAGGAACTGGAAAGCTTCCTGTGGTAAGCAGACACAAGGCTCTGTTTTCCCGAGCTGGTGCTCTCCCTTGCACCCCCACAGGTAGATCAGCTTGGAGAACACCGGGGGCCTCCTGATCACAAAAGTGATTAGAAATAAGTTTGATGGAGGGATGATGTGCTTCTAAGCAGTGCCTCAAGTCAGTGCAACTTCCTCACTGACTAGTCATAAGGATAGTCGTAAGAAAAGGATATGAAGTTTTTTGTAGTATTGTTTTGTTTGGTCTGATTGATTGCTTTTATTGCTATGCTGGTTTCTCTGTTGTGTAGGTTTGTGAGGGAGGAACTTGTTTAAAAACACATTTCTTGGTCTGTCAAGGTATTTCTACATGCAAATCAGTGACGGTACAATTTTATACTTCAGGACTGGAAAAGCTGCTTGACAAAGAGAAGCAACCTAGTGAGGAAGGTCTTGCTTAGAAAAAAAGGAGTACTCAGGACCTGACCCATTGAGTCTATCTTAGTAGCCCTATTAAATTCAGTTTGAATTTCTTGAAAGTAAAACTTGCTTGAATATAGTGGGACTAATCCAAAAACTAGAATTTATGGGGTTTTGTCACCAGAGCTGGAAGTGAAAGAGAAACTCAACAGATACCATACACAGTCTGTAGTGTATATATGTGCATGTAGACACTCTCATTATGCGTTTAAGTACACAAAGTACTGATACTGAATGTTTGCTTTCTGCACTGTGATGTAATAGAGTAAGTTTTTCAGAAGCACTTACAGGAACAGACCAACTTTCCTGGTTAGACAGTGGGTGCCAGCTACTTAAATTCCCATGGTGTTTGTGAAAAGTGTTATCACTAAAAGTACGTCTGAGGTCCTTTCCTAGGAGTACAGGTGCTGCTATCTGTCAAATACATAGCTTATATAGCTGCACTCTGCTTCATACTTCAGTCCTTACCCTGGCTGCTGGAAGCTCCTGCTGCTTCCCCTCTGCAGTCAGCAAGGAGAGCGGCCAGAGCAGCAGTGTGTTGGGACTAGCTCCCCCAGGACCTGGAGTGCACTCCAGCATCACTTCTCCACCCTCCTCGCCCGCCCACAAGTCGACACAACCTACCTTAACCTGCCCATATGGTAATGGAATTGTGTACATTATGATAAGGAAATTGGCATGTTGTCTGTCTTCTTATACGTAAGTGGATCCATTGATACTCTGTGGTAAAGATGATGTATTCATATTCAGGTTAATCATGTCCATTTATTTAGGAAAGCGAACTGTTTACCAAATAAAAAAGCAATAAATCCCTCTTTCAAACAGTGTTGCAGATCTGTGAGGGAACATAAATGTATCTAAGAAGCAAGCTTTTTGGATTTCAAGAGTAGTCTATCTAAAGGAGACGTGAAAAGGTGTTCTCTTGCATGGTTTCTAAGTCTCGTGGACTTAAAAGGGAACTTAAAGAAATGTGCAAACTGTGTTGCTGTTGTTCACCTCTGTGATATGATCTCCCAGCTCAGTACTACTTACTGGATCACTGAATCGTCAGTATGTTATTGTACAGTGTGTTTTCATAATGGCCCACACTGTTGAACTGAGCAGGGATATAGCAAAGAGACGTGGTTTTAAAAAGGAATTTTAAAATTAGCTTAGATTCCTTCATACACAAAGGTTACCCTTTATAGTTGAAAAATACTTGAGAGTCTTTTAGCAATTATACTACCTGGTAGCTGGAAAGCCACTTTCTTTAGAGGCTAAAAAAAATTCTGATATCAGAAGCCTGTTTGGAGCCTAGTGCACATCTAATTATCTTTCTTGGTCTTAATTATTTAGCTAGTGCTAATAAACTGCACGTATCATGACACTCATGTTTAATAAGCATATAAATTTAATTGATTTTTTTTTCCATCTCTTTGAAGACTCACAGACAGAATTCAATCACAAGGCAACGGCATTATAACTTCCAATATAACATCAGGTTTTAATAAGCCTCCTGTTTGCTGCACACATGTGCTTAAGACTGCCTGGAAACCAAATCAGTAGAGAAAAGGGATTACTTTAGATTACTTTGAAATGTGCATTGTTTGAAATGGCCTCTGGTGACCAGCTTTCATGAATGGCTGATTTTACTTGTGGGGCACGTCATCTGGCTCAATTATACCAGCCTCCTTTGTGTGACAAGTGCACTTGGTTGCGTTGAAATATGAAATTCTAAAACAAAGTAAATCAGATGGTGAGAAATAAATTTGAGAAGCTGTATATTATTAGAAGCTTGTAAATTAACAGGAGACATTCTTTCTGCTGAAAAATATGTGAGAACTTTCTTTTAAAACTCATTCACAGATTTGAGGTTAATATAAAAACATTTTTATTTGCTTTAATGTTTTTTTTTAACTGTATTGACAGCATTAAAATAAAAGACACATTTTCCTTTTCTCAAGGACAGTTAATTTCTTCTACAATTATGTACTTTTAAAATGTTATTAGAGTTTGCTGTTTTACTCTGACATATGAAGTGCTGGAAACTTTTACCTACTAAGAATATCCCTTACCCTGTGCAAAGTTATAAAAGTAGGTTAGAAAGTGTGCATTATACTTTAATTCGCTGCAGCCTTTTTCCTTTCCTGTCTGTTTGTGAAATTAAATGCAAAAACTTACAATAATATCAGGTTATGATTCTGCCTGCCTGCAATTGCTTTAAATTATAGTTACTTGAAATTAATCTAGCTTGAGGTACTGATGATACATCATTATAATACACAGATTACATTTGGAAGTTGAGCAGATAACTGATTGATTAGTAAAGTGTTTTGGAAATCCAATAGATAATGATTAGATTAGACCTAGATAGGAACTGCATTCTTTGTGTTCACTGTAAATCCTATACTTTACAACTAAGATTAGAGGATTAACCTTTAAGAAGAGATGGTAGATCTTGTTTTCCTGAGTTCTGCTGTACATAAATGTGTTTCCCATGGCTGCAGGCTTGATATTCCCACAGGAAACTGGCCTGCAGATTTACGCTGTTGTGCCTGGTAGCCTGAGATTGCAGTGTTTTCCTTTTAAATAGAAGATAGAAGTGTAAGATATGAGAAAAGCATTAATGTTACTAAACTCAAAACAGTCATCTGTCAACAGATTTTTCCACTTAAGGACTTCACTATACTTGTGTAATTGAGAGTTGTTATCCTTATTGTTCTTGTGGAGTGTTACAACCCTCTAGTCATCAGGGCTGTATGATTTTAAAAGAGATTTAAGATTTCTGAACTACTAGGTTGCTTTAGTGCAGGTGAATGTGTCACCTTCCTGGCCTTTTATTATGTAATTTCAATCTATATACACAACCATCGTGAAATTACTGGTTCTGTGATTTGATTTGATCTTTAACTGCACACCTCTTATGATTCAGACTATGTGAGAATTTGAGAAGTCCGTCCACCCTTTGACATAAACATCAAAGATTCTCAGAAGCTGTACAAGTGTGGTTGAAAAAACCCCGTTCACTCCCTTTCACCTTGGAGTTTCCACATAGAAAAAACATTCTTGAGTACAGCATGATTTCTAGATGGACACATTTCACTTGAAAGCAAAGAACTGAACCAGTTTTTCAAATACAGCTGACCAGGTTCCCACCAATGTGACCAACCACCAAAGTAATTGAAAATTATAAAACACTGTCAATAGCAGAGTCCCTGCTCTACTCCTTCTGGATATAGAGAATTCCTTTTGTTATGATTTGCACCATCTACTTTTCTTATTGAGACTGTGATTTTAAGGAAACAGAGAACCGTGGAGACATATTCCTGTCAAAAATGTTCATCAAAGACAAAACTGCCAAGTCAGCCGATCATATGTAAAATACATAGGATGACAGTATTCCTCTGTCTGGGGTCAGGAAAGAATGCTCATATTGTTGTCATGATTGACGTTTGGGGTTTTGTGTTTGAAGATTTTTGTCCATATATTTACAAGAAAAAGCTGTAAGAATAAATTATCCAAGATAGATAGTTGATCACTTGTAATGATGAATTGTCTTCTGCTTCTTTGCCATGCTTTTGATAATTTTTGTGCAAGTTCCTAACACTTGTCTGCAAATCTCAAAAATCTCCTCAGTATCAAAACATTTATTTATGGAATATGTCTTAATTATATACAAATAAGCCAATTTTTGGAGTCAGGGAAATTGGAGTACAAATTTTGGAGTACAGAGAAATAATCAATAGGATACTGGACGGCAATGAAGAATGAGACACTTAACTGAAGCTGCCACCACAGTAGCAGTTTCTTCATTTGGGATCACTGTTGTACCTTACATTCACAATTTGCTGGGCATATTTATTGCTAATATCAGGGGAACTAAAACCTGAATTGTAGTTCTCAAGCTCCACAGTCACAGTTTTCATTAGTCTTATTATTAATACTTCTTTCCTTGGCCACAGTAGATCCATTTTTGTTTGTAAGGCTTTAACTATGACTTTGGATGATGTGCTGTCATCTTCATGCTCATAAGAAAACACCGATACTGTGGTGCAGAGAAGACAGAGTTGTCAGCCACTTGGTTGTGCGTTACTAATCTGGAGCATTGCATAGCTCATGGTCTTGGGGACAGACATATGTCCAGAAGCCTTACTCGTTATCCCCACGTTTGTCTTCAGATTTATAAACAAGAAAATCTGCTTGTGCAAGGTAGATTGCCTATACAAGAATATGTGGAGACCACATTTGAAGTATATGGAATATAAGGAAGTTCACACATCTTCACATCTTTAAAGCTTATAATGGAGAAATATGGATACTCAGTGGCTTTGTTTCATAAACAAAATGTATGATTTTGGACAGATTTTTATTGGTCAAACACAAAATGGTACTTTGAGTGAACACAGTATATAATGCTCATATCAAAATGATGTGGACTTTCAAAGGGCAAGTGATCTTTTCTTCAAAAACTTGCTGTCTGGTGTTGTGTTCCAAATTAAGCACAAAAAATCTTAAGCGCTTCTTGACCAAAATGAATATAAAATCTACAGACAGTTTCAAAATATTGTATCTTTCTCTTTTCCTCCTGCTCACTGAAAGATACTCTGTTAAGAGACCTAGAAATAAAGTCCTCCTAGTTTTTATTCCTCAGGACAAAAAGTGGCCCTTCTTTGCTAGTGTAATTCCAGTTTCACGGGTAATTAATTCTCCATGCCAACGAGTCCTTGAACTGCCTGTTATAATACTAACAGCATAGAACCAACTACAGAACCAAGTTTTCAGATTTTATCCCATGAAAGGTGAGTACAAACTATGAATTTGTGCTTCTGTGGGGGAAAAAAAAAAAAAAAAAAGAATGAAGGTAAAATAAAAATTACAACCAGATGAGGAAAAATAGCCTCTCTGGATTTCCTGCTGCTCTGATTTCATTTTTTTGCTGACAGTGTTTCAGTTGTCATAGGTAAAATCTTTAGGGAAAATATCATTTCAATTTATCAAATGACATATATAGAAGTTATGATCAATATTTGTAAATTCTGCTAGACGAAAACATTTCATGGTACAGTCTTGATTTCTGAACACTACACAAAAATTTTTAAGTTTACATCCTGGTATAAATTTGATAAGGTCCCTTTTAAATTTCTCATATTTTTGTCTATTTCCCAAGACAAATTACAGTGTCTGTAGGGGCACTTCTAGGCTACCAGACGGTATCCAACACAAACATTGCAGACTTGTCTTCCCTATCAAGGCTGTATTTTGGCAGTTTTCTTTACTTCATTTCCTTCTAGAACTGGGAAACAGGCTGTAAGAGGACAAGTGCTCAAAGATACTTCAGAACAAACATTTGTCTTTTGTAAAAATGAATTTGTTACAAGCAGCTAAAAGAGGCATTACTTTCCTCTTGTGCAGGAATCATTCAATGAAACTTGGTTACTTTTGTACATGCAGATCAGTCTTGATATTATCCTTTATCCATCAAGGGAAAAAGATAGTTAGAAAATATACTCTTCATGCTCACTTTCCCAGATAAGACTTGTCTAAGGTGGCCTTAACTTGCTCAAAAAATCTAAAGCAAAAGGATATTTTAAAAACTAGCACAGCCCAAAGAGGGTAAAATGAAGAATGCTTGTTAACGTTAGTTTGAATTAGTGTAAATTTTATTAGCACTAAGGTGTAATTGTCAGGAACTTGCAGTTTCATACTGTGGGGGATTATTCAAACACATTGGTGCCAATGTTTGCTCAGCGCAGTCAGGATGACTGCACTTTCTGGGTCAACATTGTCTGAAAAAGTTTGCTGTACAGTACAACTGATGTAAGAAACTAAACATTGAGTCTCACTTCACGTATCCTTTCGCTCTTTGTGAGGTGAGTCAAAGTTTTGCTATTTAAAGATCAGACATGTAGAGAAATTGTATTTCTCCTTCTCACCAAGAGCATGTGGTGTCTGGTGTCTGTCACAAGAATGCTTGCTTCTTCAGGAATCTTGTTCTTCAGTGCTTTTGTCAGCTTCTATGTTCAGCTTAGAACAAATACATGGAAATTGAAGTATTTTTAAAAGTCAGTCCAGACTAATTACAGACTTCCAGTCTGCTTACCTGAGTGTTGTGTAATCATCAAAATGGCATTTAATTTTAAATGCCCAGCCCGTTACTGGCTTTGCAGTGCTGTAATGCTAGTCAGAGGCTGCAGTGTTTGGTGGGGCAGAGACAATGAAAGACAGGATTTCTCTGCAACAGACACTTGGATTTTCCTTTTAAAGATATTCACACTCTTCTGGTGTAATTACAGCCTGCCAGAGTGAGAAGCATTAAACTGTTTAGCTTGTGAAGCTTAAAATAAAAGGTGTATGTGAAAACAAGAACACAATCCTTCTTCTAGCAGTCCAGTACCAAATCCCTTCCCCTCCCTCTCCTATGGCTTCTTCCCCTGAGATTTAGAGCACCTTCTAATTAATGTATTTTTAGGTGAGTGATGGGGACCTGTTTTTTTTTGTGTGTTGCTTTCTTTACACTATTTGCTTTTATTTGTTGGTTTGTTGTTAATTTTGTGTGTCTAAACACACAACTCGGGAGCACAGATCTTACGAGTCATGCGCCAGTCTAATTATATCATGTCCACCCCAGTTCCCATGCAGCCTTCTTCAGAAGCAGATTTCTTGAATGTTCTTGGGCTTGAGTGGTAGTGTGGTTTTTTTTACTGACCGATGTCACTGTACTTTATCCATAGCCCCAAAATAATATATGTGGCAGGTCAATACCATGGAGGGAGCAGACTTGACTGCATGCTTTCTTTCCCACCCTCTTCCCTTTTGCCCCCAGAAATTCCCTTCCCTTGTGCAACAGGATGGTTTTGCAGTGCTTCTCTCAGTAATGCAAAAAATGTTCAAGTGAAAGTAGCTGCCCATTCCTCCCCAGGCCAATCAGTCATTTTCAGTCACAGGTTTAAATCCTCTGCAGCGAAGGCAAGCCTCTGTGCTTGCATCAGGTCTTACAAAAGCAAGGCTGTTTGACTGACAGGCATGGAGAGGGGGTTCCAATAACACACCGAGTCGAGTCTGGAAGCGGAGTATCAAGGACAAGACTGTGCCAGGGGTGCTGTGCATTATGGATGAGGCACTCAGGTCCATCGCTGATTGATTGAGGGACAGTTTTCCTCCTTCACAATGTGCGGTAAGATCATCTGGACTGTCACTTAATATGAGCTTTCTTGTCAGTGGGAAGATGACTTTTCATGTGGTGATCCAATGCAGATTGCAAACGACAGCCTTGCTCTTCTCTCTGCTTTGTAAGGGCTTAGTTGCTTGTGCAGGTGAGTTAAGCTAAAATAACTCTATCGCTTGCCAGGTGCCATAGGCTGGAATTAACTCTTGTTTGCAGAATCTCGGGCTGCCTATAAATGTTGCAAAAGCACCTGCGTTTGATGATGGGATGTATATGTCCTCTATCTCTAGCAGCCAAGGTGCCATCTCACTGCTGCGTAGGTATGTATGGGATTAAATTAAGTAGGTGATCTGGGGGGAATGCAAATTTTTTCTACTCTTATTTTTCAGGACAGAGAAAGAAGCTGCGCTGAACAGTTCTGGAGACTTTGAAGCACAGCCGCGGTGCTGAGATCTTTGACTGACAAGCCTTCTGCTTTCTCCTTTTTGCAGGGCTCCTCCTGCAGATGTTCTGAACACGTCTGCATCCCAGCAATTCTTAACTGCACCCAGGTACTGATTGTAAGGAACATGCTGCACAAAAAGAAGTGTGGGGCGTAGGAGAAGCAGCACTGTGAGGAGTGTATGGGAAGTCATGCCTATAGACAATGCAGGCAGTGGCGTGACTTCAAGCAAAAATTCTTTGAGAAAGTGTAGTTGCAGAAGGCTCGGGTTTATTCTTAGAAAATGATAGATTAAGGCTCTTATTCAACAGTATGGCTTATAGTCTTGTCAAACGGTACGTGTCAGGTTTGATTTCCCTAAGGATCCTCTTTTCGCTGTGTGCCTGAAAGTTTATTTATTGCTTGAACAGAATTTCTTTTCCTCCTTACAGGTCTTGAAAACTAGAGTTCAGGCACTTCTGGATTGCTCTTTTCATTGAAATACTGGAACTACTATGAATTCCTCTTGGTTTGCACTCCTCTTAGCAGTACTCAGTACTGAACTGCTGACAAGTCACGGTTCAACTGTCAAGTCCCCAAGGTTCAGAGGACGTGTACAGCAGGAGCGAAAAAATATCAGACCAAATATCATCCTTGTGCTCACAGATGACCAAGACGTGGAGCTAGGTGAGAAAAAATTCTTATTTGCTACTTCCTTTCCTCTCATGTCTTTCAGTAATTTCTGCCAGGCAAGATGTACTTTAAACTCAGAGAACGCGGTGGTCCTCAAACAATATCAGAATGTGGGACAGGTTTGGAAAATGAGTTAATAAATATTATTTAATAGAATTTATAAGGTTCAATTGCTGACTTAAGGAAATATATGCTTCTCAAAATCAGC
Organism: Penelope pileata; assembly: GCA_013396635.1. NCBI lineage: Eukaryota > Metazoa > Chordata > Aves > Galliformes > Cracidae > Penelope > Penelope pileata. The sequence goes on from WBMW01005162.1 coordinate 421,001, forward strand.
TAGAAAAGGCTTTAATCACCAATGTAAAAGGATTTAATAATACGTACAAGGGCATGCAGGTGAAAACCTTACATCATAAGTTCTTTTTCAATTTGTGGCTTTCTATAGCATTTAAAAATGTGAACCTTATGATATTAGCTTCTTCCTCAGTGCCATATACGTGGGTATCTGTATTTTCCACAAGTCACATGCATGGATGTCATCTCATTTGTTTATGCACACAGAAAAACTGTTTGCTTCAGAACATAAGGTTAATTTTTGTAAGAATTATTGCAGTGTTTAGAATTCATCTGTTTTTAAACTATGGTACATATTTAACAATAAGATAGTTTTCCTTTCATCAGTTTACTAAATATGTGAGCACAACCTGGATATACCAACCAGAAGTGATTTTCACATATATTTCTTAGGGTGGAAAAAGTTAAAATATTTGGATGATGTTCCAAGAGGCCTTTGAATGTTTTCCATTAAGTAAGTTAGAAAGATATTAATGATGGTTATGCATATAACTGATGTTTCATTCACTGCCTGAAGTGAAAAATTAAGGAGAGAAAGAGGATCATTTTAGGTTATCCCCAAGCAAATATTTTAGTTTTGGGGGTGGGAGATAGGATCAAAAAGGTGAAAAAATGGCAATTTGAAATGAAATCTTGCATTCTTAGCGTTTTTAAATGAAAGACATGCTTTTAATAAAAATAAGGTGAATTTTTAAACAAAATGCCATACAACATTGAAAAATCAAATGCTTCATTCATTAAAATTGTAAAAGAATGGTTCATTTATTCTAAAATCACATACGTTCAGCCAGAAAGATATAGACACAAGGTGGCCTAGATCTAAAGAACCCCTGAAGTTCTTGAGTTATTAGTGTTTTTGTATTTGTCATTGTTATGGTTTGACTCAGCAGATAGCTAAGTTCCACACAGTTAGTCACTCACCCTCCCCCCTCCCCAAATGGGACGGGGGAGAGAAGTAGAGAGATATACAGTAAAATGCATGGGTTGAGATAAATGCTATTTACTAAAATAGTAAAGAGAACAAAAGAAATAACAGTACATATATATGTATATATATACACAAAGAGGATACGCAGAGCAAGGACTCACAGCCACTGGTGACCCTTCCTCCCGGCTAGCCCCTTCCGTAACGAAGAGAACCCGGAAACCCCCCAAACCAATCACATGATGTTATATGGGATGGAATAGCTCTTTGGTCAATTTGGGTCAGCCGCCCTGGTCCTGTCCCCTCCCAGTTCCCAGCTCCTTATGCCCCCCTTAACTATTTCACTGGCAGAGGAATGCGGAAGTGAGTTATGTCCTCGGCTCCGTTCAACACTGCCAGGACGTTATCAGTATCTCGGAGGTACAAGATAAATTCATACTAGACACTACGAGAAGCATAACTTCTGTTAGAAACTAAGACAGTCATTATACAATAATAATTTATACAGTCTTTTTGGGTTGTGAGAATACAATTAATAAATTGTATTTTGTGACTGAGGGTTAATCCTTTCATGCAGCAGCTTTCTCCCAGTGCTCTGCGAGCAGACTTTGAGATCTGAGTACATCTTATCTATTTCATTTCTCAGTCTTTCAAACGTCTGCTCTGTTCAGCCATGCTGTATAATGAATGGTTGTTCCTGGCTCTATTTTTGGCCTAAAATACAGCTATTACAATAGGAATGCATTTCTTATGGATAGAGTTGTTCTGAAAATTTCGTTAAAAGGGTCAAGTCACGTCTTCCTTTTTGTGGTCAGAAAGAGCCTGCCTTCTCCAGGGCGCTGGGGAAGGTAGGTCAGCAGACACACGTCTCTGAGCAGTGTTACCGACAAGCTGTCTGCGATCTTGAGAAGGGTTTGCAAGTGGTGAAAGAGCAGGAAGGATGTGGCAAGCCACTTTGTTCATTTTGTGGAGCTCCTCTCTTTGAAAGCCGCACTGGATGCTCGCAGAGGGCTCTGGCTCCTATTAGCAAGCAGTGGAGCAATAGCCTGGACGTATATGCATTCCTACTGCATTGAATGAAGACACAGGTTTCCCCTGTTCATAGATCATTTCACAGGAAACAGGATTCAGCCCCAAGACTTACTGTACTGCATTATTTGCACTTCTACTAATAAATCATTCTGCTTATTTGAAAAACAAAGCCATACTGTTTTCAATGTGTGAATTATCCTCTCGCCCTTTTGTGATTCCTGAGAAAAAATTCTAAGTTTCCCAGAGGTCGGTGGGAAGTAACGCTTTATGCCACAAACAGAATGAAGCTTAGGCACAATTACCCCAAAATCACAAGACTGAAAGTCTCTCGATATGGATTATTTGCTATTGTATTCCCAGCACGAACATTTCTAAAAGCTGTTCTAAATGAATGCTTGAACATAAAAGCATATAAGGTGCACTATAGACTTCAATCATGAAAGATTTGTCTCCAGAGCATGTATAAGCATTGAACCAAAATATTCAGCTGCCTGAGTGCAAATGATATACTGGGGAATTATCCAAAATAAAATTTGCAAGAAGCAGAGAGCTTGCATTTAGTTAGTGCTCAAAGCAGATCGCCGTATCGATCTGCACTGTCCCCCTGAGTTTTGCATTCTGAATACAAAGAAGTTCAGCAGAGCTGCTGTCTCATACAGCTTATCAGATAAAACCTCAAAATTGCTCCACAACTGCAGTCAGTTCTTATATACGCTGGGAGGAATGTGGCACAGAGGAAGGATATTACTGATCAGCTGGTGGATGGTAGCTTAGGCACTATGAAGCAGCCTGTCCACAGCTCTTGGGGAAAATCAGCAAAAACTTGGGTCTAGGGGCTGGGAAATGATTGGTCAAATTAGGCCTCTGTGCACTTTCTGGCCCCCACCAAGATTCTGTAGGTAGAGACATAACTGCCTGACACTCAGGCAAACTCATACCTGGCTCAAGACAAAGCACCAGGTCCCATGTGAGCCAGGAGCCACTGCACCCCTGGAGACAGCATAGTGCTGCTCTTAAAGGCAGTGTCCCCAGCTTCCACTGAGGCCAGGTCTATACTCCTTTCAGGCATGAGGAGGGGTATTTCCAACTTTATTTCCAACTTTTTCCTCAGTCTTTAGTCAATTTTCCTACCCTCCACCTTCTCCATCACTTCTTTCTCCCATGTACTTCAACATATCAGTCCCTTAAGCCATGACACCCCCAATCATTCACATAATCCTCACTGTGAATAGTATGTGGAGTAATGGAGTCAAAAAAGGAGTCAAAACTAATGAATACTTTGGTAATTCCAGTATTCCTAACACAGAGCCCTTTGAGGTGTTGGAAAAGTGTGAAAAAGCTTTAAAAAGTGTGGGAGAAAAATCCCAAAGAACTAAAATAAGACAGCTATTTCTTCAGTACACTTGTTTACAGCCTATTGCACCACCCAAAAAAATCCACATAAATGGATTTGTATCTATCTATATATACATATATAAACACATCCATTGCATACAGCTGTTGGTGGAGGGATCACAACATCATCTGGCTACATCATATCAGGCACAATGTGCCTGGTTTGCTTTCCATCTTCACTAGAAATTTCAAAGCACTGAAAAATGCAAGATGAAAAAATGGGGATATGTTCTGAGATTTTCGAGAGTCAATCACCTTACGGGGGCCTTGCATACAAACAAATTAAGACAAGATGGTTTTGGCTGTCCCATTGTAGAGATGTCCACCTGTGATACACCTGGGTGAAAATCTGTAGCAGCTTTAAGACTATTTATGAAACCTTGGTTACCACACATTTCTCAATATATAAGGAAAATAGACTGAGAGGTGCCACTGCATTTTGTGTTTGACAAACCTTGCTCATTTCTGTGTCCAAAGTGGCTGTTCCCAGTTATCTGGTTCCCCTCAGGTGCTCCCCACTCGCTATGTAGAGCGCGAGCATCCCGCTGTCAGACAGCGCCTGAGTCCGTGTGCCGCAAAGACTGTGGGCCAGATGGTAGAGAGCACAAGCTGTGAGGAGAGCTACAGACAGCAAAGGATTATGACTTATATGAGCAAGTTTTATCTCCTACTTATGTTTTGTTTTCTAAATGAGGAAGTCTCACCTGCTTTGAAGTGTCTATTCCAGAATTTCCAGAGGGGCTAAATATATTATCAGTGTCAGTAAGTGCATACCTGGAGAAAAAACTTAGTCATAAACAGGCTTGCGAGAGCAGAGGGCTGACTGAGCAGAGGAATGAGGAAGCACTCTAACAGCTATTCATCTACAGAGCAGAGAGGCATGAAAGTGCACAGCGGCTCTGCTGCTGTTACTGTGCCTTAGTGTACCATGATGGTGCACTCCCACCCGGGAACCTAAAGCACTTTGCAGCTGAGCTCTGTCATAAACTGTGACATTTCAAAAATGGAAGAGCTATGTTAAAAAAAAAAAAGAAAGAAAGAAAGAAAAGCCAGTCTTGTGTCCAAAATAAAGACGTCTAGAGTGAGGATCATCTCTCATTAGATTTTTACTTAACAGCTCAGTGAAACACTCCCACTCATACAAATGGAGGAGCTTTTGTGCTCTGGGAGCTCCCAGTTACTCTCTTACTTCTCTGTATCTCTAAACACATGTTTTTTGTCTGTACTGAGTTAGGAAAGCATGAATGCAGATGCTCTGCATTTAGAAAAGAAGGACTGTGAAAGAGGAAGAATACTTTTGCTCAGGATACTAAATGTATCCTTAATGACCCAGATATTGGTACTGCACCAGGAAACACTAAAGATCTGCCTCTTCCTCTTTTTTTAATGAAATGACTCTGATGCAAAAGATTTCACATTCAGCAGTGACTCTTTAGCTCAAAAGCAAAACAGAGCATGCTTAACTTTATCTAATAGCATAATTTGTAAGATTTTACTGCTTACACCTACTGCTGAACTTCCTTGGAAGCTTTGTGGTTTTACAGATATTTTTTTCATCATTTTAAAACTGTTGGTGTTTTTTTTTAAGTGATCCAAACACAACCACCAAGAAAAACTCTCATTCTGTCAGTGTAATCAATTATTTTAATTTTCATTTTACATTGAATCTAACTGCTGTCAATTATGCAAAATGAACTGTAAAACCAAAGGAAAAAATGAAAGTTGAATTCCAGAAATGTCTTTTTACTGTCAAAATTGTGTAAGTAATAAAATTCACAGACATGTTTCCTGGGTGCATACTGACATATCCACGGTTCATGCTCACCCTTCAATGTCTGCTCTTTTGGATAACCAGAAGAGCAAAGTTTGACAGCTGTCAGCAAGTACTGACAGACTCTATCAGGAGCTGCTCAGTCTTTCTGCAATCAGAAATCTGCAAGCCCTGCCTGTCTCACCTTGTTGTTTGTAAAGATGTTTTAAATGACCCCCAAAAAATCTTTAAATTGGATCAATGCAAGCGTGTGTTGAGAATGCAAGAGTTTCTAGAGAAAGGTGCTGAATTTTGCTAATACCTTTTGCATACATATTCATCCCCAAAATCTGATTTTGAGCACAGTGCATTAGCTTGGGAGCCAGACATGCTGATCCTGAGTCCACAGAAACTTCCCCTTGGTAAGATCATTACCAAATTCTTTCTCTCTTTCCCTTCCCAGCCACCTCCTCCTTCCTTCCTTTTCTCCCTCCCTCTTTTTCTTTTCTTCTCTCCCTCAGATTACCTGATAAAAGAAAAGGAATTGTAATAGATTCATTAGTAACCTCCCTCAGAATTTTACATATTTTACAGGCACGTTGATGCAGTCTGTGTAACGTACTGTTTTCCTATAGCAAGGTTTGAAGAACTGTTAACCTAAAAATTTGATACAGCTCTAAAGCTCGAACACTGTATTTCTGGACTAGCCTTCACTTCTACTTTTTTTTGAAGCCTGAGGCAAAAAAAAAAAAAAAGAACCCTCAATCTTTCTGAAATTTTGAAAAATATCTCTTGGGGATACAAAGAAGATTTCATCTTTTCTCCTAAAATTATGGAAGTTATAGAGTAGTATGGACTGATGTCTGAAAGCAAAATGATCACTGATACTCTACTTTTAAGGGCAAAATAGCATCCAGTATGTTCTAACTTCTTTTGTGATAATCAGTACCATTTATTGCAGGGTCCCTACAAGTGATGAACAAAACCAGACGGATTATGGAGAACGGAGGGGCATCCTTTATTAATGCCTTTGTCACCACCCCGATGTGCTGCCCATCGCGCTCCTCCATGCTGACCGGGAAGTATGTGCACAACCACAACATATACACCAACAACGAGAACTGCTCTTCTCCCTCCTGGCAGGCCACTCACGAGCCACGCACTTTCGCCGTGTATCTCAATAACACTGGGTATCGAACAGGTAAGAGGCAAATCAACCGTAGCTCTTTGTTCAAGTGATGGTGGTGGGCTTTGAGTGAGGGGTCTTGAATCACTGCCTAAAATGAAATGACTATTGTTCCAAATTGGGTTTATAGAGCAGGGGTTTAGTGTTGTGAGGAGAGAGGGTAGCATGGCCTGCTGGTCCAGATTGGCAGCTAACGGCCATGTAAAGAGCCTTGTTTGTAATGGAGCAGCATATTTTCATGCTCAGATGTCCCAGGTGGGAAATAAGCTGTTAGGCAGTTACACTAGTGAGAAAGAGGTGCATTTTCGTGGCATTGTGGGTCTGAACTGGCAGTTCCAGCCATGATTATGGTCAGTGTTATGGCCTGTTTGTGGACAGCTGCTAACAGTTCTGGGGGAAGATGTCAGGGCCAGACTAAGGACTGGTGCCAAAGACCTCACAGAAGCGAAGTGCCTGTCGTGGGAGTGAAACAAGGTAAATGCTATAATTTAAACTTTGCCATGGGGTGATACTTCATTTGCATTTTCTGAGAATGAATAGAAACATGTCTTTAAGAAGGATTGTTCTGCTGTGCGCCAATAAGATTTGATAAGTTTTCTTGTAAATTCCTGGTGGTTTTCCGTAGTCAGGAGATCCCTTTCCTGTCTACAAAGAACTCTTCTTATTCCCCTCGTCCATGCTTCAGCTTGATGTAAAACCTGATTCATTTATGCATCACCTATCACCTAAGATTCAATCTGTAGACACATCAGGCTCCAGCCTGACTTCCCCTTCCCAAGGTAAGGGAGCTGTGCGAGGTCATCAGGGTGTAATTTGTCCAGAAGCATCATTCGACTACAAAGACTCTCCTTTACGGGACCAAGGAGGCACAGATCTCAGTGCCAACTGTGTTCCTTACAATGTAATTGACAGCAAAGAAATTTGTCTCTATCTGTGGTTTAGGCACAAGAACAGATTGCTTTCAAAACATATAGCAGGCTAATGTCTCCATGCTGTCTGCTTGTCCTAATTCTCTTAATGCTGCTGTACCCAGCGCCTTACATTTATCTGCCTGTTTGACATCTTTTCTTCACCACACAGACAACCCACTCTTTCTTCCTCTGTATCTGTAGTTCTGGAGAGCTTCTGTATCCTGTTTAAAAAGCTAAAACAAACAAATATTTATCTTCTCTGAAGCCAGCACATGCACTGAATGGTACTTCAGTCTTTACTGAGCCGATTTCAGTAAAGTTGCTGTCAGAGTACAGCACTGCTAAACCTGAGTAAGGGTCAGCACTAAGGCTTTTGAGGAAAAAAAGAGAGGGAAGAGCAAATTGATAACCACTGCTAGAAAAGGTGGTGAAATGACCCTAAAACCCCTTTCTGCTTCACATCCACTTCATATGGAATCTACCTTTCTTGTTCTTAAAAAAATTCAGTGTCTTAGTGACCTGTAACTTAACACTTGCAGAACTGAATGTCTCCTGTATAAGCTGGACAGCTATGGCAGACTTTGCTGCCACTAGCCCTCTCTGTCCTCCTGGGCCTAAACGCTTTGTTTTGGGTAAATCTGCACTGTGGTGTACTATGAAGGCTCACGAAGATGTCTACTAAATGCAAACCTGGCCTTATTAAACAGAAAGGAACAAAGGGGTAAAAAGAAAAGGAAGAGGAAAAAACCTTTCCAAAGACAGACAGAGGGAACACAAGTCCTAAAACTAGCAGGGCAGTTGCATTTTAACAAGGAGTGGGACACAGTAAAAGAATACGGGAGCAAATGAAAATACATTAATGAAACTCTGTTTCTGACCAAAGTATGTTTGACCCTGTAGTAATATGGCCCTAAAGAACTTATTAATTTAATCCTTGCAAGATAAGCCCACCTTCCAATTACCTCACAACTATTTTTTGAAGTGGCAGCTTAATTAACAGCAGAACTTATAATACATTTTTCAAGGACAGTGCTGCCTCATTAAAGAGTCATCAAAAGTCCACTAACCAGCTAATCATTTACATTTCACAGCTAGAAGATTTAGTAAAATTGTAATGATTCAAGAATACCTGAGAGTCAAAAATAATTGGGAGTAGAAAAGAGGTGGCTGGGGAGAGAGAGTGACTACATGACACATGGGCTCATCATGGCTCCACGCTGATGCTGCAGAGACTGTGGTTATTCACCCTGTGCAATTCTGTGGTTTTTGATAGGAAATCAGTATCCACCTCAAAGGGAAACTGAGGCAGGGAAAGGGAAATTGAATGCCCCAAGGCCACTCACAATTTGATGGTCAACCTAATAAGGAACAAGTCTGGAAAACTCCAGTCCAATATTCCGGTCAAGACAATGTGCTGTAGCATGGATCTGTTTCTCTGTTTGAAATGATGAGGATTTAGCTCTTGCTTTTTGCACAGGGTCAAATTATTACATAAGCCAGTGGAAATAAGGGGGTGGCAGATTGTTTATATAATGTCCTTACTTCTGTTCACTCCAGATAGTTTCCAACATCTATAAAGCATTTGCTGTCTAAACCTGCCTCAGCCTTAACTAAACCCTCTATGCTGCAATTGATCACATATGGGCAGGCTGCTTATGAGGAGAGTCCTGCTAAAGCCATGAGGACTCCAAGCAAGCACAGCAGTCCATTTAAAGAGAGGCCTGAAATGTGCTGTAATAAACTGCAGTCATAATTAGAGCCCACTGGGAAAACCTGACAAAAAGCAGATATTTTTTTCTTTCCTTTTTCTGTTCTACTTCTGTTCTACTCTAAAGTGACCGAATGGCAATGTTGCATTTCGTGAGAGCATCCCTTGTTTAAAATATCAGTGCCAAATCATAGGCAGGAACTGTGCATTGTGAAAACAGGGCAGACAATATTTGGAAACAACACTGCCAAACCAAAATTGCTTTTGATTCTAATTATCATTAAAAAAATCCTAAAACATTTAATGATGTTGCAATGTTTACGGTTTCCTTTACTCACAAGCTCTATGCTAAAGCAGAAATGAGTCAGCTGCACAGCTTCTTGACTTTGAAAATCCACAAAATCGGTGAAATTAAACTAGAATTTGTGGAATGCCAACTAACAGTAGGAAATAGCAGGGGAAGATACACAAAATAGGTAGAAAGAGAAGACAAAGCAACTCTGAAGAGCTTCAGAGATGAAATATTTGTTATTATTACACAGACTCCAGCTGTTCATATAGAGGAGGAAAGATGGTCACTCTGTACTTATTTTCAAATTTCATGGAAATTGTCAGAAAAGCTTGAGAAGTTCTCTTTCATCTTGTAGTTTTAAGGCCAGGAAACATCCTGTCAGCTATTTAGATTCAGAAATTTTGTTAGCAAGATTATTGGATGCAGGAGTTAGAAGTTTTGCTTAGCCCTTTCCAATGCTGGTTATTTGCAGTCCTTCCAATGCTCCCTGCAGGACTGTTGAAGCCTTTTACTTTCTTTATCTTTTACTTTTTTTCCCTATCCATACAGTACACCACCATTGCCTCTCAGATGTGCCTGTCAGTATTGTCAGATCATGCTGCCGTACACTTACACAAATATAAGGGAAAACTCCAGGAATGCTTTACCTGAACCTTGGCATCCTCCAGTAGGCAAGGAGGATTGTGCTACAACTCAATATAGCTATAACCAAGCATTATCTTAGTATTTTAGAAGAGAGAGCCATGAAAGCAGCACAGCCAGTATCCAGGAGACATAAATATAACCATAATTTTATTGCCATGTAGTGTGTCAATCCTGTGTATGCTGTAGGATTTTACATTTTTACCAACTGAAGTTTCATACCTTTGCATATCTGAAGAGAAATATAACTTTAAATTCTCCCTCCCGATTTAACACACATATGCATTCAGAGCCCCCTCTGCTTAGTGTTACCTTATAAAATTATTACCTCCTAATCTTCTCTCCTTATAGCCCTTCACAACTAGTGTAGCTGTGCAGGACAGAACACGAGTCTGCTCTGGCTCAGCAGACCTCCGACAACCCTAACAGGCCAAATTCAGGATTATGCTCTCCTCTTGTACAATTCTGCTTAAAAGAACAAAGGTCACAAAATTAGGCCATTAATTGCTTACTAATTTGTTTTATTATCTTTATGAAGACATATTTCCCGATTTTATTCTTTTCTCAGAAAGATCAACTGATCACAATAAGATTAAGGTTCATGCACGCAAATGTCCTGATGGCATTCTCAGCCTTTTATAGGACAGAAATGACAAAATACCGGTTAAGCAACATTAATGCTAATTTCTAAATACTCGTGTTTGTAAAACTCAGAGCTCAAGAAGTGGCTGGACCTCAAGATGTTGCTATCTGACATCTTTTGACGTTGGTCACAGAATTCTGTGTCATGGTGAACGGAAATGGTCATTTGCTTGACATCTAGTTAATATTTTCAACAGTTCATATCAGCTTCTGTTTTATGTCTGCTAACATCTGTCAATTATGGGTACCTTTCTTAGCGACCAAAGAACTAATAAAATGTCGAGATGACAAGAGATTGAAGGCTAAACAGTTTGGGGAAGGAGTGTTTAAACTGTATGCTGTTCCATTTTGACACATTGGACAAGTTAATATTTGAAAAAAGGTGCAGAAACTATGCCTTTTGAAGGTGTAGATCGACAGTACATTTCCTCTGGAGGCAAAGTCTATGTGTTTCCTGTTCACAGCCTTACAGTACGATTCACAGTCAGCACATGCTATTTTTAATCTGCATCATTTCAGTGGCATAACTTGTATCTGCCTCATGCACCACTGCAAAACAGGGTGTCAGGATATGATACACGGGTGGGAATAAATATACAGGGAATCAGTCCTGTTGTTGTTCTTTTTTTATTATTTCTAAAGTGAAAATAAATAGAGAGATAACCTCAAGATTTAGGTTCTTCCTTAATTGGTATAGAAGAGGTTGGGGAACATCAAAAATCATTTGAATTTTTAATAATTTAAGTAATTATAAATATGCTTGTACATCTCACTTTTCAGAATAAAATTGCACTTTCAGTCAAACTAAGAAATGTTCAAGTAGAAGTGAAATATGCTGAATATATTTAAATATTCCATAAAAAGTGAAATATGGATGAGATAAAGGCTGAAAAGGATAATGAGCAGGACATTCTTGTTCTTTGTTATCATTAGAAGTGAAACCTTTTTTGGTTTCTGTCCAAGACCACATCAAAAACTACAGCATGTTTGCCTACTCATGCTTAAAACAGAACTCTGTGCTACTAAATATTGTGCAGAAAACCATACAATAAAAGACTTTTAGCAATGTTACACATCCAAGTTCTTCCCTTCAGAAAATCTGGGTAGAACATTGTGTGTGCAACTAACTCATGTGGCCAAAAGACAGAACTACGTAATAACATATCACTTTTTGAAAGGTGAATTTTTTCTCTGTTGAAAAAGAGGATAGACCTCTAGCAAGAGTTGTGATGCTGACATCCACATCAACAAGAATGCAGGTCTCAGATCCCCTCTGCAAAACTGCAGAACTCTACTGTTTTCTTGCCGAGTAACTAAGCAGAGTGGCGTTTTATCACATATGTGGGGAGATGGTTCAATTCTGCTGAGAGGAAGACACCAGTGAGACTCAGGAGTCCTTTACAGGCATTGTTGTGTCCCCCTGGTGTCCAAACATGTTAATTCCTCTGCACTTCTGCCTCTCCTCGTCCTCTGTGTTTAGGAGGAGCAGTCTCCACACACCTCAGAATTTTCATCCCAGCCTGCTGGCCCTGTGAGGCCTCCTGAGCCCCTGCTCTGCGCCTCATTCCCCAGCCTGTCTGTCAACAAGTCGTTCCACCCTCCTTCCCCGCCTGGCGTCTAGTCAGTCCTTGACAGATATGTCCTGTTCCCACTGCTTGCCATTAGCAATCTCCTTTCCCAGTCTGCTCAGCAAATCAGTTTCTCCCACCCCCTTGCCTTGTCAGTCACCTTCTTTCCCCTTTCTTCACTCATTGTCTGGTTTCTTGGTTGACATTCCCTGTCCTGGGCCCCTGAACCTCCGCTGCTTTCCCCCCCCTCTCAGTTCCTTTGCTGCCCCTCCTGGGGCCCTTCCCCAAACTTCTTCTCCTTATCTGCTCACCTCCTGCCCCTGCATTTCAATCAACTTTCTCCCGCCTGCTGACACTACTTGCAGGTGGACATGGAATGCCCCAAGGTGCCCATGCAAACTGCATCGTTCTTTTCAAAACTATGCAAAATTTGGGCAGATTCACACTAAGATATAAAAGATGCCTGCTTGACAGAAAGTCCATCGTGTCTTTGACAGAATTCATGCTCTCATTGCAGAGCATGGAAGAGCTATGAAATGAAAGCTCACATAATTTTTTTCAGATGTTAAATGTAATTCCTTTTCCATTACTCTGGTTCTGAAAGGTGGCTACTGTTCAGGCTAAGAAGTTTCAAAAAATTCAGCCTGAGGCAGACATCCAGTGTGGAAAATTTCAGTCCAAGTATGAGAGAGACTTATATGCAACTGAAAACAGGGTCTTATAATGAGAAGTGTCAGACAGCATCAGGAATGGAAAGTGCTACCAGGTTGGCCCATAATACAAGCTTTGTTAAAGACATCACCTAGGCGAATGATTGGTATATCAAGTTATAGGCTAATGCCTTTTGCAACTGCTGAGTTATAAAATCTTTAATGCTCTTTCTGGTCACAATGGTAAACCCGACAGCAACTGGGAAAGACCCACAAAGCTGGAGAACAAGTTGAAAACCTGAGGTTTTCTACTGTGGTTAATTTACAAGACAGGGAACTGAGAAGTCTGAATAATATTCTTGGCAATGCCACAGGCTTAGATCTAGTTGAGGGTTAACCTCTTGGTGCCTCAGGTTCCTCACATAATTTTTGAGACTGGGCTTTTTTCATTCCCTAAGGAGGGCTGCAATACTGAACTGGCTTTCTTCAGTTTAATGACGTGATACCCTAATGCTTTATAATCTTTCAGCAGAAGGGAAAAATCAAACTTCTCAGTTTTGAAGCTATCATTTGCATAATGGGAAGAAAGCAAGGAGGAATTTACTGGAATAATATGGAAGCTGCAGTTTTGTTGGGCTCTGTCCCTAAAAGCACAGAGTCACTGTGTGTCAGCACTGAAATGTCATGTAAACAGTGCTTTGCAACTCTTGTGAATGGTTTCCTGACTTTGTTAAAGGAAGTGGGCTGTCTGCTTAAAGCTCTTGTCTGGGTCATGGTGACTAAACCTTACAGCAGCGTGCCTTTTTAAGGGCTCAGTTTTGTTTTAAATCAGAAACATTCCCATAAACTTGAACAAAAAAAAGAGTGTAGAGCACAATATATGTCCTTTGATCCATGGAAGTGCAGAGATGTGCCTCCAGTAGATGCAGACCAGTTCACCTGTACGCTAATCCACTAATGCTGACAGGAGATTGGGGCCTACTTCTGTTGTGTAATGCTGTAAACATTACTCATAAATGATTGTAAGTGCTGGGAAATTAAGTGCTGGGAATTGTGAGAATTTGCATCGCATTAAGCTGTGAAAATCCTGGCTTCGAACTCTAGAGATCCCCAGGGTCAAATTCTCCTTGTTGCCAATTGCAACCCCCTGGCACTCTCAGTCCAGTGCAGGACTCATTAGCTAATTACTAAAGGGAAAACAAAAACCTGTATTAAGGAATCTATTCATATTAGCTACCAGACGTATATTCCTGAGAAATACAGATGTCTGTATAACTGTTCACCATGCCATGTGCCATTTACATAAACTTAATTGAACATACACAGAATGCAATTATTTGATACACAAAGTTATTCTACATGTGATTAAAAAATAATAATGTGTTCTGGGAACAGTTAGCAAAACTGCCAGAATACAGATAAAATCTGTCTTATTAAAATGCAAAAATTGACATTTATCTTCCCTGTTATCCCTATGGGGGCCATTACACACAATAATGAAGAGATGTCCCTGGAAATGACACTGCTTTTTAATGAGGCTTTTATCTATTTAAGTCATAATCTCCATTTTATTAATTACAAACAAAAATGTCTTCCTCAACCCTAAAACTGCTGAGTGTAAATGACTTCTAAAGCAGAACATTCCCAGTCACTATTCAGACTTGGGCAATTCAGCAAGTGCCAGGCTACAGCTAAGTCAAGGATGTGGGTTGGCTTTATAAGCCAAGCGTGTGAGGATCCAGCAAGAACATTTGCACGTCACAGTGTCAGCTCCTGAGCAGTCCCATGACACATTCTATATCACTTTAATTGTTTACAGTCCCCTGGCTAACAAAAAACATGTAGGACACCTGTAGTGATTACTTCATGATTATTGTTTGTCCGTATGGACACTACTGTGCTTTCCCTTTACTCTGGCACTTGTCTTCACTCAGAAAGTGAAGATCCAGGCACAACCGCTGGCACTGGGCTCCAGCTCTGAGTCACTTGCACTATCCTGTGCTCAGTGGTACTCAGAAAACCCCATGGTGAAATGATTGAACTCTTGTGTTTTAGTAAAAACCTGGCTTTTCCCTTCATATGTATAATTACTCATATCCTCCTGAGTTTTTGACCAGCAAACCACCCTTGGTTAAAGCAATTTCGCAAATGTGATCCGTTATCACAGCTCCTGCTGCTTCTGCAAGTATTCAGGGCTTTACTGTGTGTTTGACATGGGAACTGCTTTATTCCACAACGGGGCGAAACATCTATTTCTGCAAGCTGTCACTCAAGGAGCTGCTTAAAACTTGACATTTCTCAGATTATTTTTATGATTAAATGCTAAATCATTGCCAACACAAAGGTGAATGGTTCAGTCTGTCAGTCTGAAGTCTCATAACATGCCCAAAATATGGGGTTCAGGAGGCCAAGGGGGAGCTAACAAAACATTATTAAAGTTGCAAAATTAAGTGATCTTAAGCAAGGAAATTCCAGGATGATTTGCCCCCTACCAGCTCCAAGCTTCCTTTTCCCTTTCTAAATTCAATTTATCTTTTCCCATCCCTATGCTCCAGGACTTCATCTCTGCATTTTCTGCTGGTGGCTTTCTCCCCGGTTAATGCCTGAGTATCAGAAGAAGAGCAGGAAAGAAAGAAGTTGGCTGTTCTTTGTTTTAGGGTCAAAATCCAAACTCTGAGGACTTTCTTAGGTCCATAAAGGAACAATCCATGGTGACATTAAACTGAGAAACTGTAGTAAGTCTTTCTTGATCATCTTGCAAACTGTAAGATTTCAGAGCCTGGCCATTTTGGGGCAGATTTTCATAGCCACCTCTGTTATTTACAGAGGCACTGCATCAAAACTTAGAGACACTAGAGCTTCTTAGAAAAAACTTGCCAGAGAGTTTTACATGGGCAAACTCATATATTTTTCCCTAGCCTTTTTCTTGGAAATTGCTGAACTGTTTGGCTAAAATGTTCCACAGAGCAAAATCCAGCCTGAGTCAGATAGCATGGAAACTATCATCACCAATGATTGAAGTTTGGCAAAACTGTAAATAACAGCGTTCAGGTCTCAGTATTAGTCAATGTTAATTGTAGGTAGGGCTATCAAACCATTCTGCATGATAAATCGCCACAACTTCCATTTTACAGCTTGAGAGCATCTGATCCTTGTGGGAGGCAGGTTGGCACAGAGTCCTTTACTGATGACCGCAGCACATGGAGGTTCCCCAGGGTCATGGAGCTGGTGGATCTGGGTTGGCATTCAGGAGAGTTGGCCTCAAATCTCCCCTGAACCACAGACTGTCCTCGATTTTGCTTGGCTCAGTAATGCTCTCTCTCTCTCGGTCAAATCACTCTCCCATGCTTTCTTCACTGTTGTCTCTCTTTGACTTCCCTTCTCTTCTACTCTTTCTGTGGCTTCTTTTCCCACAGTATTTCAGCCTTTACCCTTACACATTCCCTGAACATCCGACTGCATGAGAGTTTGACACAGTTTGGCTGCCTTAAAGGAGAGGGATGGTTTCCATTCCGGGAGGCAATGGGGCTGGGCACGTATTCCCTCCCCACAGTTACCCTCTTCACCTCAAGCTTCTTGACTTCTGGTTGGCCCCAGACGAAAAAGGGATAGAGGCTGGGTTGCTTTCTTAGAGGCTGTGGGAGGATGAGCTGAAAGTCTGGGCTAGTGTCTGCAGGACTTGTTTATATGTCACATTCCACGTGGTATAGGAAAGAAACATTATATATGACTATAACCTCTGGTTAGTGACATTTGGCAGTTAAAAGATTCGATTGCCCCATATTTATGTTGCCTCAAGAAAGTTTTAATAATGAATATTTTCATTTTTCCCCCAGTTTTCCTAGGAAGGAATTCACCATGCCCACATCAATCAGACCTGAATTACTGAAGCTCTTCCGCAAATGTGCTATTTTGGTTAGACTGAATGTGTCTAGGTTGGATGCGAGGTTTTCCAAAGTGACTTCATTTCCTAAGCAGGAAACAAGTAAGGGTGTTTGACGTGTGTCTCGGAACCCAGCCGAGGAAGTGACGCTGGGCAGGAGCTGTCTGTGGACAGGCCTGGCATCAGGGCTGGGTAGACCTAGCAGCAGGGCCAGGCAGGCTGTGATGGCCAGGGATGCAGCAGGGTGGGTGGCTGTCACACAGCTCTGTCCCTGCAAAGGGACCAGTTTCTGTCATTCATTGTTGTGGTTTAACCCAGCAGCAGGTAAAGTGAGGTGATTTGTCACTGCTGTGTCCGCGCAGAGGTAAAGCAGGAAAGAACTATCCAAACTAACTTATCTTGGGCAAGGACCATACATACACAACTGAAAAGCAGCAGAACAGCTGCATTTGCCAGGGTGCCTGCTGGAGTTAATCCACGCTTCCAAGGCGAGTTGGTCAGCTTTTGGTACCTTCATACTTTCGGCATAAGCACAGCAATAGCTGGGAGTTTACTGCATTGTGAGTCTGTTTTTACTTCAAGAAGAGTTTGCAGAAGCACCTGCAGACACTCCTGGGCATGACAGATGTTTCTGAAAGCTTCAGTGTGAGAGAGTTGTGACTTGTCACCTTCACCTAATGGAAAAATATACTTAAGTTTTGCAGGACAGGTGGAGATAGTTGACCTCCAAGACATTGTCTGTCTGTTAGTTCTGCCTTAGAGTTTTGGCAGCAAAGCAGGGCAGGGATTCCCTCTTGCTCTACCCAGGCAGGGCCCAGCAGGACAGAGGTTCAGACTTCCCAGAGCTTTTATCAAACCAGGAAATGCAGCCAGGTTGCCAAACCCAAACTTTCAAAAGTCAGATGCCAAGCTCCAAAATATCATAGGACTTACTTAAAACCACAAGAGGTGTCTTTCACATGTTTCCTCTGGGGACTGAATTTTTATTCTATTTTCAACTGGAAACTGTACACATTCTAAAGGGAAAAAAAACTCACATCAGCACCAGATTCCAAAAGTGGAAGATTAAAAAAAAAAAAAAGCCCTTAAAGTCACAAAGACTTTCAACTCTTACGAAAATTCTGGAAATAATGTATTTTAATTTCAAAGCCCTCTAAAATATAAAAGGCACATTTTTTGATAAAGCGACTCTGACACATTCTAACACATTTTGTCTTCATTCATGCATGCTTTTGACTCAGACTAAAAGACTCAGATTGCAAAACCTCATGTGTGTGTGTGTTCTTTTTTTTTTTTTTTTTTTTTTTTCTTTTCATGTTTNTTTTTTTTTTTACCTTCACAGCTTTTTTTGGGAAATACCTCAATGAATACAATGGCAGCTACATCCCTCCTGGGTGGAGAGAGTGGGTTGGATTAGTGAAGAACTCACGCTTCTATAATTACACCATTTCTCGCAATGGTAACAAAGAGAAGCATGGATTTGATTATGCAAAGGTATTTTCCAGACATACAAATGTCGCATCGTTAATCCGTATAAAAATCACTTTCAGATAATTAATTAACCAGATAATTAATTAATTAACCAACTACAACCGAGAAACTGAGATGTCATTTTTCTCTCAGGGGCATTTCAGACCAATTTCTGTGTGAGAATTTTAACTACAGGATGGAAGAAAATTTCCAGCGGCTCTTCAGTGCAGTTTGTCAATTTCTCCCTCCCTCTCTCTCTGCTAGAAAGTGTTGATTCTCTTGCTGAAGCAAATAGTAAAGAAAGACCTTTCTTGAAAATAACTGTGAGCTTTGCACTACTGAACTTTCAAGTTAGCTGAGTGTTGTCAGTTATTACCCACAGTAGAAACCTTAGTTAATGCTGTTTCCCATTATACAGAGAAAAAAAAAATGTTGTGTGCCTGTGGTGTCAGACTCCGGATATGACTAGGAGAACAGATAAGCACAAGAACACAGCCACTGGAAAACTTCAGAGCTTGTTTGTGCTCTTGACAAAGTTTGGAAAGTATGCCAAGGTGACCTGCCCACTGCCGTGAAACTTCTCGAAAAGGCTTAGGAGTGCCGGGTGCAGACTTTCCAGCCTGCAGAAAGCAATTTGGAATTTCCTCAGACTGTAGGCTCACAGAAGATGATGCAGATGTTGCAGCTGTGGTTTCTGACCCATGTCATGAGATTTTATTGGAAGCTTGCAATGCCTGTTTCTGATTTCCCCACCCGTAGAAATTACATGATACTGATTACATATTTATATAGAGTAAAAAAAAAGAAAATAAAATAAAGAGTATTGGTTAGTTAGACATTCCTTACACACCCTGCATATGTAGCTAGAATAAATAGGGAAATAGGAGGGGGGAGGATGCTTTTGGAGAGCAGTCATACGGATATTTCATTCAAGCAGGCCACAAAACCAGAAATTATCAGAACCCCAGTGCCCTGTGATCATTACCCATTTTGCAACCCAAAAGGTCTGCCCTCACTGAAACTGTAACAGCCAGGGCCACAGCCTTTGCTCCAGGCGTGCCCCAGGAGAGGAGCAGGGGGCAGGGAGCAGGCGATAGAGGAGGTCACAGCTGGCTGACTTGTCCTAGCACCAACATGCGACACAGACCTTGTCCCTCAGGCTCTGCTTTTGCAGCTGTTCAGGGCCTTGAATCCACAACATATGATTAGTCATGCCTGGAAGTGCCTGAAATTACAAACATTGTCTCAGCACTTTCTCAATGAAGCTCACACTAGACCTCCAGGCCAACCATGAATGCTCCAAGGTGGCAGGTGGTTTAATTTAAGTTTTCTTCTTTTTTCTTAGTTCCATTTCCTCCCTTCCCCTCGTATGCTTCCATTTGCCACCTTGGCTGTGGGTTAAGCCAGTTTATTAGCGAGTCACAACCTTAATCTCAGCAGCTGCACTGCTTAAAGTTATAAAATTAAAAGAACAGAGCCTGTGGGAGTTTGACTGCTCCCTGCATTCATGTTTTCACTTTCTCTGATAAAGGTTTTTGCAATATTTTGCTTATTGTAGCTTCTCCCAGCTTGTACATACACAAAAGTATACTCTGGACAAAGAACATGCAGGAAATCTTTATGTAAATAGAAAACCAATGAAAGAGTGAATGATTTCTTGCAGTTGGGAGCCACTACTTTGTGAAGGTGTTTTGTCAATGAAAGTCAAGAAACGTACCTCTGTCAGTATAATCTGTCATTTTAAAGGTTACTTAGCATTATATTACAAAATCTGGTAATAATATTGAATGCATTCTGTTGTATCTGATTTGCGAAATACAGTCTCATTTTATGTGGTATTGCCTACTTAAGAAAGTAATTACTGCTCAGTCTCCGCTATGCTCTTTAGAGTCACACATCTCTTTGATGGGATGTTTTTACTTCCTGATCTGCCCTTTAATGAGGACATGAAAATAACATAATAACATGACAGTATGTGATCTAATTAATCATTCACTTTGTAACTTTTGCTTTGTGTTAATCGTATGTTACAGGACTACTTCACAGACCTAATCACTAATGAGAGCATTAATTACTTCAGAATGTCCAAAAGGATATATCCCCATAGGCCCATAATGATGGTCATCAGCCACGCTGCACCCCATGGCCCCGAGGATTCAGCACCACAGTTCTCAGAGCTCTACCCCAATGCTTCACAGCATATGTAAGTGCCAATCACATGCTGCCAACCTGGTTGTGGAGATATTGCAGGAACAGAGAACGAGAATATAGGAAGCCTGTAGTGAGCAGTGGATGTTTGCTTGTTGCTTTGGCCGCGCCTGCTCCTCTTGGAGAGTGACAGCTCTGACCATTATTAAAACAGAGAGAAGCTCTTTTCCTCCTGGGAAGTTGTGGGAGATTAAAAGGTCAGTATTTGGCTTTGTAAGGGCAGCTTCTTACAATACCCTGAAAATATGTAGACACAGGTCAGGATCTGTTGGAAAGATATTGCTTCCTTAGTGTTCCTCTAAGATACGTGCTTCCTGGGCTCAAACTAACTGAATGCACTGAGAGTAAAAACACCCTTTTGTAGTTTTAGAGTGCACCAGATTTTTTTATAGACTAGCTACTGGCAGATTCCCAAAGCAGCCTATCTGGATTTTTAAATAACATGTTTAATCTTTCCTGGTGATTATACTATAACAATAATAGTAGTAAAAAGCCCACTTTGCTTTGTTTCCAGAACAAAGGTCAACTCCAGGTAAAAAGGCTGGTAAATCGAGGCTACTGCTCAATTCCACATCTTGCTTTATACCTTCACTGTTCCGGGTAATTTTCCTCACAGTGAGGTGTTGGGGAAGCTTTCCATCAGCCTTCTGTCTACTATGGGCACGTGGACTGCTCTTCCCATTCATGATTAAACAGAGTCTTTGTGCCTCTTTCCACACAGAAACCAAAGAAAATAAACATTTTAGCTGGACTGTGTGTTGATTTGGCCTCTGAAAATGAGGAAGAATCAGCTTCATTACACTGTGGCAGAGCTCTGTGGTCTATGCATTGCGTTTTGGATATCGCACTGGGTCACGTGCAAGGATGTTATTTGTAGTTACATTAACTAGTTTAAAATTGCAAGGAGTAGCAGTTACTGCATAAGCTGCATGGATAAACTGATCACTGCTGAGGCCAAAAAGAGATTTGCTGCTCATGGCACATGGTTAAATATTTGTTAGTTTGTATTTTTTTTTTTTTTTTGGCCTCTTATAGACTGCTACTCTCTAGATATGCCACTTTCCCTGACCTTACATTCTTAGCTCTGCTTTTCTGGTCCTGTATTCTCAATATGACATTCCTGAGACCAGATTTTACAAGTAGTGCAAACCAGTCAGCAATGCTTCAGAATTACTTAGATAATCAGAGTAATTCATACCTTTATATAGGAATGATGAGATTGATACTTCAGTTTGTATATATTTTCTTGGAAAGGCAGCTGGTTCTTTAGCAATCACCCCAAGGAATTATTATCACTCTATTATGTTCTAAAGGTAAAATAAGATAGATTTAAAAACATGAAAACTGTCAAATTGTGTTGTATGAAAGGTCTTTTCCAGTATCCTAAATTATGTGCTCCAGCAGGGAATACCTAGGGAAAAAAGAAAAAAAGAAAAAAAAAAAAAACTGAAAAAGAAAAATGAGATTATTTCTCCCTATTTTTGAAGCATCTGAAAATCATCAGTTAGGTGAAGCATGCAGATCACCGCATCCCATTCTCTGTGCATCAGTCTGATCTCTCTTTGAACTGTGGTGGCAGCTCCACCATCCTGCGGTGACCAGTTCCATAGTGTCACCCCATGCTGCAGGGACAAAGCACTGCCTTTTGGGCTCTTCAAACCTAGGACTTGCTCATGCCACTGAGTGTCCTTTAGATCCTGTGAGGAATAATGAATATTCAATGCCTCAAATTTAAAAGAGCTCTCTCATGTCTTCCTTCACTCACTTCTTTTTCATAGCAAGAGGGTTATAATCTATTTGTTCTCCCTCTGTTCAACAGATTGTTGGCCATTTCATGGCACAGATTTCCTGGCCTCAGGCAAGCCATCCTCTTTGCTGGGGGACAATCCATCATCAAGGAGGGTTGGATTCAAGCTGTTTCCACTTATCTGTGAGGACTGGGGTGGGAAAAAAGCACTGAATCATTGTGTCTCACCCTACCTCTCTTCAGGCCAGTGCAGCTCATTTTAGACTCTGTGGTAGCTGTCTTCTGATAAAAGAGTGCTTGTAGAAACTTGCATTGGTTTATCATGCTCCTGACACTTTCTATTACTTGGTGTTTTCAGCCTGCTTTTTACTAGCTTGTGCTGCTAGTCTCCAAAAGTTTAGCAACCTCTCCGCTTTATTACAGATTGCATGTCACCTGGAAAGTGAAGATCCTAGCTTTCCTTTTGAAGGCTTAGTTTCATCTGAGTACCTGTGTAAACTGCTTTTTATTTGCATGGACTGCTGGAGGCTAGATAAATTGCTCTGCTGGGCTATTTCTGAAATAGCTCAAAATATGAGAATCAGCTGTGCTTCTTGCTGTCTTCTGGTGTTGTTGATTTCTTGGCAGCCCTCTTGCAAAGAATTTCTTCTCTAGCTACCTCAAGAGGGACTTACTGGGTTGCTTGTTGCACTGCATGTGTTAAAGTTCAATCTGCAGACTAAGAAATGAAACAAATTGAAGATAAACTGCCAATTGGGGCGGCTGAAGCTACCAAATAATTGATTTTTCTGGCAAAAGGATTAGCAATATGCTCTGACTAAAAGATATAAGAAGTTATGTTCTCACAGACATATTTGGTGCTCCCTGTGAAAACATGAGAACAATAAAATCCCTCCTGCCAAGGTTTGTGTAATTTGAACGTTTAACCCTTAGGTTTTCTTCCTTGGTGGTCAAGTACCATTTGTATCTCTTTTTTTCTGACCTTGGGTGACAGCCATCTGACCTTGGATTTTGTTTTTAAAAATGTAGTTGCTATATCAAGTTACTGTAACGCCTACCTCCAACAAAGAAGGGAAACCAGGTCAAAAGCTGCTTGCTGGCTTTACAAACTGAGATGGAAGGTTATACCTACAAACCAAGAATTAAGATAGCCTGTCAACCACATGTGAAAGGAAGTTTTGCTTAAAAGAGCAGTAACTGAAGGAGGCCCTTAAATTATTTGACATTTCTTTGCTTGTGAAGCGCCTATCATTTGATTGAACTATTGCCTTTATAAATTAAAACCAAACCAAACCAAAAAAAAAGGAAGAAGTTTTGTTAGAAAATATTTTCCACTTGCACATATGCAGAAGGGAGTGGCTATGGAAGGAAATATTCCAGTTCAGTGAGAGTTCTGCCCTTAAATGTTGGCATCCGTTGGTCTCTTTTGTCCACTTAACCCTGAGAGAAGAAAATCAAATAGGTGCAGCAGAAAAGTCCATGATAATTATGAAAAAAAAAAAATCAAAGCTAAAAGGAAAGGAAGACTTACATACCATCATTACCTTACAATCCTGTCCTCAGTATAAACTGCTCACTGAGTGACATACAAAGTCTTACAAGGACAAGAAAAGTAATGATGTGTACACTGTTTAATCATTAATTTTAAATGATGCCTGTTAATTCTCATTAGCTCTACTTTAAGATGAAACATAAACTTTATTATATTGGAAGCAACAGGAGCTATTTATTGCTTTTAAGCATCCATTCTCCCTCCAACCATCCCAGCTGTCCTCTCCTTAAAACACTTCCTATTTCTGACAGTTAAAAATGCTTCCAAGAGTTTAGCTGCTGGCTTCTGTCTACCATAATAAGTAATGCATTTTCTGAAAACAAATCATACTAATGTATATACTCTAACTATGCCCAGAAATGATTTCTGTGGAAACAATTGGTACTGGAGACAGAGTACAAGATGAAAGCAGTGCATAGATTTTTGCTGTGGTAATGGACATCATCTGTTGGATAGCAGGGTTGCTAGACCTTGGAAATATTGTTGTTAGATGGGAAGTTATGACACAGGAGATGGCTCTCTAGGTGTCCCTGGCTGCTGATACAGGGCAATCTTGTTCCATCACACAACTGAGGGGGAAAGCTCTGGCACAAAGGATGCTCTAATGAAAGCCTGAATTCTCAGTTATGCTTAAGGCCTCTGGCACTTTAACTTCCCTTTACCTTCCAGGGTGAACCAATCTTAGGGGAACTGTGAATCCAACCTAAGCTATTTATAAGCTGTGAAGTAAACAAACATTAGAAGCAAAAATCTGCAGGAAGCAGATTTACTGAAGAATGTAAAAAATAAAAATCTGAAGCACTGCTTGCAGGCTGGCAGGAGGACTGACAACTAGATTTTATGATTACCTGGAAGCCATCCTATTGACAAGCTAAAGATCTTAGTGGAAACAGCTAGAAATGGTATCTGGGGTGAGACTAGAAAGCTTCCCAAGACAATATGAAAAAAAGTAAATGAAAAAGCTTTAATTTTGCAAATATAGTACTTAAGGTGCTGATCACACAGCCTGGTCATAGCAGTGCATTTGCAGTAGTGAAGCACGAACAGCAGTGCTGTTGTGCCTCCTGATCCCCAGAACAATCTTAACTGCGATTTTGGGGTGTAAGATGGCCACACATTCAGGGTGTCCTCTTGCTGTCAGGGCTGAGTCTCAAGCATCTGCTAGCTATGACATCTTCTCTTGTGATATGGACACTTACCCATCAGAGTGGGATTATACATATGCATCAGTAATAAATCTTGACATGTCAGTGTCTCGTCACTGCTAGCCTGAGGCCTGCTTGGACTGCTGACTTAGAGATAAATGATCAAAATCATCACAGACATCACTGGAAGTGTGACTTTAAACAGGACTAGAAGAAATGTAATTTAGAAATGCAGAAAGATCGAGATGCACAATTAACAGTAGCTCTAAGTAACACTTCCTAAAATAAAAGTTGTCATGTTTAATGATTAACAGCTTCTTTTTCTACTTTATTCTGAAATATAGCAGTATGTTACACTTCAGGAGTGAAACTTTCATACCTCACAATCTCAGATATTCTTACTTTTAAAAGATTCTCCTTTTAAAATGCACTTAGAATGGGGAAATTCAACTCCATATTAATACCAGCCATGCCACTGTTCATGGTTTATGGACTTCTCATTTTGGCCAGAACCTAGGCTTCCCACTTTCCAAGAACAGTGTCTAAACCTGCAAGTCTACAGTCATTGGAAATAAAGGATTTGCTTCCTTTGACCATTTACTATTTTTTCTGAAGAAACATGACTGCTTATGCAATATTTGTTAGTAGCATTTTAAAGAATAATGTAGGTGCTAATTTTGTACAGAAAGTACTCATTTTTCGCCCTCAGTTTTACTGTAAGTATTATTTTAAAATGTTGTTTACTTTTATTCTTATTAAATGAAAATGGTCCTGAAACATGTAAGTACTGTATTATTTTCACTTAACTGGAGGACTCCCAATGCAAACAGAAGATTAGCCAAACACTTTTGGGATAGAGACCCCTGAGAACACTATGAAGGTATTCACAAACAACATTTTTAGGCAGTGTTCTTGTGGACATCATTTTCTTTTGTTGAATAAAAACAGGAGGGAATTAGGAGGCTGTAAATAGAGGGAAACACAGACTTTTAGTATGAGTGATTGAACAAATGTTTGCCAATATGTTTGTTTCTTCCCATGTTAACCCAGCTGTAATAGAAATGTATATATAGATGTAACTTAAAAGTGAATTTAATTTGCACTGAATTCTGGAAGCTCCTAAAATTGCTATACTCAGCTTTGTTTCTTTTCCATACAGATACCACACCTGTGTAAATAGCATTAGCCAAGCTGGATCTCCCATTCTTTTCTTAACATGTAAAATAACTTTTTGTATTAATCTTCAGAAGGTCATTCTTGCATTTGTTTTGTTGATTATCACACAAAAAGCAGTTCAATTACTAACAGAAATTAATTTAATTAATTTCTGAGTGATTTGCTGTTTGAGGACCCCATTTTAGTACATCCTCAAGTGCAAGCATCCATTATTTTGTTTCTTGTGTAACCTAAAGTTATTGAGGTACCCTTGAAGATGTCTAAGATGTATTTTCTATTTTGAACTTCAAATTTAAATATACAAGTATAGTAAATGTGTTGTCAGTAAGAGCAATTAAAAGACATGAAAGGAAATACTGATTGTTCATAAACTAAATGTTATTTAGGCCTCTGGGATCCAGACCACAAAGATGAACGTCAATATAATTCTTTTCCTCTCAACATAATTTAAAATATCTGTGCTGATGCTTGTAGATAAATAAATTATAGATTTCCTAGTGAATCTCTCTTCAAATGAAGAAGTGCACTAGTGCTTGTAAATATTCACTCCTTCCATAACCTGCAGAACACTTTGTTATCACCATGTGCTTCCTACTGCAGTCTAACAGGTGGTAAATAGAAAGTGAATGCAATTTCCATGATGTGGCGTTAGTAAAACAATAGACATTGATGGAGAAATATTAGGTGCTAACAGAACTCAAATGACAGAAGTCATCCCTTTCCTGAGGAGATGGTAATCTAATGCTAGAGAAGGCTAGTGCTAATTTATGATTTTGCTTTTTGCAAATTTATACAGAAAAGGGGATGATTTCTCTGTTAATTTATTCACATTAATAAATGATTACGAATTCTCAGGGTGGATTACTTTTTCTCATTCTGAGAAAGTCTTTCTGAGAAAGGGCCTGAATGGGTTCAGCATTTGGGATTTTTTTGTTGATTCAGTTAGGTGTATGAGTATGAAACCTTCCACTGTTCTACACAATGCCAGAACAGATCTATCATGGAGAGGCAAGAATTCTCTGTGTAGTAAGTCCTGCATAGTATGTGCTGGCCAAATGTAACTAAGCCATCTAGATTTTCTCAGGCTAGTATAGCTCACGTGAGTGGCAAATAATGTACCTTTTCAATAATGTGTTTTTTCAGGCTTTACCCTCTTTACAGATATTTAACTACAACATGTAGTATGTTGTAGGTCGTTTTGAACTGACCTACATAAAGAGAAGCACTTTTTTATGTTATCTATTTTTAACATGTAAAATGAACTCTCTCTTAGTCCTCGGGCATGCACTCAAAATTTAAAGAGCTTTACTATTTGCTGATCAGCTGGCAAGAGTGACCTTGAAATCAGACACTGCTCCTTCCTGCACTCTGGGGTAACACCAAAGACTGACAGGCAGGTGATCAGCAGCTCCTTGCTAGATGTGGCGGCCATGGGCAACCTGAAAATAGTGAATGTACCTAGCACTGTCTTCTGGTCACGGATCAATCAACAAACGGACTCGAGACAAGATAGACTCCGTGACCAACAAAAGTCAGTGGAAGACATGGTAGATACCTTCAATCTGATATTCCCAGTGCTAAAGGGAGTCAAACAAATGTAGATGTCTGTGCTACTTTACAGCAGTACTTATCAGTACAGAGTAAACCCTTTCCCAAAAATGGAGCAGTAGAAGCAGTGACAGACTTTCCCATGATGGTTTTCAGCTTCTATGAGCTGAGCATTTAGCTGATATCTCCAGCTGCTTCAGGAAAAAAATGTTGTAATTAGCCGTTATCACTGACATGAAAGAGGTCTGTCAACTTGGGAAGATTCTCGGAAATCAGCAATGTCCACAGAATTCACCTCTGTTTGTTTGGGGTTTTTGTTTTAAGAAAAAAAAAAAAAAAAAAAAGACAAATCTGATGGTCAGATCTGACGCCTGTCAAGCAATGCCATTCAGATGGACTTCCGTAAGGCACAAAACCCAAGGATGTGCAGGGAACACAAACCAGTGGGACTTTTAGATTATTTTCCTTGTCTCCCCTAGTACTCTTTCACCTCCATTTAGGACCCCCATCTCACATTTCTCCACCAGCCATTGACATTAAATAATTCACAGAAGGTCCTGTCTAGAATTGTCTGGGAGGAAAATTCTGCTCGCTCTCTGCCTACTGCATTTCTCACCCAGAAAATTCAGAATGCATTTGGAAAGTGTGTGTGAAAGGTTTTAACCTCCCTGCTAAACCCCTGAGTGATGCTTTTAAAGACTATCCATTATGTGGAGGAGGCTTCTGACAATGGCCTGGGAACTTGAGACCTGAGCCTGCTTCAGCAGCTGGCTCTCCTTCCTGGCACAGCGGCAGGCTGAGCACGGCTCACAGCCACCTCATCTCTCCACAGCAGGGGCACTCAGGACAGGATTCTGCTGGGGAAAAAGAAAGAAAGAAAATAAAAAAGCTTCATTTTGCTGGAAAATGCTGATTAATCAGGACTGAGCTCTTTCATGGGAAAATGTCTCATTTGACAAACTTCCAAAGAAATAAGAGGAAACTTTGCACTGGAAGCATTCTTACTTTCTGTCTTCTGTATCCTTGCCTAGTATCTGATAGGTGACCAAAACTCCTAAGACTTGCTTATTCAAGATTTAAGGCTTCCCCTGCTAGGGTTAGGGGTTAGCCAACAACCTAGAGGACTGTGCTCCTGGACTCAAGTTCATTAATTTTGTAGTAATATAAACATTCCTTTTAAAAATCAGACTTCCATGGGATATGTCAAAATTTTGTCTTTTCAACCTGAAATATAAGAATTTCCAGCGGAAAAGGAATTCTATTTTATATTTGTCTTTGTTCAGGAGTGAGCTAACCTCTCCATACTTCTTAGTCTCAATGAAGTTTTCACAAATCCTGTGATACTGTTGTCTTATTTCTGTTTTCACTTGATGCTAATGGTTAAGTAGGTTAATCAAAACCAACCATTCATGCTAGAGGCATATGTACTACTCAAATTCTACCTAAATTCTCAAAAATGGTCTCTGATTAAAATGTGGAGTCCATTACTGTAGTTGACTATCAGTGTGTTATGCTGTCCATTCAGTCAATTTTTATGCCCAGTGTCATGGTTTGACCCAGCAGATAGCTAAGTCCCACACAATCATTCGCTCACCCCACCCTCCCCCAAGTGGGATGGGGGAGAGAATTAGGAGAAAATACAGAACTCGTGGGTTGGGATAAACACTATTTGCTAAGACAGCACAGGAAGAAAAAGAAATAACAGTAATTATAAATATATATACAAATAGATAATACACAAAACAAGGGCTCACCATCCACCAACCAATGCCCAGCCAGTCCCCGAGCAGCAGCCTCTCCCCAGCTAACCACCCTCCCTTGTATTTACATGATGTCATATGGTATGGAATATCCCTTTGGTCAGTTTGAGTCAGCTGCCCCGTTCTTGTC
Source organism: Penelope pileata (assembly GCA_013396635.1). Lineage (NCBI taxonomy): Eukaryota > Metazoa > Chordata > Aves > Galliformes > Cracidae > Penelope > Penelope pileata. The sequence continues at coordinate 450,338 of WBMW01005162.1, forward strand.
CCCTCCCAGCTCCCTGTGCCCCTCCCCAACCCCTTCACTGGCAGAGCAGTTACAAGAAGCTGAGAGTCTGAAACATCTTTGGCTCTGTTCAGCGCTGCCTGGCAGCAAGTATATTATCAATTTTGTTTTTCTTCTAGAACCAAAACATCGCCTCATACCAGACACCACGAGAAAGGCAACTTCTGTCTCAGCTGGAAGCTGAGATACCCAGAATACCTGGTTGTATGTCATTCGTACTATAGCTGAAACAGTAAGATAACCACATCCACCATACCGTGTCCATGTACAACCATGGAAAGAAAAATGAAAGCTAAATGAAGGAGTGGCGGAAGGTGTGACTTTACGTTGTCACTGTACAATGCTCTGATATTGTTCAGTGCTACCTCTTATGAAAGGACAGCTAGCTGCACATAAATATTTCTGTAGGAAAAATATGCCTTTGTGTAAAGCACATAGTAAAATTATCACTATCTGATGACTATTAATAACATTATTTTTATTATAAACTGAAAATAGGACCATATGAATCAATTTAACCTAATAACACAACAGCGTTTTTTCATCCACAATTTACATTTATTTTTCAAAGATAATGCTACAATATATGCAACACGTACTGCAGTATATTATTAGAAATGCAGAAAATTAAAACTAAAGAACTTCATCAAAAAAGCAAAGCCTGGATTCTGCAAGTGTTAGAGAAGGAAAATAGTCATACATGGATCAAAACACTACAGGACATGGGCTCTGTTTAGTTTCTGTTCGCCTCTTAGTTTTCTTGTGTGCTAGGTATAAAAACGAGGTTGATGTGAAACTTCTGTACCTTGCATATCTGTGTAGTAATTTTTTTCACATGGTTTTTGCAGTACCTTTTCTTCAGAAGTGGTATGTATGGGAAGATATTCTTGATGTCTATATGATCTCCTTTAAAAATTCACAGGTTGTGGTCAGAACACCTCTCAAATCTTTCCTTTGATGTTTGTGCAAACTCCGAAAGCAGCATTATTTGATCGAGTAGGACTCTGCCATACTCCTCCTTAGCACTAGTTTTGGCAGCAGTATTAGTTCCATATTGTTATTGCTGTTACTCTTGCAACACACTGTATTTTGTATTCACATAGGAAAAACAACACCTCAACAGGATTTAGTGTATAAGTAAATATCATTTTGGTGTGGATGGAATTTGCACATCTGCCACATCACTGGATATCACTGGGATGTAGCCCAGGTGAGGACCAGCGGTGACTGATGGAGGCAGAATGTGAATCTGAATGTCAATGGGGCCAACTGCAACTCTGCCTCATGTCAGAGCTGACCTTGTGCACAGGCAGCCAGCCCTGTGTGGTTGCACTCAGGGTCCCAGCCATGGCTGTACTCACCTTTGGTGATGGGAGAGAAAGAAAGTAGTGGTTTTGCAGCATCTTAAAAACTGATAATACTGGTGTTGCTGTTCTTATCTTAGTACTGACTGATGAATTTCTTTATCTCACAGGAAACTATATTCCTTGTGAGTTTCATTTAACTTTTACTAATACGAAGGTTATGTTCCCACTGGAAGCATCAGAACAATTTACATTAATACTAAGCAGAAGTCATCATCTTTGATCCCTGACTTCCTTTGTTTTCCTACCTATCTTTATGGGATGCATCATTTAGATAAGTATTTTTAAAGTTTAGAGATTCTTTTGAGAAATACATTTTTGTATATCTCAAATATTAACATGGGTCTGCTAGCAATCTTAGAGCCTGAAAAAAATCTCAGAAAACAAATGAAACATTAGAAACCACCAAAGTGATGTTTGTTGACGTTTTATGTTAGGAATACCACATGGATTTAACTGTTTGTTGACTGTTTCAATATTAGAGAAGTTTCTGCTTTCCTCCGATGCCTGTGATGCTGCACAAGTACTCAGTTCCTTTCTCTTCCTCCTAGCACTCCCAGCTATAACTACGCACCAAACATGGATAAGCACTGGATCATGCAGTACACCGGGCCTATGCTGCCTATCCACATGGAGTTTACAAACGTCTTGCAACGCAAAAGACTTCAGACCCTGATGTCAGTTGATGACTCTATGGAAAGAGTGAGTTCAAGAAACTGCTGTGAATACTTCCGAATCCTAGAATGGCTTGGGTTGAAAGGAACCTTAAAGACCATCTACTTCCAACACCCCTTCTATTAGACTGAGTTGCCCAAAGCTCCATGCAACCTGGACTTGAACACTTCCAGGGATGGGACATCCACAACTTCTCTGGGCAGCCTGTTCCTGTGCCTCACCACCCTCATTGTGAAGAATTTCTTCCTATCTGATCTTTCAGTTTAAAACCATTATCCCTTACCCATTATCCTATCACTACAGACTATTAAAAAGCCCCTCTCCGACTTTCTTGTTACGCCCTCTTTAGATACTGGAAGTCATTCTTATTAGCCAGTAATAAAATTAAACAAATTCTTTCCTTATCTTAACCAATCACAGCCAGGGGAAAGCCCCTGGGATACAAAGCATTACTCCACATATCCCCAGTCCAAATGAAATTTGATTATATTTTCTGCAATGTAGTGCCAAACTCCTTCCTTGTGCCTTTTAATTGGTAGGTGAGTAAGCTGACAATTTTTTTTTTTCTAAACGGAAAAGTCAGTGGCCCTAATACAAAGCCTGGTGTTAACGGAAGATGCATCACCTGTGTGTTCTTATGGATAGATGCAGGGGAGCACATGACAACACTTCGTTTCACAGACCCCCTTCACAGCTAATCCTTCAGCTGAAATTTTGGAATTGGCAAATCACAACAACTCAGGTGTCAGTCTTCTCGTGCTTGCAGAAGTTACGCTATGCAGTGTACAGCTAATTATAGGTAATATGATATATGAACTAGTAGGTGTAGTCTGCATGACTTTTTGTTCAAAAATCAAGCACCATGAACCAACTTTTTCCCCCAGAGAGATTTCTTCAAACTTTAATAAAAATTTACAGCCTTTTCCCAAGCCCACAACTATAAGGAATGAGAAAGCTGTAGACTAACAGAGTGAACCAAATCCGAATAACATTTGCCCTAAAGCTGCAGCAGTGCTTTTTTCCCAAGCTGTATTTCAGTATACATTGACTTTGGACACACTAATGCAACTACATTAATAGTACCATATTTTGCTATTATAGTTTTCTGGATTTCCTCTCTTTCCTCAAACAAAATTCCCATCTGTGAAATGTGGAATTGAACTTCTAAGTTGAATGCCTTTATCAGCACAGTAGAGACAAGATGTAAAAGTGCCCATCCCCAAAATGTCAGTTTCAGTAATTTCATTGATGCCGTACTTGTTCTTTGTATCTAAAGTAGTAAAATGATTGTTATACATGATTATGCAGAAAACATGCTTTGCAACATTTAATTTAGAGTTTTCCCTGTGCTCTGTTTCAGTTATACCAAATGCTTACAGAGATGGGAGAACTGGAGAATACTTACATTATTTACACTGCTGACCATGGTTACCATATCGGGCAGTTTGGACTGGTCAAGGGGAAGTCAATGCCTTATGACTTTGATATTCGAGTTCCTTTCTTTATTCGTGGTCCAAGTGTTGAGCCAGGATCAGTGTACGTTCTCTTATGTCTTTAGCACAGCTGTTGAACCTAATGTAAAATGCTTCTAAGTGCTTGTAATTATCACTCCGTCTAGCTTCATCTCATAAAGGATGCCCTATAACTGCAGAGCAATGGCTCCTAAAAAGAGTCTTTTCACTTTGTTTTTCACTTTGCATATTATTAGTAAATTATAATGTAGAGGATAAAATTGTATAATGTGTAGTCCTGTAAGACTTTGGGGCTTACTTTTAAAAAGTAATTGCTTATCTTTACTACTCACCTTCTGCAGCAGAATAACTGGCTGGCTGTATGCACTCCTTGTCAATGCAATAAGTAAAACGTGGCTATTGCACCTCTTTCTTTTGTTGTGCTTAGCTTTTTCTTTGTGATGATATTCTGCAATATTGGTCTCTTACTCTCAAAGTTGCAGCCTTCAAAGGGGGATTTCTAAACATAGCTGTTGTAGAGCTTTACATCTTCAAAGGCCTGATAAACATTAATTACCTTTCTAATTCTGAAAGAATGTGAAGACTTTCATATTGAACATATGACAACTATGACCTTTTCTCTTTATTTACAGAGTGCCTCAGATAGTTCTGAATATTGATCTTGCTCCAACAATTCTGGATATTGCAGGACTTGACACACCTCCAGATATGGATGGCAAATCTGTCCTAAAGCTTCTAGATTTGGAGAGACCAGGAAACAGGTGGGTCCGAGTTGTTTTTTTTTTTTAAATCCAGTTCAGAAACAAACACCTGGGTAAATCAACCACTGAGTGGAAAAAGAGATTCTATGAAAATGAGCTGTGTCAGGTCAACAACCATAGCTTTCACATTTGAAGGCTCTTTTGAATAGTACGTCTATAAAACTGCAGGTATACATAAGCAAAGAGGTGTATTTTAAAACATAAATTGTTAACACTAGCAGTGCTATACATAGGTGCTAGCAGTAAATAGTATTATTTTGCTTTCAGGTTTCGAACAAACAAGAAGACCAAAATCTGGCGTGACACATTTCTGGTGGAAAGAGGGTAATTATTAGGGGTGAGAGAGTTTTGGGAAAGCCTGCCTGGTCTTTTCTACACTCTTTTCCACATACTTTCCTTTCTGCTTTCTCTTCTTTATGATCAGCTAAGTTGTAAATTTTGTAAGCAAACTTACAGACCTGACTTATTTCCTCATTTCCCACCACTGGCTATGCACACTGCTATGCTCTCAGATCCCTACGCCCTAAGTTTGAAAGCATGCTTTTCTGGCAGCTGTCCTACTCTGTACCTCCTCCTTCTCTAACACTGTTCCTGTGACCACTGATGTCATTGACTCATTTTCTTTCCAATTCCATTTAATATCCAGAAATATCCTCTTATCAGCTGATTTTATATTTTCCAGCACAGATTGAAAGCATTCTTCATTTTTGTTCTAAGAAAAGACTTATGTGTAAACGAGATTTATGAATATGATTGCTCTTTTCTATGATACTTTAACAATTAGGGTTGTGGAAATTTTCTCTGTGTAAAAGTTTCTCAGCAATTTCCTTGTGGTATTTTATGGTTTTAAAAATTATGAAAATTTTGTGTGAGTACTACAAAACAGTTCATACAAGACTGAGTGTGCTGAGTGAGTGTGGAAGCCCTGTAGTCTCTTCAGCTGAACTCTTCAGCCAAACAAATACTGCTTCAGAGTATTTTCCTTTGTGAAAGAGCATACATTTATGTATGAATTGTACTGAACTGTATCAGTTAGACGTACTTCAGCAGTCCTTATTTCTCTGTAGACAATTTCCAGCAAATCACCTGAGCCTTTTTTTCACCACATGACCTTTTGTCATTAAAGGTCACCAGCAGAAATGTGGGAATTTTCTCCCCTTGAAGACATTAAGTATCCAAATAGCTCTGTTTTTTCCAGTTAAATTCATCATCTCCAGAGTTCAGAAGAATGTGTATAAAATGTTCCACTTTTTTTTTAAAGCAAATTTCTACGCAAGAAGGAGGAAGCCAATAAAAACACTCAGCAATCTAATCAACTACCAAAATATGAGAGAGTAAAAGAATTATGCCAACAAGCAAGATACCAGACAGCCTGTGAACAACCAGGGCAGGTAAGCTGCAGACAATTGCAGTCCTCTGTGTGTCACAGGGAAATATGTAACAAAAGAAATTCAGGAATGTGGCTTTTGGATCCTTAGCAGTCATCATGCTTTATTATTAATTGAGACTCCCTTAGTAGAAAGGTCCCCTTCCATGGAAATGCTTGCTATTTAACTTGCTATTTACTTTAAAGACTCAGACAGAATACTCATACCCAAGTGTTACTTTTTCTTCCTGTAGTCTTACTATTTTCAGCACGATGCTTGATGATACACAGGTCCAATCACTTGCTCACAAAAAAAAGGAGTTATTGCATGCTTGGATATTACACCAATACCTGCAGCTCTGTAGTGCTTATATAGGAATTAAACTAATTGGGGGGAAAGGAATTGGGGCAGTTTTGTTTGAAGTAGGTTTTGGTTTTTATCAACATTCATTTTGAGGGAATTGAGTACACTCTCAGCAATGGCACAAGTTGAGCAGGAGTGTTGAATGTCATGAGGATAGAAATGCTCTGCAGAGAGATCTGGATAGGCTGGATTGATGGTCCAAGTCCTATTGTATGGCATTCAGCAAGGCTAAATGCCAGGCCCTGTGTTTCGGTCACAGCAACTCCATACAGCAATACAGGCTCAGACTGTCTGGAAAGTTGCCTGGCAGAAAAGGACCGGGGGGTGCTGGTAGACAGCAGGCTGAACATGAGGCAGCAGCATGCCCAGGTGGCCAAGGAAGCCAATGGCATCCTCACCAGTGTGGCCAGCAGTATCAGGGAAGTGGTTGTCCCTCTGTACTCAGCACCAGTGAGGCTGCACCTCGAGTACTCTGTTCAGTTTTGGGCCCCTTGCTACAAAGAATGATGTTGAGTTGCTGGAATGTGTTCAGAGAAGAGCAACAAAGCTGGTGAAAGGACTAGAAAACAAGACATATGAGAAGCAGGTGAGGAAACAGGGGTTGTTCAGTCTGGAGGAGGCTGAGGGGGAGACCTCGTTGCTCTCCATAGCTACCTGAAAGGAGGCTGTAGCAAGGTGGGCATCAGTCTCTTTTCTCAGGTGACAAGTGATAGGACGGAGTAAGACATCTTGAAGTTGCACCAGGAGAGGTTTATATTGGATAATGAGGAAGAATTTCTTCCTGGAAAGAATGAAGAAATCCTTGGAACAGGCACTGAAAGGGACTGCCCAGGGAAGTGGTGGAGTTGCCATCCCTGGAGGCATTTAAGAGACGTGTTAGGGACATGGTTTGGTCAAAGGCTTGGTAGATTGATGGTAGGACGTGATGATCTTAAGGGTCTTTTCCAACCTAAATAATTCTGTGAAATAAAGAAAAAATGAGTCACACCCCAAATTCTGTTCAACTGACTTGTATTAATGCTGTATCCATGGCAGTGTATGAAGCTGGATTTACTGGAGAAGTGGAAGGGAGCTCTGTGCCTTCCCACTGACACCACCTCTGACCAGTGCAGGCCGGGGCCCCGGGCACCATCTCACACCCTGCTGTCCTCCCACCCTGTCGCCATCCCTGCACACCTCTCCTGAGGAGTGCACAGCGATCTCTCCCAGGCTTGCACTCACACTTTTCCCTCAGATGTTTGCTTAGACCGCTGCAGCCAGCTGTAGGCCTGGCATCGAAATACCGGCCTGCTGTTTTGAAGGGAGTATAAAGCTGTACTGTGCTCTGCTTGCATCTGCAGCCACCCACAGAGCTTCACCCAGGGCAGGTAGAGCCCTGCAAAACAAACTCGAAGGCGCTTGGGATAGCTCACGCACTTGCAGACATGCTCCTTCCCCACCTTGCTCTTGTCACTCATTAGAGCGTCATGTTACGGTAAATCTCCGTTAATCCCAGATTGGATGGGAATATGTTTTGGCTGGCACATGCTCGATTAGTTCCTCTGCCACAGTTCCCACCTCACACATGCTCCTTAAACTCATCCACTTTTAAGGGAGTGTGCACAATATCGCAGTCTCGCCCAAGGGCAAAGTTTTCAGGAGTTCAAATGCTGCCACTGTAAACAGAGATTAAATCTGAAAAACTGAGTATTTTTATAAAAACCAAAGCAGATCAATGGAGTCATTTAGACTGTTAGACACTAAAATGTTTAGTTTTAAAATACTAAAATATTTTCTTTGCAATTATTTCTTATATTTACTACCTCTTATGCCAAAATCCAGGCTTGGAATAACTTTACTTTTCCACATGTGAATAGATGAGGTTAAGTGTCCTGACCAGGTATCACAACTGAAGCACGAAGGAGTGTTGCTCCCAGCCCATCTCCTAGGTCCCTGTGGCACGCTTGACTTTTTGTCCTGTGTTGGGGACTCACCTCTTATTAAAGGGCAGAGGAAGGTGAAGGCCTCGAGCTGGAAAGGAGCTGACAAGAGCAGTGATGTTTGATACCAGCTTTCCCACCCAGAGGACTTTTAGATGTAGGAGGTACATTGACTCCACAGAGCATAGCAGCCAGGCCTCATGGCTGAGTGAAGGACAAAGCCAAACTGACCTTACTAAGACAAACTTTTAGTCCTAGCGATTAGTGCATATGAATTATGTTCTTAAACATAAAGAGAGCAGAGTTGTTGCTGAACCTTCTAACATCCTGAAGGCTTCCTGCAGAGATACTGGTATTCAACACACCTGCAGACAGAGCACCCTGAGGTGCATTAGCACGTCCTCTTGGCATCCTCTGGGTTCATTTGACCCATGATGCACAACTCATGGGTCTCACGCCCCATCCACACTCATTCCAACCTTGTGAAACAAGGGCAGCTTCTCCTGCAGGGACTGGCTACAGACAGTACTCAAAGGCATGCCGATGTAGAATAGACTGGATGTGAATCTAAAGAGCAGCAGTGGAATAACATAAACTTCAGTGAGGCATTGCAGTGTGAAATAAGTGTCTGCAGGATTTTTTCCACTTAGAAAAATTCTTGAAGAAAATTAAAAGTTAATGGACCAAATAATTTCACTTTAGCCCAGATGGTTTCCATTGTTTTATATGATGGATCATAGTTTAATGTGAGGTTTCTCCAGAAGATTTCACCTACTTGTTTTGCACTTCTTGGTAAAGAAAACGAGGTAATATTTGTTTGTGAATCTTAATTTCAATTCATTTTATCTTTTGAGGTTGCTGTCTTTAATTTATATTACATCGGTGCACATGTAGAAAAATATCTTCATTTCAATTTATGATGGTTGCTAATGCTTCCTACATTTACCCTAACCAGTTACACTTAAAATAATTTAAATTAAAATCACCTTCTCAGAGTATGTGATTACTGACAGGTTTTTAAAGAATTATATTATTGGTCGGTGGGAAGTTGCTGCTAAATGTCTGGAACTAAGAATAAGTAGTTGGTGAATTAATATCCTACCTAGTACATTGAGAGCATGTTCTTCATTTTAACTTACTTTAGTCAATATCTAGTTCATTTGAAATCAAGAACGCAATTGGGAGTTGAAAAAGAAGAGAATTTGTTTTTCCTGTTCTAAAATGAGGTGTGATCCTGAGACCTGCTAGTTCCAGAATCTCCAGGGATGTGGTACTTAGGAAAATAATTGTTTTAGTTTGTTTTCTATTTAATAAGTCATCTGGCACAACTAAAAAACTTTTTTAATGAAAAAATTCAAATTTCAATTTTTTTTTCAATTTCCAATGTCTATTCGAAAGTAGCTGAACAAAAAGAAAAAGGAAAAAAAGAAAATATTAAACATCTGTGTAATTTCTATCATTGCTCCATAATTATGTCTAAAATAGAGAAGAAATTTAGGCAATAGATTACAGTTTGCTGCAAGGCAGCAAGGTTTTTGATTACAAAGCAAAATTGTTTTAAATTCTTTTAGAGAAAAGTTATAAAATGCATATGCAAAATAAAGTTAAACTATTTTTATTGTGATTTTTTTCTGATTTAAATGTGTAGCACCCTTCATAAACAAAATCATTTTCATTGTGGACCATCATCACCTTGCTGTTTTTCATAATCCTCTTTATGGGAGGATGGTTTCCAAAAGATCAGTCACATCCTCGAGAGTATAACAGAAATGACATGTCCACAACTGCACAAATATGTTCACTTGTAAGTTATATTCAGCCAGTCATTGACTTGAGCCAGCAGTGAGCTCTTGCAGAGGGGAGAACCACGCATACTGAGCTAACAGGTCATGGGAAGTGCTCACTCGCCTCTGCTTGATGTACATTTGGCTTGGGACCTCCATTAGCACTGGGTCACTGGTAAGTTGGAGTGTGTCCAGTACAGGACCCTGGAGATGGTCAGCAGGACTGAGGAGGGGCAGAGTTTTGTTTAGCCAGGAGAACAAGAGGTAAAGGGGGGGATCTAATTGCTGCCTTCAACTAACTAATAGCTAGTTAGTGAGAAGACTGACCCAGGCACTTCTTGGAAGTGCACAGCAGAAGGGCTATAAGCAATGAGCAAGGGAAATTCTGAGTAGGTGTATGGAAAAAAATGTTACTGTAAGAGTGATTAAGCACTGGAGCAGGTTGACCATAGGGACTGTGGAAGGTCCATCCAGGGATATTTTCAAAACCTAATAAAGTTGTTCCTACTTTGAGGAGGACTAAATGACCTCCAGATGTTCCTTCCAGTGTTTACACATGCTCCAAAACTTTTCTTCTTGCTTAATTCCTGTACTTGAGGATTTGTGTTATCCTTGTCCTCCTCAGTTTCTTAAGTGCTGTTAATTTTCTCAGTGAGGTGTCACTAACTTGCCACATTCAGAAACAGATTGGCTTTTGGCTCTTGACCCAAACCAGTTGTTGGCCTGCTCTCACCAGCATGACAGCTGGTCCTGTTCCAGCTGGGCCAGAGTCACTCCCACTGCCCAGAGAGCAGCAGCGGGGTGGGCTTTGCTCAGCCCAGGAGCTTGGATCAGGGTAAGAGTTTCATTCACAGACTCTGCTTCACACATCCCAGAGAGCATGATTTCTGCTTCACATCCCAGAAATTATGATGGAACCATAGGTTTCCTCCTCAGTTTGTAAGCCAAATTTGACACCAGTTTATGCAGTGTAATTTACTGAGATCACCTGATTGACCCTAGTTGTTTTAGTAGTGACTATTGATGAGTTTTGTCACTTAAATGTTATGCAGGGTCTTTTTTATATTTCATGGATACGTATTTCTCCTCTCAGTTTTACTGCAATAAGGTACACATTACAGAAATACCTATTCATCTGCATCATTACCCATGCCATTGTTTTAAGATAGGAAGTAATTGATGCAAAGTTTTAACTAAAGTTTTGTTAATTTTCCAGGATACCAGAAATAATAGCATGTAACAGTGGTTTCTCTGGGTTAACGTAACCTTATCATGACACAAATTTCCTCTCAAATTTCCACTGAAATAAGCTGAGATGAGAATATATGTTAGTTCAGGAGGTTTAGAGGCAAGCTACTCTTAAATTCTCTGGCAGGTTGTTTTTGTTGAACTTGCTCCATCTTCTTAGCCATGAAATTCTTCTGGATACTTAGCAAATATCAAATAAGAGCGTGTCAATGGTGTTCTCATTTATACTTTCTTTCTCTCTTCCCTTAAATAAACATGTAATTAAAGAGTTAATTCATGTGGTGCAATCACAGAAGCAATCCCAGGTAAAGTATTAAAGGTTTAATGACAGAGAACAAAAGATATCGTACTCACAATTGTGATCTCCCACCAAGATGAGGAACAGTCAGGTCCCACACAGCAGAGATCCTCTCCCCTCAGTGGCTGGCTCTTAAATAAGCCCAGGGTAGTCCCACCCTGGGTCCACCCCTCCTGGTCTCATGGAGGGGGGCACAGGTGTTCCTTAGGCCAGCCACTGCCCTTCACCAGGTGCTCAATCACTAATTCAGGCTGTGACTTCATGTTTCCCTTACAATTCATCAGTATTTGTTCTTTTTCTCCCCACCAGACTGAGTCATAGGAATTTTCCTCAGGTATGATTTTGACTTCTGAGACTTCACACTGTTTCCCGGATAGCAGTTACCTTTTGAGGTCTTGTGCTGATAGGTCTGATGTCTCCAGTGCACTACTCAATCCGTTATTTATAATCAGTATCAAATCCATAGCCAAACAAGCATTTTTATCCTCTTGTAAAAATTTCACAAACCACATCCTTATTGTAAATTTTCCCAACGGGGGGAGAAAAAGCCACCCTCCCAAAATGAAGACTGTGAAGCTTTGTGCTTAAAGCTTCGGCACTCAGGTTGAATGACTCAGCAACCAAACTCAAACTCAGGTCTGTTTATTTTATGGGCAAACATCTCCAACCATCTGCTCTGCAGTACCTGCCAGTTTGTAAACAGCAAAGGTCTGAAACTTGTAAAGATCTGTCGTCTGCTGCCAGCTCAGATGAACACTGATGGTGGGCAGAATGGAAAAATGTGTCGTGGTACACAAGTTTGTATGACATGCCCATAAATCCAAATGGAGCTAGACAGATGTCATGCCACGGTCACTGTCCTTCCTTGTGCTCTTCTTACTCATCTCAGCATTAGGGATATAGAATATTGTATGTCTTCCCAGAGAAGTGTATCCCAAAGCTACCCTAAACAAATAACATTCTGCCTGGAGAATATTCCTGAAGACTGTACAATGAACTTTTAGTTAGATTAGGTCTCAATGTATTTTACAGTTATTTAAGGCTTTACAGGTAGTCACTGGAGACATGCTGCTGAATCCAAGCATCAGCTCTGCGGTAAATGTGCAAGATTCTTCTGGCTGTGATCCAAAGAGCATGTTATGTAGTCTGCACAGACCTTATTTCTCATGTATCCTTTGCCATTTAAAAATCTAGCAAAAGAATTGAATTTTATTATTCATATTTGTATTTATCATGTTATCGTATCAGTGTTTAGTATAAGGATATCTGTTTGTAATGCTGGAAGAAAACGCGCCATCAATCAGCTTACAGATAATATTGTAAAGGAAATTAGAATGTGGCTTATTAGGTGTAGTCTGGTTTGGCTCAAGTATCTATGTTCTCATAAAATAAATATCACAGACCATACATTTGTGAAGGTCAGCTTTATGACCAGCTGCAGAGTATGAATAAAAACACATAAGCCGGTAAGAGCTGGACAGAAGTGTCAGATGGCTGGCCAGGAACTGACAGCCAGACCCCAAGCACCCACTAAAACCCAACTAAAATTATGATATGGCACATAAACATCACTCACTGATCCTCCTGGTTTCAGAACAACCTCCTGACGATTACAGGAGTAGAAAGGCACTGGTCATGGGTGTGCAGAAATGCATTAACGTATTGCTATTGCATAAATTGCCTCCCACCTCAGCTTGTTTCTCCATTTTCTATCGTGTTGCACCTATTCAAACAAAACTTCTTACAGCATTGCTAAAGCAAGATATTAGCAGCCTAGACAGTGTAAGTTAATGAAATTAATGACTTTTTTTCTTCATAGAAACAATATTCATTTGGGTTTAAAGTGATGAAAACTTATCCCATCAACTTTTTTTACTAGACCGTCAATTCAAGGCTAGCTCTTCTTTGCCCTTTGCACACTGGTACCAACTTTTCTTAACATAGTTCAGAAGAGCATCTACACACAGGCTAAACTGGAAGCATATGTGTTTGAGACCAGTCAAGTGCTTAAAACTAAGTACATACTCCAGTGCTTTCACAAACAGCTCTTGCAGCTATTGCTCAGTTTAGACCCTGCAGAGTCATCCCTCATAGCTGACAGAAACATGCCTGCAATTTTGTTGCTCAAGAACTCATAGGAATTGCAGAAATTATGACATCCCTTGTTAAAATATCATCCTACTTACAACCAAATATGAAGATAAGTTCCTTCATCTCCAAAGATAATCCTTCAAAGCATGGTATTTTGTATTTCAAACTAAATATTTAAGCTTCCTATTAAACAGAGGGCAGTTCTTTCCAGATTTGACAATTCTTCAAATCTAAGTAATTCTGAATCTGAAGCACCAGTTCTGTTCTTGATAAAATCCAGAGATATCCCAGCCTTGGAAGATCTTCCTTTCACTGGCTTCATCTCTTTCACAGCAGAACTGTGTTCAGCATTTTTGTTGTCGTCTTATCAGTGTTCCCTAACAGAAGGACTTCTTGGTAAAATGACACCTTAAGAAGCAATTTTATGTATCAAAAACATTTGTACAAAAAACAAAGATTGTGCCGGAGTCATTTTTAACACTTTCTATGGTACTCCTTTGTGTTTGCCATTTGCAGTTTCCATTCTAAAGTACTCAGTGAAATACGGTATAAATTAAGTCCTCTGCAGATTAAATGTGTATGACCCAATAAGAACCCGTTATTATTGGCATTTCTATTTATAGTTGAATGGCTAGATTTATCTTTGAGTGTCATTGACTCCTATTTGCTTGCATCTGAGAGTAGACATTTATTGGATAGGAACAGAAATCTGTTGATGCTGAGCTGCTGCCACAGACAAGCTAATGGATTTGGTAGAGAACGCTATGGAGGTGATGTGTTTGATATCTTGACCTAAGTGCCTACACTTCTAGATCTGACACAGCATTGAATGCATTTTTTATAAACTAGAAAATTGCTAGAGCCAGGACGTTTAAAATCAATCATATTTGTACGTCAAGAATACAACATTGTGTGGTCTGAAGACCTAGGCTATTTTCTTTCTTCTGTTTCTTAAACACAGTGAAATACATGGAAATTTGTAAATTTCATATCATCATTTCTGTTATACAGTGATTAATTTTTTCATTCTTCCTTTTTCCTTTAGTACTGTCACTGTGTATTTCTAAGTCTGTCCTACATTCCTCCCCTATATTACATCAATTCTTAAAGGATAAATTGCTTCTCTGTCTATTGAACCGCTGACCATTGCACTTTTCAGGAAGACTTTCTCAGAGGGTGAGGCTGTATATAAATAATTATGTTTGAAGGTATTCTGGGAGTTGTTCAACAAAGGTAGTCCAATTACAAGGGAGTGGTGCAGAAATTGTGATCTGCCCTTAAGGGCAGCATTAGTCCACTTCTAAATTGAGATTTTCATTCCACAAAAAAAGTGACAATTCCTAATTCCCTGAGTGAGCCTGGCACGCTGTACTTGTGAAACAGCTGCACTTGCTTACAGAATTCAAACACTGGCTAAATGTGACAACACAGAGTAATATTTCCAGGAGCACTTAGGAACCTCAGTGAGGACCAAGGTCCTGTGAGAATGCACAGAGGACATGGCCTCACCCTATAAACATTTCTCAGTGTTCAGGTCCAGTTCAGCAGAAATAAACTGCTGCTGATCTGTGCTATTTACCATAGCCAAATAATTACAGGGCTTTTTTCATTATGCTGCGTGATAGGGACTCTTTGAATGTCACAGGTTAAACAAGAACAGAATTCAGTTCTTATTGCAGTAGCACACCCAAAACCAGACTCTTTCTCTGGTATTGTCATAGCAGGTCCTCTGACACTTGGGCAGTTCTGCTTATTGCTAATAGGAGAAAGTGGTACACATGTACAGCTCATGACAGTGTTTTCATATAAACCCTTTTCCAACTTAAATCGTATCTATCTAATCAGGAAAAAAAGAGAAATTAGATCTTGATGGCATGTTTAAGTTCATGAAGTCTTCCTTTTCGTGCTTTACCTTAACATTCCCTAGGGTGAGTAATAACACTCAGACATACATTACCAAAATGAAAAAGTACATGTTAAAATATTGTCGCCGTGTTGTGTTTCCAATCACATTTTTCAGGGTTTCATAGCTTTGTGATAAAATCTGACAAGATATTTTACACTGAAGTGTATGCTGCGAATAAGGGATATTGCATTTTATCAAGATCCTAAGCTTGCCTACTGCTAAGACACCTTTCATGAACTGTCTAATTAATTTCCCCTCTACATAAAGAAAAGCTGTGGCAGTGTATTAGCTAAACAATGTTGATTTGAAATCCTACTGAAGTGGATATTCACAGTGCAGCACAGCACAATGACTCATGCAGAATTTATATTTTTATACCTCAAGTATGTTCAGTAATGAAATAGATTTGCTTAACTTTAAGGCAAAGGCACAAAATATCAGGAGATTGCAACCCAAGGTAGCTATCGAGTCATTTGCTGTTGACTTGCTTTCGTAACTCTGAGTTACCAGTGGAGCTGTGCCAGCTGCAATGCAAAGCAAAGTGACCCAGTACAAACAATACACTTCTAATCAGTCAATTTCCTCCTCTTTGCCTTTGAAATGACTTTATAAGGGCAAACTTCTAGCCCCAGATGGAAATGCATCATGCCAATGACATCACCCGAGCTCCTACTGTGGTCCTACTGCAGTCCATGTGAGCCTCCCCACCAAGCAGCAGGCATCTGGCATTGGGCATTTAAACATCAGGCTGGGCAGAGATTAAACAACCTTGAGCTCCCAAAGTGATGCTCAGTCCTTTTATACCTTTACATCTTCTAGCAACTTGTTCTTCCACCTTTGCTTCCTCTCTGAAGTTAAATTGAGGCAGAAGGAAAGCTGGAGGTGGAGAGTTGAGGTGAGAGCAAAATCGTTGCTGAAGGGCAGGTGATGAAATAAGAAGGAAAAGATGAGTCAATGACATGAAAAAGGGCTGACACAGGTTAAGTTTCACAAAATGACTGTAAGGATTTAACTGCTTGTTGCAGTCACATGGCAGGATCCTGCTTTTTCTCTCCCAATAGGGTGGGGTTTTTTTGTTTTTGTTTTTTAATTCTGAGTTAATCCTCTTTTCTCTTACTGATAGAGCCTAAGTCAGCATGCAGCTGGAAGCAGGGACCATCTCTTATTTCTATGGCAACAGTAAGTTTTAGATCAGCTTAGATGTCTTGTAGAACATCATCATGAGAAGGAAACTAAATATAGGGAAAATAAGAAAACATATATAAATTAAAAGTTAATAATTAGCTTGTATATGTGGCAATGTTTCAGTTTAGTTTAGTTTTGTTTCATTTTTATTGAAGAAGAAATGAAGACCCAGAAACCAAATCTAATAGTTCTGGATTTCAAAGAATAGTTTGGTATTCGTAAGAGGAAGGAAGGTAGAAAATGGGGGCTTGAAAGGGGCAGCACATCAGTCAGAATCTTCTTTTATGTGCATTAATGCATTTTATACATCTGAAGATGAGGAGAAGGACCATTATGTCATACTGCATAATGCATGCTCAGTTCATGATTACGCTGGCATGGGCAGGGTGTCAGGAAAGTTAGGCTAAAAATTCCATCTCAGAACTCTGAAGCATCTTTATAATGACACATTTTAAAGTTTAAAAAGGAAAAAAAAAAGGAACTGAATCACATTTAATCCTGTTTTAAATAGAGAACTATTATTGGGTTATATTAGACACAGAGAGTCTTGTTTCAATGTTAGTCATAATATTCCTAAAATGATCTAAATGGCTACTGAAGCCACTTCTAGAATCTCTTGCTGTAATTAATGTTAGACAAAGAAAATACTTATTTTACTTTAAAATGGTGCTGTTGAGACTCATTAAGAACTAGTGCCTTATGTTTATAAGTGTAACACACCCCAAAACACAGGAACTATAGATGCAGTCACTTCTTATCCTGTAGCAAACTGGTCTTATTGTGATAGGAAGAGTGCATGTGCTATTGCAGAGCACAGTCTTGCAAAGTGTTACAGCTCTCAGACACCTTCACTTGTAGAAAGTCCCCTTGTCATTTGCAGGTGTAGGCTTACACTGAAAGTCTGGGCATGAGTATAATTCCTCAGACAGCAGTCAGACGTGTGCAGGCCCTTTTAAACATGGTTTGGTGTTTGGGGATCAAAGTCACCAAGACCACAAGTGAGCCCTCTGAGTTTGAGATCCATCTTTTAGCTCAGCCCACATTAGGCCAGAGTGTGCTGTCATGGGGCTGTGGTTCACAGCCAATATTTCAGAGATACTTCTGCCATTAAAAGCATCACAGAAACCCACAAACAGTTATGTTTTGAGTTTGGGGGTGTGCTGGATAATGTATTTACTCTCTCCTCCTCTATATTCTTTAAAGTGACTGCTGTGTATAAGTTGGGAGTTGTTTTCTGTTGTGTGCACTCACTCAGGTTATCAGGTCAGCAAACCTACCTGAGGCTTAGTTTTCTTTCTTCATTCTTCAGTCAGCTTGACAGCACCACCAAAACAGTCCAGAGCAGTCATTAGCTAATGGAAGAGACTTACTGAAATGTGTCTGCTCTGATATTAGTATTCGTTTCAAAAACTGAGTTGGGAACTGCATTAGGACCAGCGTCTATCTGTCTTGCTGTTATTAATGAGACAAGAGAAAGCTAGGCTACTCATTCATGGGAACCAAAAAAAGGACACCCTGTAGTCAATGTAGCTGAAACTGTAACTAACAGGTTCCTCTTCTCAACAGCTTTATTGAGTTGTGTTCTCAACCCTGCCCAGCCAAACTCAGTTGCTTTGTATGTAGTCTGGTCATTGCAGCTTAAGATATGTAAGTGAACAAAGCTCACTGGGTGATAGTTGTATCATAATTATAAACATAGCTATTTCTACTTCTCCCTATTGTTATTTGAGCTACAACTTGTGTAAAATCACAGGCTTCCTAGCATGTGCAGTGGGTTATGCATGGCAGCTATAACCCCGGGGCCATATATGGCAAGCTTTGGGCATGGGTGAAGGAGCGCTTATCTGTCACCACCTATCCATTAAAAAANAGCCCTTTTTAGGACAGTTTAGTGTGGAGAGGAAATTAAAGTCTCAGTTACTTTCTTATTTGAAATGTAAAGACAACGGGATCCACTGGAAAAATCCACCTGGGTTCTTCCATCTGGATTCAGTCATGTTGATAATCAATTCAGACAGATATTGTGCAGACAAGCTGGAAAAAACTCTGTTTCCTCTCATTCTCCCTCACTTGCTCTGGTATTCAGCACATGTACGATGTTGTGCAGGTACTCCTTCCAGACTGCACCATTTTCTCCCCAGCCTGATACAAATCTCAGGACTTAGGGATCCAAAGGAGTTTATCCGAGCTCATTTATTTGTTTGCTGTCCCTGAGGTTTTTCCCTTTGCTCCTTCCTGGGATTGCTTGCTGCACTGATTCCACCTGCTGGGTGGAGTGAGGGAACTGGGGGATGCTTTCAGGGTTCTTGCAGAAAATAATAAGAGCCAGCAATGTTTTCAGGTCTGAGTGGCATGGTTTGCAGGGATGTGTTAGGGTGCAGTTCCTAACTCTGGCCTCTGATACAGAAATAAATTACATGCTCTTATTGTTTTATCTATTTTTATATAAACCATGTCCACAGTTTGTCCTTCTCTTTTCCAAGGAACCCCACAATTGAACCAGTTTTCCTTCATCTGTGGACACTTTTTATTTTCCTCTGAATCACGTTAGAAATTCTGAGTTGCAGAACAAAGAAACAAAGTTTGTTTTTTCAAAGGGAAAAAAAGACTTGGTGAAAACAGGCCTGACAGCTGTACTCTGTGGCTCAGTAAATTAAGACTTTTACTCGCTCCTTTCATGGATGTGTTTAGTCTAGATACTTTTGATTTATACATCATTTTTGGCTGCATGCTATTTTTTTATGCAGATTCGTAGTAATTTCACTCAAGCTTATGTTTGTCTTGCTTGATAGAGACGTTGAGAAGAATGTGAGTGAATTTAGTCCCTTAAAATGTTTCCTATCTCAATTTGTTCTTTAAGGGACTGCTTAGTTTTGAAAGAAATTTGCTTGTCATCTTTTACAACCCATCTGAGAGTAGCAGAGGTTTGGGAGGCTGCTGGGAAATCATCCTCACGTATCCCTCTCTCTCACAGAAGTGGCAGTGCACAGAGGATGCTTCTGGAAAGCTTCGAATTCACAAGTGCAAGGCATCCAGCGACATCCTTGCCATCAGGAAAAGGACTCGCAGCATCCACTCTCGGGGATATGGCGGTAAAGACAAGGACTGCAACTGTGGAGACACTGATTACCGAAACGGCAGGACCCAAAGAAAAAATCAAAGACAATTCTTGAGAAACCCAAATGCGCAAAGTAAGTGCTCTGACCTCTTGTGTGCTGAGGGAAAGAACAGGGGTAAAGGCTTGCAGAGTGTTGGTTTTCTCCTCTGCATACGATGAACACATCTGTAATTGGCAGCTGGGTTCTACATAATTGCCTCTGTAATAAAAATAATAAGAACGAAGTTATCCTTGCACAGCAGGAAGGAATACTCCTCAGGTTGGCTGTGGCAGTGATGCATTGGTGCCACCTATCGCGCTGGTCAGACACAAACCTGGTGACATCTGCAGTTGAACCAGTGCCTTTATTTGCTCAGACAGCCAAAGCAAGTGTTTTCTTGCATCGTTAACACTGAATTCAAATGCTGTCTGATGACATCCCAAAGACGTCTTCTATGTGAGACAATGAAGGGCTGTGACTGCTGGCAGAATGACTTTCTGTACAGCTGCAACTTCCAGGCTGTGCCGGGACTGCTGCAAGGAAACAGATTAGATTGCAGTGTCCTCTAGTGGAGTGTGGTCTGAAGGGAATGCACAAGCAGGCTTTAAGACAACAGTGCTTGGACTTGTCTCTGCTAAGAATTTATATGACAAAAGCCTTCTTAAAGAAGACACTATTTTAAGTGAAACAAGTACTTAAATCTATCTGCTCAATGATGAAAGTGAAGTTCTGTAGCCATAACAATAAAAGTGAACCTGGATTTCAGGAGCTTTGCTCAAGAGCAGGATATATGACCCTGTGCTGTGTGCAGAATATAGACTGAGGAATGAAATAGAGATGGGTCTCTAAAACAGGAAGATTGCTGAGTCATAAGAAATGCAAAAGTTAGAAGACGCTGCACAGATGTCTATGAAATAAGAAAATAATGGCAGTATAATTCAAAATATTTCCTGAATTAAAGTCTCCCCCGCTCTGAAAGCGAACAAGAATCCTTGGTATTCTTTGTACATTCAGCCACAATATTGTCTGTCTTGAGTTCTCTCATTGTTCAGACTAAATGCTGCCTTGATATGATTTATTCCATTTGTTTAATATGATCTAAGGAACTTCCTAGTGTGCGCAGGCAGACCTCTGCTGAAAAGTCTCCATATCACAGACTGCTAGAGTGATTCTTTAACTGAGCAATGTGCCCTCAAGTGATAATTTCAAGGGGAGATACCTACCACATACCTTGGAAAGAGAACGTTTTCCAGGGTACCAGCAAGGATTGAACGGGAATTGCAGCCTGGGGCAATGGATTGAGGAGAGAAAGTGGGAAAAGGGAAAGGGACAAACAAGTGTTGAGAGCCTATAACAGAGACAGCAGAAAAAATCAATTTGTTACAATTTTCTCCTTTGCAACGTTGTTAAGGGAATGACCAGTTCAGGCCTCAGTCTTCTGATGACACTTAGATAAGATGCATGTGTACTCCAAAATCTTTCAGTCACTTGCTTAATAAGTAGTATCATCAGAGGCTGTTACAATGCCAGAATTTGTCCCATCTGATTCTATGAGTCTTTCTTCGCTATTTTATTAATGATTTATACAATGATTTATACAGGAAGATGCTTTGGAACGGTGGTTTTTCACTTAGGAAGAAGAATGTCTTCGCTGTCTGACTGGAAAGCCTTTTTTTCACCTGACACGAGACAACCACTGAAACATTTTAGAAGGATAGGGTTGTTTGAATGAAAAGTTCAATGCAGTTCACTATCTGCGCTTTCAAAAGATTATTGTCTTTCCTGGCTCGGTATGAGTCTCTCAAAGGCACTAGAAGAAAAACCACAGTAGAATCTATCCTACTTGCCAAAGGCAGAACTCTGTTAGAGGTCCCACTTTATTCTGCTGCACAAATTGTTAACTGTTAGGTGACAAATGTGTGCTCAGCATAGATGCAACAAATGGAAAGTGATGCCCTACAACTGATTTTTACAATCTGAATTATGTACATCAAGGGTTCTTTGTGTTTGCGTCTGGACAATATACTTTGGTCTGATACTGACTATGGGTTTTATCAGCTTGTTTTGGGACAGGGTAAAAAGTGCAAGGTCTTGCAGACTGAATCCAAATACAGGTATTCTTGCACATAGCAATAAAAAAACCCCTCAAACAGTTAATTGTCTTAGTTAATCTGACTCGTATACTGCTGTAATTGCAGACCTCCAAAACAATAACTAAAAGAGTTGTTACCATGGGCCTGGGCACCCTGCTCTGGGTGTCCCTGATGGAGCAGAGGTTGGACCAGATGGTCCCAAAGGTCCCTCCCATCCTCAGCCATTCTCTAACCCTACTAAGCATGCTCTAAGTCTGCAGTGCAGCAAGGTTTTGGAGGTCTAAAACTTCTACGCATAGATATGGATGATATCTGTGTGTGTCAGTGTATATATGCATATATACAAATGTATATATATATGCACAAGTATATACACTGATACATGATGGATTCTTGCCTTTTTAATGTCTAATTTTTAAAGGGATCCCTTTAAAAAGTCTTTTTTACTCTGAAGCATGAGTCAAACTTATGACACATGCCAGTTTACAGATGATGAGGTTTCACAACACAGAATGGCTTAATTTTCTAATGAGGTTCTAATCCTGTAGTTTCTGGGTTTTTTGAGTGTCTCATTCTAGATACCTGATTTCTGAGATACTGATTTTATTTGGAGATATAGATGCTAGCTGTGGCTTAAGTTCAGTCTAGCCTGAAATGCAAAACTTGGAGCATTCAGAATGTCATGCTGCTCATGAAAGTGTGGGCCCTGAATTAACCAAAAATAACAAGCTTCTGCAAAGCCACAGAAAAAAAGAAGCTGTTTTTATCAAACAGTCTTCTTGCTTTCTGGAATATGCTGGGTGTTCATGGTGTGAGTCATGCAGATATGTCTGTGCAACTGTGGATTTTTCTTTCTTCAGAATACAAACCACGTTTTGTTCACACTCGCCAAACCCGATCCTTATCCGTGGAATTTGAAGGTGACATATATGACATAAATCTGGAAGAGGAAGAACTGCAGGTGCTAAAGACCAGAAGTATCACCAAACGTCACAATACTGAAAATGGCAAAGAAGCAGGGGAAACTGATGGTGCTCCCGGTGACACGATGATTGCTGATGGCACTGATGTTATAGGCCAACCCAGCTCTGTCAGAGTGACGCACAAGTACAATTGCTTTCTCTATAAAATGCCTTAAGATCAAGTCTTTTTCATTTTCTAATTGCAATCTTTCTCTTTCGATTTTTTACTGCTCTATAGTTCCTGTATAAAAGAACTTAGAATTGTTGCTACAGACGATTTTAGATATGCTTGTGTTGTGCTTATTAGTAGGTGGAATCATGCAATAGCAGTATCTGTATTTAAGAGGGGGGCATCAATCTTTGGTTTTATCTCTGAGGAGCAAGAAACTCTAGAGGGAGAATTCGTCCTCCATATCAAAACACGTATCTTACGATGGATTAATCACCCCATGAAGATGACACTCCTGCTGTTCATTATAAAGGCTGGGCAACCAGCTCAGCATATAGGCCTAAATTTCAGATGACTGAAATCCTAATCCAAGTAAGGACAGATTAGATCAGTTACAGCATCTTTCTTAATACTTAGTTGTTTGCAGAAACTAACATTAGCTTAGTCTTTAGACCTGTTTATCCCTGAAGAGGCCCACCATCATTTTCCATCCTCGAAGATGTTTACATTTCAGTTTTTAACTTTACCTAAATTTGAAAAATCTCAAAATCCTTTTAGCTTAAAAGAGCTAATATGATTGATCTAAAGTCAGGCAGACACAGGCAACAAAAATATTATATTTTAACCTCCCCATTATGTTTAGAAAATAAATTTCATTTCTCTTTTGTTTTTCTTTTTTTCTTTTTTCTTTTTTTTTCAGAAACATCAAGGATAATATAAACGCTAATTTTTTAACAAGTAAAAATTATCCTTTCTTTACATTAATCATTTCCAAGCATGACATTAATAAAGCCTCAGGTGGCTTTCTGGAAGAATGATTATTTCTCCATAGAGAGTTTTGAACGTTACTAAGTTCTGCTTTCAGAATTCTAATTCTGTGAATGAGGAAAAAAGCATAATGGGAGAGGGGGAAGAGATAAGCATCTAAATCTCTTTGCTTTTCTTCTCAAAATTGTAAAAAAGGGTTCTGGTGGTGCAAGGAGATTGTGGCTGTAAGGTAGGAATATTTCTATAGTTATGGATGTTCTATTTGTCAACATGGAGACTTTGAAAGTCCAACCTGTTGTCTGCTGGATTCTCAATCTCATTCCATCTCCTTGCCCTTCCAGTTATTTTGTCTCTTGATAGCACCATTTTTTCAAACACTGGTATGAATGCTTTTATCATCACACCACTTTAATACATGAACGTTCTCTTTTTTTTACCACATCTTTGAACATTTTGCTCTAACTTTGATCGTTATTGATCTTTATTAATTACATTGATCTTTAGCCCATTGACTATATGTTCTGTTTTTAACTACTTTTCATACTCAGATGATGGGTTGCATTCATGGGACAAGAGGAATATATTTCTCAGCATTGAGTGGTTAAATTGAGTACATTTGGTTAACAAGAGGCCTTGAATTCTGAATAGATTTTTATTTCATTTGCAGTCTTGTTTCTGATTGAATTAAGAATCTCCAACATGACATCATCATTGTGCTTTTGCTTAGCAGGCACGAAGCATGTGTCATGGATGATGAGCTTTTTTGGTTTTGGAGAGAAAACAGGTTGAAGCAGTTAGTAATATTGTCAGCACGAGAAGACATTGTAGAGGTTATTTATTTCTTAAGAGAGTATAACAAAGAAATTATTAGGAATGCTTGAAGAAAGTGAATAAATGGATAGGCAGTGGGGAAACCAATGACCTTCTGCTTCCTATTTGTTAAATTTATATCTACAGATGTTTTATTCTTCCAAATGACACTATTCACTGTGAAAGGGAGCTCTACCAATCTGCCAGAGCCTGGAAGGACCACAAAGCTTACATTGATAAGGAGGTAAGAGATATTTTAAAACCTGAGTGAAGTCTTTGCACTGCTACTCGGTCAAAGAATAATTCTGATTCAGCAATATTCTGTGCAGATCGAAGCTCTCCAGGACAAAATCAAGAATTTGAGGGAAGTTAGAGGACACCTAAAAAGAAGAAAACCAGATGAATGTGACTGTAGTAAACAGAGGTAAGAGAAATGACATTCAGCATTGGAAGCTACACTGATATATAAGGTTTGTGTATTTTTCTGTTTTGGTTTGAAGTTTTTTTGTTTTTGTTTTGTTTTGAGATGGAATACAAAGAACATAAGAGCTATTGATATTTATAACTACTGTAGATACTCATGACTAGGGTTAGCCTAGTGAGATGTCATCTCCAAAGCAGGGAAGGAAAGATGCTGATTTATAATAGGAATGTAAATATTTGTGCTCTGTATGTCTCCTGGACATTTCTCTACTGACCTGAGAAGAAATCAGTTACCGTATTTCTGAAGACATATTGAAGTCTCAGAGTACATATTTTTATTCAGGAATGCAGAAAAATGAAAAAGATAACGATCCAAATTTTAGTTAGATCTCGATTTTAAGAGTAGAAACTATTC
This sequence comes from Penelope pileata, assembly GCA_013396635.1. NCBI lineage: Eukaryota > Metazoa > Chordata > Aves > Galliformes > Cracidae > Penelope > Penelope pileata. The sequence goes on from WBMW01005162.1 coordinate 475,527, forward strand.
TTAGAAGATGAATGTACAAATTTTTTAAGATTAAGTACATTTGTATTCTACTAACATATTAAACCCAGCTATAGTTTTACTACAGTCTAGCGTAGAAGCACTCACACATATATACTTGTTTAAATGAAATGAATATCATGAGACATTCTGTGTAGTTCCAAGCAAATACCAAAGATGCTATGACCCTGTTTTGGTTTTGTGCTGAAAATGAATTGTTTCCTGACTTGATAATTCTCAATAATTTTCCCTATAGCTACTACAACAAAGAGAAAGGCGTAAAAGCCCAAGAGAAAATCAAGAGCCATCTTCATCCCTTTAAGTAAGTTTTTATCATGCTCACTCTCTCAGCTAGCGTTTTAGTGACTGGAGAAATAATAGGTATGTGTTGGGTATTTTGGGGATGGAGAGGGAAGAGATGAGGGAAATAAAAAGTCATTTACAGCAAGCTCTCAGAAGAAGCCTTCAGTAGTTTCAGTCATATATGTGAAAGTTTGTGAATAATATTGAAGAAAACTAGAAATGGAAGAAAATAATCATTTCAGAAGCTGGTCGACTAAGTAATCACTAAAGAGACCCAGTTAAACCTAAATGCAGAAGTGCATCATTTCTCACAGTTACTGAAGAGGACACCTTGTCGTAAGTGCTGAGATGGAAGCTGAGCTGGAACAGTCATGCTCCTGAAGGGCATATTCTCATCATTCAGTCTTTAAAAAAGTCAGATAGAGGAAAAAATGCTAATGTTGTTGCTAACGAAATAGAAGCAATTCTGTCAGCCATGTCCAACTTTCTCCCTGGACAGAGAAGCAGCACAGGAGGTGGACAGCAAACTGCAGCTATTCAAAGAGAATCGCAGGAGAAAGAAGGAAAGGAAGGGGAAAAAGCGCCAGAAGAAAGGGGATGAGTGCAGCCTTCCTGGACTAACATGTTTCACCCATGACAACAACCACTGGCAAACAGCACCTTTCTGGAACTGTAAGTCTTACAGATGGGAACTAGGTTCTCCTCTGTTGTGCAAGAGTTCCCACTTCATGCAGTCAATTAAGTCATTATGTGGAAAAATGGCACTTAGCAGTGGTGCTGTTTCACTTTTTCTAAGATATTAAGGAAGAGCGTCACTTGAGTATGCTTGTAATTGTTGTGTTACATATTTATATGAAATTATTACATATTATTACAAGAGGCTCTATGTGGAGCAATGCAGAAGCAAAAAAGAGAGTTGATTTGTTAAAAATCTCTCTTGTAGAGATTCATAACCAGTCACTGAGGTTCATATAATCTCTTGACAGTCTAGATGACCAAATATTTCACAGGAATTCCAAGTGAGTTTCCAGCCTTGCAAGGGAGAATGTACAAGGAGGGTAACCCTTTCTCTATTTAAATCCACATACATTTATGTAAGCCTGTATAATGAAACTAGTCAAATTCTAACCCATAGATGGATCAGCAGAATTAAGTAGCTGTGACAGCATGAGGTAGAACTGGTGTGTTAGCATTAGATGGTCACCGCAAAATTAATTCTGCAAATGCTCTGACTAATCTCACTGAGGCTGGAGCTCAAAGGCCATGTGCATGATATTGCTAAGAAGTTTATTTGAACATTAAGACTCACTACCACTTTAAAGTTTCTGCAAACCTGTATTTCCTATGAAAAATGCTTAATCTGACTTTTTTTGGGGGGGG
>WBMW01005162.1:477225-566076 GCA_013396635.1 Penelope pileata
GGGGGGGGGAGAGGCCAAAATAAAATCATATAATCTGGTATTCTAGAGCTAGTGTGTACATCTGAATTAATACCTCCTCCTGTTTCCTCCTTTGCTATGTTGTGTTTTAAATGAGGGATTTATGACAAAAGACATTGCCACAAACTCTTTGCTGTGATTTGATGTTTAATACTGCATGGTGTCACAACTCAGTGCATAAAAGGTCTGCTTTAGTTTTTACCATTTTGATTTCAAATCATATCATAAGCACCTTATTGTGAAGAAAACAGAGATCATGAAAATACAAGTACAGATCATTAATTCTTCACATTATTCCCATTTTTTATATTCTAAAAGAACTTAAAGTCACAACCATGGAACACTCATGCAGTGTGTAAGAACAAAATCTTACAGCTTGAAAATATTTTAAGCTCCTTTAAACTTCAGGGTATACAGAAAACACTCCTACTGAGACAACAGTTAGTGTCAGACATGTCCTACTAAAACTAAATCTTTTAATAATCATGTTTGACACTAACTGGTCTCCTGCTAGTCTATTGATTAAACTTCAGTTTATTGAAATGAAACCAAAAGAGGTTCACTTGCAAATCTTAATATTCTTAATAAATATTCTTAATATTCTTATTCTTCAGAAATCTTACTATTGCACAAATTATGCAATGTAAATACTTAATAAAGTGGTTTTTTGTCCATATGTGATATAACGTTAAAATACATGTCTACAGCTGGTCAGCTGAAGAGCTGTCTTAATTTTCTCTGATGACATTTCTCTCACATGTGACACCTGGACCTAAGAGTGGAATTTTGTTCTAGGTTTCCTCAGGTTGAAAAGTAATAACGTGTAATCCAGTTATATTGCCTGGGGTTGTCCTTGAGCAAAGGCTTAACTGGGTGATTCTGTTTCTCTTATTTGTGTGCCAAATAAATGAAATGAAGGATTGCAGTTCAAAGTACTTAATAGTTAAGTAGTTACCTTAGGAAAACTCAAGCCAGTAGGGGAGAGCTGGTTAATATGAGATATATTGTCTTCCTTCTTCCCATCCTGCTTCTTCCATCATACCTGCATTCAAGGTGCAAGGCAAGCTCCCTGCTTGCAAACCCATCTCTTCATAGAACCGTCGTAGAGTTGTAGAATATCCCAAGTTGGAAGGGACCCACCAGGATCATCAAGTCCCACTCCTGGCTCCACACAGCACCACTCGAAATCCAAACCCTATGTCTGAGAGCGTTGTCCAAACACTCCTTGAACACTGGCAGCTTGGGGCCATGACCACTGCCCTGGGGAGCCTGTGCCAGGTCCCAACCACCCTCTGGTGAAGAACCTTTTCCTAACACCCTATCTGACCCTTCCCTGACGCAGCTCCACGACATTCCCTGGGATCATAACTCCTGAACTTCCAAATCTCCCACTTGCCTCATTCCCGTACAGTGCTTCACCCTTCCTTGACTACTATGTCATTTCCATGTCATTTATTTTACTAACAATTTGACCTTTCTCTGTAATTTTCTGTTTTACTTGCATCTCAGAGGCTCTACTACTTTTAGCTGCTGCTAGTGGAAATGGTACCCTTATATATAGCAAGCAATTCCAATAAGTCTCATTGCATACAGATCTTAAGGATCAGGATTTGTGTTGTTGTTTTATAAGGTCTGAATTCTGCTCAATCCCAACAAACCATATATAAATCAGAACAGAATATGCCCCATTAACTGGAGCATTTGCTGTCTTCTGCTTTATTTATCAGTATGTTTGAGAAAATTGTATGTTAGCAGTGTTTGACCAGTTTTAGATGGAAATGTAATGTTATTTAAATATAACATTCAGGTGTTTGGGTTTTTTTATTTTTTTTTTGTTAAATGATCCAGAATTTTAACTATACGAAGATCTATAGAAAATTCACTTGTACAAGAAACAAGCATATTATTTTTCACCTAAACTAGTAACTTTTTTCTTTACTCACAGTGGGATCGTTCTGTGCTTGCACGAGCTCAAATAACAACACTTACTGGTGTTTGCGAACAGTTAATGACACCCACAATTTCCTCTTTTGTGAGTTTGCGACTGGCTTCTTGGAATATTTTGATATGAACACCGATCCCTATCAGGTAAATCTCCTTCCCCATTTCAAAGTACTACACACTAAACTCCTCTAGCTGTTTTTTGCTGTTGCATCATTATTATTATTTCTGTTAGTAAGTACCTTTTTCCCCCCATTTCTCTTTTTCTCAGCTGACAAATGCCGTACATACAGTGGAAAGAGGCATTTTAAATCAATTACATGTACAGTTAATGGAACTGCGAAGTTGTCAAGGTTATAAACAGTGCAATCCAAGGCCTAAGGGACTTGAAACAGGTACAAGAAAAATAGAAGAGAGTGTTTATTTCCATTTTATTAGGCTATTTTCATCTCCTTAATTGTATCCGTGAAGTGTTGTTTTCTTCAGTGTTGCTCTTAGTGAGTTGGAATGGTCCAAATACACCATCCTGTGTAACTGCATGATCAAAAAGCTTCTTTGCAAGTTTGCACAGTTTGTTCTAGACATATTGATGACAAACAACATTTGACAGAAATTCTGGAGAAAGTCTATCATGTTATTTGCATTAAGCAATGACAAGCAAATGCAGATCTTCTTTTCATAGCCATAACTCTTTTCTCTCTTGCAGGGGTTATTTGGTTAGGTTTTGCCTAACAGTAGCAGATGAGGCATTAAATCCTGTATTTATTCTGATTGCTGCCTGCCTGTATGAGCAACCTCAGGCTCTACACCACAACTGAGACTTAACTTTGCAGATTTCTTATCATCGCTATTCTCTTGTGTTTATGAAGGAAGCAGTTATTTCTTTAATAGTGTCTCTGAATACAAAAATATGTGACATTTATACTTCATAAGTCTGGATTTCATTGCACCTGAAGTTGGTTGATTGAAATTGTGACTTTTTTTTACAGGAATGTTCTCTTCTGTGTATTTTATGTTGTTGCATCTTTGTGTCTCTTTCTTCAGCTATGAATGTTTCTCTTTTTTAATCATTTTGGGGTTTTATTATTTTTGAAAAACTGTGGTTTTTCATTTCTTTTATATAAAACTTCCAGGAAATCTTTGTTGGACTGCAGCTCTGTCTTTATTTAACACAGTACGTTTCTTTTTAGGAATTAGATGCTGTGCATGGAAAACTACATTGTGAATGGTTTTACAAGTTCTAAACACTAACAAAAGTTACTCTTGTATTTTCCTATATCAGGAAATAAAGATGGAGGAAGCTATGATCCACACAGGTATCCACACTTTTTTATTCTCCTCAGCAGCTTCTTTCCAAATAATTGCATGACTCCAGTCCATTTCAACTAATGTCTGTATCCTGCCATGTTGCACACAAAATAGCTTTTGATGCATGCGTTTTCTAACTACTTCACACTGAACTTGTCCATTGTTTTTTAGACCTACCATTCTGCATTTAACGTAGCTCATTGTCACAGCAAGACTTCATACAACTCATACATGCCTGTACTTCTTAGATATTTATGAAGGGAAAATGACACGAAAAGAATAACCTCTTTTGGGTTGTTTTCCTGTTGCTGCATTTTTTTTCTTTCTGTTTTTATTTAGGAAATCAATACAGCTGCTTTTAAAATGAAAAACAAATGTGCTTAAAAAGCTTTCTGAGATATATGTATGCCAACTGCCTAATCAAACCCACAGAAGTAAAGTAAAATCTTCTCACTGGCTTTAGAAAATGTTGGCAGACGTTGCTTTAAGCAAAAGCAGTGCTCATTTTGAGCAGCATGTGCACAGAATCCAAAAGGTCACTGTAAGTAAGGCAGGGAGATAAGGCTCCTTTGGGCAGGGTGCCAATGCTTTCAGACCAGATCTGACACATGAGACCAAATATTTTCAAAAGGTTGCAATATTTGAACTGAGGAAGGGCGATGAGTGAGATATCTTATCCCAAATGCTCAAACCGGAGGTGTACAAGAAAGTCTAATGTTCACAAGTATACTTGTCATACCTACATGTTTATCACACTTGACCCGGCTATTCCTCCTCATGGAGGAGTCAAACAAAAAGCAAAAGCCTCATGCAACTGAAAAATCTTAGGTCTTAACTGTACTCCGCTTACTTTTCAGTAAGCAATGTTTGTATTAAGGGGAAAAGGTATAGAGGTCTGTCATATTTTGACTTGATACCTTCTCACTGTGTATCAGTTTTATACATTTTCATCTCCATGTGCTTTGGTGGAGTAGCTCCTGATGTACATTGCTTGCCTGAGATGTACACTGGGCCTAAGGAGTATACAAGAAAACTTTTCTTCACAGTCTTCTAAGAAGAACCCTGTCATTAGCTCCCAGCAGCCAGGGAGCAATTAAGATAATGGACTTCAGCATTATGTAGACCTCCAATTTAAGCTGCTGTTTTTTCCTTGCAGCCAATTTTATATTTTCTGACTTGTGTAGTTTTTGGATGTAGGAAAATGATAAGCTTTTGCTTGGTTATTTCCCAGGTGTTTGCATTGCTTATTACAGCCTGGTGGGAGCTGGTTACCGCAATGATAGAGATTAATCTCTCTAATTATGATTTGAAGCCTTTCATTAGAAGATGTCCTTGCAAATATTCCTAATTTTAACCATATATCTAACATAAATGGCATTTTTGGATTGTAGGATTGCATGAAACAGGATAGCACACAGAATTGATCTTTAAGTTATATATCGTTACACAGTGCGTTAATGAAAACATTTTAACTTCTGATACTGGTTATGTTACTGTGATAAGCAGCATGTATAGTATAACACAAGTGATATTGCTCTGTGCCGTCTTCCTCCATTCCAGACAGCCAGCTGCTCAGTGTGCACAGATACTTGGTTCAAGCTCTATACTGGCAGGATTTTTTTTCTAAAACGTTTTTTTAGTTGATGAAAAAACATTTATCAGGATTCATTAAAAGGATCTGTTAGAGGATCATATATATATATATATATATGCGGAAAAAACAATGGAATAAGAAAGAATAAGCCCTGTACTGCCAAGCCATTTAAACTGTCCCCTACAGTTCCTTCAGTTTGCATAGTTACTCCACTCAGGTCTGTTTTCAGTTAAAAATGTCCTGAATTAGTACAGCACTACAGGTTTTTCAAGTACAATATTGGGACAGCAGGCCTGTATAAAAACAGGCTGTATAGTGCCATTTGCTTGGTACACAGGGAGAAAGTTTCTGCAGGGAAGAACATGTGTCACCTGTGTCCTTTCACAGACGGAACATCTGTGTCTCTCTGCCAGATGTGGTTGATTACAATCACAGTCTCCTCCCTCCTGCTTGTCTGTGGATTTTCAAAGCCACCGAGGAGGTATTTGCGCCTACTTGCCTTTAGCTTAGGTGAGGATGCATCCACATCCTGTGTTAGTTTGGGGATAACACAGCCACAGATAGCGTCATGGGACTCTGAGGCACAATAATTGGTCAATGAAGTTTTTAGAGTTAAAAAAAATAATCCAAAGATGTTTTCTTATGAACAGTTAGCAATATTTTTTCCCTTTTGAGTCTGTGATATAGCTGAGAGATTCCCAAATATTGATAGAGGAAACCACTGACATGTTGTTACTCAAATGCAACTCATCTGCACTTTCCTGTTTCATACCTATTTGTAATGAGATTTCTTACAGGAGAAAACCTTTCCTCCCTCTTTCCCCCTATATACTTTGATTTCAGTGGGAAACATCACTCTTACTGCTAAGTTGTGGAATTAAGCTGTGAGGTGACTTGCTCAGTCATCCAACAGTCAGTTCTGGGACCTTAAGGTTTAGCTTTCCTACTTGCTTAACATGTATGAGTACAAGTTACCTCTGTTCCATATGTTTAAACAAGTTTTTCTTTTTGCTTGACATGAAGTTCACTGAACAATTCCCAGTGCCTTCTCAGCTGTGAAACTCCTCAGTCATCAGCGTTGAAACTGAGACTGCAAAAACAGTGCAACATATAGAGGGGAAAGAAAGAAATCAGTATAACGGTCTCAATTTTTGAGCTATTTTGTAGAAATGAAACAAGCTCTTTGCTGATCTGACTTCTCTGCAGCACAGCCCCATGGCCCCACTATTCAGGCTCATGAGGAACCCAGCTCCTCCTCATCGTTCCCAAAACCTCCCTGCTGCCCTCACTGCCACCCTTGAACAGATAGCAGAGGCTTTTCCGGGCCAAAAGCCACCGTCCTGGCCCCTTCTTTGCCCTGTGCTGCCCTGGTCCATCCTCAAACCTGTTACTGATCAAATGGCAGCATTCCAGTTTCAGCTTCTGCCATCAGATACAAAACCACTTTAGCCACTGACCATTCCTATGGAAGTTTGTTTTCCTACACAGACTCAGATTTGGCAAATAGAAAACAATATGTGAAACTATCAGTATAAATAATAGCAGAGTATTTGTAGTATATTTGTAGTAATGGTAACATCTCCAAAAGTACAACCCTTCTTATGATAGTTCCTAGGGCCCTTTATGGTTCTAAACACTAGAATAGTAAGACTTATTTCTTGAAACCTCGACAGTATTTAATCTTTTTTTTTTTGTTTCAGGAAACGAATTGTTCCTAATTTAGATTCTGAAGATGGTGCTCATGGCCATGCCATGATTTTATTTCTCTTGTCTATTTGCAGAAAAGAGGAAAGCAAGGCGGTCTTCCGTAGCTGGTCTACCAGATCCAAAAGCTTGTGTTATTTCCTGTGATAGGGCGTTTGCCAAGCCAGTCTAAGATATGAAACAAGACCGTACTCGTGTTGGAAAGATTATTTTTCATACTTGCCTTAATAAAGTAAAATATTTACATTTTACATTGTAGAATATTTGCAAAGGCTCAGGTGTTTCCAGCTAAGGAAAGTGGTGTAACTCTGGTGGGAGAAGAATCAGGCCCCTCATTTTAAGCTTTTTGCTGTTCATGACAGTATTTTTATGACTTTCTATATGATGGACTGAACATTGGAGAAAGTCTTTCTGCTATGAAATGTCAAGCTACTAAAGAAGCAAAGACTATAAGATACAATAGATACGCATTGAATCTTCTGTTTTACTGAAATGAGAAAGGGCAAGTTAAAATGCTGTCCAACGCTGTTGGACTATAGTCATTTGAACTTCCAAGATACTTAGTACTAGCCTACTTGCCTGTACAATTTTCAGAAAATGAGTAAGTTGCCTCAGTGAATTAATTACTAAATATTTCCTACAAGTTCTTTTGTGAGGACATATCTGCTGCTTTTCCTGAATGACTTTTGAATTACCTGATTAGATTTTCCTTGTAGGCTACTTTTTCAGGAAACCCTTTGGATGAAACACAGTCTGTGTAGTGAATTAAATGAAACAATCATGTTCAGCGTAACTTGCTATACAGTGGACTTCATGGTACATTTGATAATCTGGGGTCATTAAAGTCACTTTTATAGTGACTTTTTAAAATCTTTTGGAAATGAATCTCCTTCACAACTGTTTTTTCTGGCTGTGATCGATACAAAATGTAGTTCCTTTGCTCTTTATTCAGACATATTATCTGATTAATCTGATAGATGTTTACTTTGAAAGCTTTTTTAAAAAACAAAATGAAAAAAACTTTAGGAGATATTCTATCTACATTTTTATGATATTTTACTGAGTGGTACAGTCCTATAAATTAATTCACACCAAGCTTGTACAGTTTTTATTTCTGCTATGTGCTCCATGTAAACTAACATGAGTGCTTACAAGGTGTAAAAACAACCTTAGTCTATTATTTATTAAATAAAATGTGGCTAGTTCGTTTGCTGAACTAAAAACTCAGCGTATTTATACACCAAGTCCCTATGGGCGTTGTTGAAGTTCTCATCAGTAGTGGCTTTCAGAATTAGTCCCATCTATTATACTCAAACATTATTTGTTCTTTGCATCATTTGGTGGAATATTTTGGAAAGGCAAATGGATTAGTCATGTACTGAAGCAAGTTTTCTGCCTTGAAATACCAGAGTGAAGATTTATCTTTAATTGCCATCACAAAGCCCCATTAGGGCAGATCCTGCCCCGTTTTGCTCAGTCCAAGGCTGCAGCAGAAGACAGGGGTTTTATTGCTGTTTGTTCAGCAGGAGCTGTGACACATCTGAGGCCACAGTTGTTAGCAAGATGACTGAAGATGTGAAGCATCTTACATTTTGAGATACATACGCTATGCATAGTGATGCTTTCAAGAAAATGGGAGTAGAAACGCACGTGGCAGCTTTGCTTGCACTTTTAAGCTGGTGTTGACCATTAGGCTTTATTCTTTCTTTTAACAGAGGACAGTTATGGGATGGATGGGAAGGCTAACTTGCCCAATTTCACTGGCGAAATCAACTGGCAAGGACTGGAAGACTTGTACAGAGTGAATGAAAGCATATATGAACACAGATACGACTATAGACTTAGTCTGGCTGACTGGACTAATTACTTGAAGGATGTAGATAGAATGTTTGCACTGCTGAACAATTACTACCAGCAAAATAAAACAGACAAGACTAATACTGCTCAAAGCAACAGGGACAGGGATGAATCATCTACATCAACATCAGTGGAAATGTCTTCTGCTGAAGAGGCAAGTGGCCTGACTAGAGAAGAATTGCAGCTCATTGTGCCAACAGACTTGGCAGCCCTAGCTTTGAGCACCATTAATTTAAGTCAGGAGAAGAAACTTGAATTAAACAATGATATTCCTGAGAAAAGTAGTTTGAATGATGCACACTGGAGAAATAATCATCAAGCTGAAAAATGGATGGAGGATAAAGAATCAGACCGTTTTGATATGGATTTCAGTGGAAACGGTTTGATAGAGTTGGAGTCCCGGCACAGCTTCATGCTACAACCCATCAGCATTCCTCAAAAAGACATTCATCAGGACCCTGATGCCACGGAAGACATATTTGGAGATCAAATATATCTTCCTGTGAGGTCTGATGAACCTCTTGTACATCAGACTGTAAATGTATCCATTAGGGATTCATTTGTCAGAACCCAGAAAACGGGAATGTTTTTGAAAAAAACAGAACAGAGTCTTACAGGGGAAACTTCACAAATCCTAAATGTAGAAGGCAGTGCCTCATCTCCACTCTCCTTGGATTAGATCAAATTGCAGGTCATTAAATAAATTCTCCTTTTTCTTATTTGCAAACTAATAAAGGTCATCATGACAACTGACATTCCATGCTCGATGTAGATACAGTTTGCAGCTAAATTAAGACCAGTTCAGTATTTGTCTATGTGTATTTTATTCACACACACATATACTTTCACAGTGATTCTCCACACTGGAAAGCAAAATTTCCAGATTTTTAATGGAAAGAAACAGTGTTAATGTTCTAATGCAGTAGCACATTCTCTGTAAGCTAAAATTATTTCTTTGAAGAGTATACTCAAGTTACTTTCTCTATTTCCAAATGACCCCACCATGAATGAATGTTTCAGTCCACCCAATCTATCTGCATAATGTATTTTTGTTAAACTATTTTAACCACTGGAAATTCCTAATGCCACGCTTTTTGATGTTGCACTTTTAAAATCTGTATGCCATACCATTTATTAATCTAATAACTTACCTGCTCATAGTTTGTTCACTGACTAATGTAATTGTGAAGCCAATAAATAGATTGACAGGAAAGAGGTAATCAGCATGGGTGGTGGAAACAGACTGTTTGAATATTATTTTAGCAAAAATATTGCATGTTTTTGTTACTTTAAGTAAATTTACTCTCAGAAAGGTATGGCTAATAATTGTTAACTACAGGAGGATTTGTTTAAATTGGGTTGTTTCCCTATATATGATATTGTCAGTATTAAAAATACATGAGGTTTTTTGACTTTTCTTTTTATCTGATACTGGTAGAAAGGTTTTCATCAGTACATATATGCTTTTGTCACTACATCTGATTTTTCTTAGCCTGAATGATATCTTGAGAGCATTATTTTCATTTTGAGACTTAAATTCTTTTTTGTTGTTGCTTTGAACAGACATTAAAGGGAACGATAAAATCATGTTAGATTTACGTTATTAGATACAAAAGGCACATGAGGTAAAAAATAGTAGCTTAGATATTTTTTGTTCCTGTATCGTTCTAAAGCTTTTTCTTGGACTTTACCAAACTTTAAATTTTATAAAGTATAACACAAAGATAATGTTGAAAATCTGTACTACTAGAAACTTAACATATTCCCTTGCTTTTTTTCTTCATAAATTCTAAATAATTAGCACAACACAACCAAAAGAGAATTACCTCAAACAAACAGATGTAATTCCATAGCATCCAATTCATGGGAGCGTTTCCTATCTGTTCCATGTTATTTAGTGCAGCAAGCATTTTTGGGCTATTGCAAGCACTGCAGGTTAAACTTACATTCATCACGTATTTTAAGTTGAAACTTTTTAAAAATGAGATTGTTTTAGTAGAATTTTAATAATTTTAAGAAGCAGTCTTTTTGATGGACTCTGTACATATGTTAAAATTAACTAGCTCTTTATCTGATGTATGTGTCATGGGCTGATTGATAGAACAAACGTATTTATGGTCATGAATGATGCTATTTGTACATAGGTTTCAAGTTACTAGGATACCAACTGTGTTTTTAAATCTTGTATATTTCTGTGATACTTTTATAGAACAATTCTGGCTTCAGGAAAGTCTAGAAGCAATATTTCTTGAAATAAAAAGTGTTTTACTTTACCTGCTTCAGAGAAGTCCAGATGATCCAGCTTCCCTGGTAAATAAGGTTTATTTAAAAAATATGTTAACATTTTTGGTTTTAAGAATCCATCCACATTGAAAGCAATGGGTAATGAAATAACACACTACATTCTGTTAGTTATAAGTTATTCCTGGAGATTGTGAATAATATATATTTTTTGTTTAAGACATGCTGTGATTTATTTTTTTTTAAATCCCAATTCATCTGATCCTTTCTTACTTGAAGTCAAGGCACAAGACTGCACAAATGGTGGTTCGCAGGAGCAAAGTGATGTTCCGCGGTGCCGTCCCCCAGTCCCTCCCTGCAGCGCTCTCCCTACAGCAGCAAGGTGCAACAGACTGGGCACACAGGGCTTCCTGGCAATGGACCACAGATCTGTAGTCAGGAGTGTCTCCTCACGCAAGAGGCCACAAAAAATAATGTCGGTTTCAAGGTAAAGTCTGTCTCACATACACTCTGTGTGTCCCCAGTGGCTCGTGAATAAGGTTAGCTGCATAAGTTAAAGTCAGTCTGTGAAGCTGTGCTTCCTGACTTCTTTCATCTACACGGTGCTTGGACACCTCTGCTGCTGCAGACATGAAGTTACAGCGGTTGTCTGTGGGAATGAGGAGAGGGGACAAATGGTTAGCCTGAGTGCTTGAAAACCTGCCCCTGCAATAATGGACAGACTGTTCTAGAGGTGCCTTCCTCTGAAAAGCATGCTGGCAAACACAGGATGTGTTTCAAAACAGTTAGAGTATCAAGCAGGCTAAACCAGCAAGTCTGAGAAAACTTTAAGGACAAAGGCGAGCTACAGTAAAGCCCTATACATCTGCCTTATTCATGCCTTCCTGTAGGGAATCATCCAATAACAAACAAACGCCCTCCGTTCTCAGAAAGTGCCCTCTCATTCTCTTTTCTCTGAAAGAACTTAGCAAGGTGCCTACTCCTTTCTTAAAGCTTGGGCAGAGAGAGAAGGGAAGGGTGCAAAAGCATGGTCCACCCATTTACCCCTTCTTGTGTTTCCTGCTTATGTGACAGCTTGAAGTACTCACTCAGAAAATGACAGATGAGAATTTGCATCCTCCTTGGCGTGAAAGTGGTCACTTTCTTTCTTCCAAGAGAGTGCCTTGCCCTCCAAACTCTCAGACGGTTTGTATGGGAGCCACTGTTGCAGCTCTCTTAGAGCAATGTGTAGGAAAAAATTTAAAAAGAGACTCATTGTATAGCTTAGAGGTACAGGGAGGACTAAGCTCTGATCCTTCCTGTCTGTAAACATAAATCAACATAACTATGAAACCAGCCCAAAGAAAAAGTGCCAAAAGCTCTCACATCCCAAAGTGGATGTCCTAAGCAGCATATTACACAGCCTGTGACTATCCCAATACAGTCTGCATTTCTTTCTGTACAGCCCTTCTTATCCTATAACTGAGACAGTCAAGCACTGAGCAGCACACGGCATGACTGTCAGGAAGCTTTTACAGGTGCTGGACAATTACAGACTAGGGAAGAAAACTAATGCCCCTATTCGCCTTAGTGGTCAAGCGCTCCTTGCAGTAGGAATGGGGAGGGCTGGGAGGAAGACCTGCTTGGCTTTGTCTGATCTGTAAAATAATGGAAGGTGTGTCTTTTTTGAAAGGCATTATGTTGTTATCTACTTTCTGGAAAGGGCCTGGAGCTGAATAGGAATATCTTTATGGCTTGCACATCCTTGGGAAGTGTCAGTGTTATGAGAAATGTTTCCTCTGAGATTTTAAAGGCAACCCTCACATCCCTGAAGTGCATGAGACACTTTCTGAGACCTCCTACCCCCTTAAAACCCTTATGAAATACGCGTGTCTCCAGGTTTATGTGAGAATTGAGGGAAGAGCTTTTCAGAGCGCAGCGAGCATCTCCAAAATCCCTTTACATGCCTGCTGCTGTCTACATTGGCAGTCACTGAAGTCCAATGGGAGAGGATTTGTGTGGTAAAACAGCCAGGTCCAAGAAGCCCCAAGCCATATTCAGAGAGGACTCTCTCAGGTTTGTTCTCATGGCCTGAGCACCCATGGGTGGTTGCTGCCCTGTAGTAAAATTTCCTCCTTTAGCTTCAGCAAAAAGCAATCAAGTTTGGGTGTTCTGATACCACTCTGCAGTGAGAACCAGAGGGGTACAAGCTGCAGAGTGATCTCAAAACCATGTCCTGTCTGAAGAGATGCATTCAGCCTGAGCCACCTGAAAGCTGCCGGGGGTTCCCTCCCACTCAGGCAGCAGATGTCAGTGCAGAGCCGCAGAGCATTGCCTCTCCTGCAGGGCCTCCAGCCCTCCTGCCACAGTAGCTCATTTGTTCAGTTTTGAACTAGCGACAATACCCTTCATGTGCTAGAAATCTATTGACAACTTTATCCACAGCCCACTCCTTCTCTGAACAGTTCTTGTGTTGGACAATGGAGATAATCATTCTGCAAGATGCTTTTAAATGTGGTTGTGTGTATTGGAAAACAAAAATGAAGAATTCTTACTGTGAGTCCAGAGGTCAGACAAGGCCTGGGCCCCACGGGTTTGTCCTCCAGTCTGTGAAGCTGTCGCTCCTCCACCGTTGTGCAACAACTGAAGCTGGCTGAGGGCTCAAATGTGGAAGGTGCTATGCACACCACAGAATTTCCATCCCTGGATATATCTATGCTTTTAAATAAAAGCCCAGATGGTGAAAGAGCTGGCTCCAGAATCAAACTGTATATGAACTCGCTCACATCCACGCTGCTAGACCAGGAGGGCCGCATCCACGCTGTGCAGCACTTTTAGCTCAGGGGCTCCTCTTGGCTCTGCTGGTCTTCCCATGTACCCAAAATACAATTTCCATTTATTTTCATTTCTAAATGTCCACAGTACTACAAGGGCGTGTTGCGCTCACTAGAGCTTTTACAGTGTGGCAATGCAGTGTGTGCTGCAGGCCTGTAGGGTTGTGTGAAGACAAGGGGGCCCACCATGCACACAGCCTGTGGTGTTAGGTGGCTGCAGGAACGGGGAAACCCACTCTGTCTCATCCACTGCTGACATTTGGGAGCTCCCTGCGGTATAGTCCTACCCCACAACCCACATGGAGGTAGCTCGTTGGTGTGGTCCAAATCGGAGCCATGGAGTGAAATAAGCTCTGCACAATGCAGACATCATTTCTGTCCTTGGGTTCATGCCCTGGTCCTCTATTGAGCAGTGTAGATGCACACAGACTTGTACCCTATGTATTTTTCCAACTCTGTCAATACCTACTTCAAACAAATTTACTACTTCAAATCAAATTAGCTGCTAGAGGGGATGGTGAAAATTTACAGTTTATTTCTACACAATCAATACTTTGCTGTGATTCAGTGGTCACAGAATTCATTGGAAAGATTTCCTTTTGTCTGACTGAGCACTGAAAGACCAAATACTTCATCATCTGATCCAGACTGACTGCACACTGATCCAGGAACCTTTTCAGTTTTTCTCTCTTTTTTTTTTTTTTTCGGTCAGAAATAAAACACACTTGATATGCTATTTTTTATTTTCAAATATCAAGTATTCAAGAGTTTGTTTTGTAAACATGTGTTTACAACAGATGCTGACAACAGATTTCATGAAACAACGTGGTACACAGCTTTAAAATTATTCTAAGCTCTGCTGAGAAATAAATATCAATTAAAAATCCCTAAAGTATGCAAAAAAATGCATAAACCAATTAGTCTCTTTTTACCACAGCACAGCACCCACACACTCATACAGTCAGACATACTCTACAAATTTCCTTAATACTCTACATATTTGCTTAATAATGAGGGTTTTTAAAAAAAAACTAAACAGTTACAGGCAGTGTGCCCACTCCATGCTCCTACCATGCTACCCAGATTATTTTGTTGCTGTTCTGCTTAAATCATTTGGTAGAGGTACGCACCGCAGCCAAAGGCAAAACTCCCATTTGCTCATGTGGGGAATAGAGCAGGTGTGTCAGGAAGAAAGCCTTCACTGGAACACAGACCACAGCGACTCCACAGTCATTTCTGTTGTTGTTTAGAATTACTCTGTACAACTTTTTGCTTTGGCATTTCCCTTCATGTTTTCAAACGTACCCTTGTTAAAGAAGTAAAATTTCTGAGGTATACCACAGTGCTATGTAGCATACAAATGCTTCCTCTGAATGAGCAGTCCAGGTACAATAACATACATAAAATTATCTTTCAGAATTCAAAATGGAAATGCAAAATATTGCCTCAAACATTCAACAACCCAAAATCTCTGTTTTAAATCCTAGATCGCTTGAAAGTTGGCTGGATTTGGCTTCTTCCATTGCTGGAACTAGGACTTGCTCATATTCTACCCCTTTCTTTCTGATATTTTGTAGGAGAACATTAGTATCTCAGATCTGAATCCTTGATTTAATTCAAAGTCTTACTACTGCTGCTTGGTTAAGAGGTTCCACCATTTCCTGTCATTCCTATAGAGTTTATTTTCAGTCTCTGCTTAAGCAAAGCCACTAAATAAAGAAACGTTCTACAGAAGGATGAATACATCCTACACGAGATTTCCATCGTCTATATAACTTCTACATTAGTCGTTAGTGCTGGGCCAAATCCTGTACTGGCTCCCGAAATGACCTTCCCACAGAAGAGCCAGGCAGGAAATGGCCCACTAGGAACAACGAATACCGTCTTTGCTGGAGCAGCTCCAGACTTTAAGTACAAAAACACATGCAGTTGTGTCATTGACATGCCTTGAATGTGTCATTTAAGTCATAGTGAATACATCATAAAATACTTTAATACCTATTAGCACCATAGTGTTGGTAAGTCATTTTTCCAAAGATTATCAAGCTCATTCCTCCTTGAGCTGATCAATATTTTGAATGTTTTTTGTAGCCCTTCATGAATTCCACAGCTTTTCATCTATTCTATATCATGCACAAAATGCTGTTACAGGATAACATTGTGACAGCTCATTTGAAATAGAAAACATAAGAAAATACAGTGCACAAAATGGATGAAGTAATTATTAGAAGAGTAAAATGGAACCTGAATAAATAAGCATCTATTTTATTTTATAAAACTTGAAACCAAGAAAAGTTTGGAGCTACAAGGGCTGCTCCAAAAATAGTGCCTCCTATTTTATGACACTGGCCCATGATATCAGAGGTGGATGGTAGGGATATGGCAGCAGAGGTTGAATCTTTCCACCAATATTCCATTGCATTGTGTTGCTGTGTGACAGATGGCAGCAGAGGGGCAGTCTGACACAACGGTGTCTGACATGGAAGTACGAATGAAGCAAAGGTGTGGAACTGAATTCCTTCATGTGGAAAAAATGGCACCCATTGACATTCATCAACACTTGCTGAACATTTCTGGAGACCAAACAGTGGATGTGAGCACAGTGAGGTGGTGGGTGGTGCGTTTCCGCAGTGGCAACAGCGACAGTGGTCACCTCTGCTGGTGCAGAATTTTATGAGCGTGGCATGCAGGCTCTTTTTCATCACAGACGATAATGCATAGCTGATGGTGGTGACTGTATTGAAAAAATCTATTTTGTAGCTGAGAACGTGCTCTATCAAATAGTGTTACTGTGCTCTTTGTAGCTGTTGTAGTTTCCATGGAAATAAATAGGAGGCATAACTTTCAGAGCAAACGCCATACTTTGAACTTGCAGAGCTAGACTTGCGTTGAAAAGGCTGGATCAAGTCAAAAGAAAACAGCTTATCTGAAGAACTGGAGTCTAATGAATTTATGCTAAAAACTACAGCTATTAACTACATGTGGGTATGGATACTGGATATGGATCTTGTTAGCTGTCATCATTACTTTGTGTAACATACTCTGTGGAAAGGGTAGGGAAATTTTCCTTCCTGAGGGCCAGTTAGGCTTCCAAAGCTTTGGCCATGTAATAGCATGTATTAGTGTAATAACATGTATTCAGAACAAAATAAAGAAGAAGAATCACGTAAACTCTGGCCAGATCTAGTCCACCTGCTGAAGGCTCTCCATTTCTACCCAGTGAAAATGCTTACATTTAAACTTTTGTCAATTTCTAGATATTTTTAAAATGTTATATAAGAAAAAAATAAATAAAAGCCTTAATTCTATACCAAATACTTAATCTGACATCATGATGTCAACTGTCCATCTTCTAAATACTCCAAGGGATAAAAATCTCTCTAAAACCAAGTACAGCACGTGAAGAACCTGAAATGTGTTGCTACAGGTGTAACCTACAACTGTCAAACACTGTACAAAGCTCTGCCAATTCAGGTTGTGCTTGATGTAATTCTGTTTCCAGGTGTTTTAAGCCCCTGAAAAGCAGTCACAGCTGGATGGCTTCAGCTGTGGGAATGCAGACAATGCAGCATGACATTTCCTATGCTGTTATAAAAGAGAGCTTATTGAGGAAAAAGACAAAGATAAACTTGGTAAGGGAATATCTTGTCTTTGATCTATGAAAACAGTAGTACTAACCAGTGACCAGGGCACAAAAGTACTTTATGTCACTCAGTTCACCTATACTTGCTAATGCATCAGCTTGTTAATGTCCAATACATGGGACTGGCCCAGTTCTTCAGCCTCATTATCAGACTGACGAGGCTGAGGATCTGGCTCCAAACTAGCAGTAAGACACTTTGGACCAATTTATCATCAGTTTTATGTCCGTATAACACCATGAAGAGCTGTGGTATTATACACAAAGAAAGTAGTAAGGCAGCAATAATTCAGGCAATTTGGGGAAAAACCTGCAAGAACAGTCCAGAAGGTGCTGAACCTTTTCTCCAGCCATGCTCACTGGAGTTCCATAGAGAGCACTCTGCTCCATTTGTGCAGGATACTGCAAATCTGTCATTTGAACCTCTAGGTCCAAATTCTGAGGAAGGGCACAGTCTAAGCCTACAGCATTCTGAGTGATTTCCTTGGCTTTAAGGCGAGAAAGATGCCCTTATTTAATCTTTATCCACACATCTACAATTTCAGCCAAAACCCCATAAAATACATGACTGGCGTGCTTTATGAACTAGGTCTAGAATAATCTTTTAGCAAGTCCATAAAATATTTTGAATACAGAAGCAACCATCATTGAAATGATCAGACATCAGCCATCTCTGGCTGGACTAGGTGACATCAGACGACATCAGCCAGGGTGATGAGACGACTTGCACCTCTTGTGCTGGAGCTAGCTACCTCTACTGCCTGCTGTAGCCATGCTCAGAATGCCCTCAGGTTCTGTAAGCAGAATACGAATTTCCCTCACTGTGTAATAACTCCTTCACCCACTCCTTTTTCTAGTTAAGAATGTTAGTAAAAATCTTTACTGTTTGTAATGGTAGATGTTGCTACCTAGAGCTACCTTATGTTTGAAAACAAAAGCATTCCTCCATTGCCAGATACGTAAGTAGCCATATGTGAATGCCACAGGGAAGTACATGAGTGCTACCTTGTGCTCTTCTGGTGACAATAAGCACCGAGTCCATTGGAAAAAACATCTCAGCATGGAAATTCCTCCTTGGGTAAAGGAACACTTCTCTGAATGCACATGGGATTCAGTCCAATGCCTATATATATATGCATTATTTTTAAGTGCATCACTTAAGTATATAAACTTACAAATGTATTAAAGTGTTCTGCTGGATCAGACCCATAATGAATGGTTATGCTATGAGTTTATGAGCTATATTTTTTTTTAAAGCAAAGATATTTTTGAAAACACTACACTCAAGCATTTCTAATTAATACAGGGGCTTTCTAATTAATATAGGGGCTTGTATTTCTAATACGTAGGAGGAGATTTGTACCCTTACTTCACTTACAGAACAGGAAGTTCTGAAGAACAGCAAGTTATTACATGCATTTTTAAAGACACAATGGCTGGACAAAGAATCAAAAGCTTCCAATTAAATTGCACCAGAACATTCAACTTATTTCTTGCAGCTGCTGACACCATACTGAAAGGATATAAAATGCCAACAGTTCCAAATTATATCATATTATATCCAGTATGCTCACAAGAGGACCAAAAATGCAGGACTTTGCCTAGCATTGGAAATACAAAGTCTCACTCTCCAGTTATTCCAGCCATGACCACATCCACTGGAATCTCTATGAACCACTCTCCTAACAGTGCTGTGTTCATAAGCACCCAAGGAAATGGTTATTCCCTTTCTGAAGTCTTCTCCTTTTTGAGGAAAAAAGAGGAATGGGAGGCCTTAGATAGGAGATGATTATCTGTTCAGTCATGTCCATGTATTGGGGCTACTCCTCCTCTCATGTCCCTCACTAAAAACCAGGAATAACTGGTGCAAGAGGAAACCAAGCTGTCCTTATGATAGCATGATGGCTCTTTGGGGATCTGCAGGTAACCTCTAGGTGTCATTGCTCCATACTCTCCCAGGCTGGTTAGCTGTAGGTAGAAGACTTGGGTATGCTACCAATAACAGTGTGAGGATAAGCAGGAGAGCAGAACTCTTGCTTTACCTTTTCTTGTGCTTGCTGCTAACGAAATTTAAGTGATGCAGGTAAAGAGGAGGATGGCAGAACTTACAACAACTTAACCCAAAATGACTTTGGAAGTTTACCTGTCATGCTCAGACAGTTTCACCACAGGAAAACAGCATCACCTTTGCTGGATGATAGTTTCTTTGTCTTTGCGAATCAGTTTAGCACCACACATTGATCGTGACTACTGATATGGATGCACACAACTTCTCTGGCAACTCTGCTTCCTTCTGCAATGACAGCCTCAGAAAACAGTGTTTGTTCAGCAGTCTCAGTCCATATTTCAGTCAGTGTTGACAAGGCTGGAATTGACTTCTCTAGTGAGTTACTGTTTTTACCCTGCATGCCTTTATTGGCTTAGTTTAGACTGTTACAGCTTACTCATAACAAAGTCTCCTTCAGAAATAAATCAAAAGTTGGCCACAGGCTGTGTTTTCTTTCCCTCCGAGGATGCTGATTTAATTAGATGATTTGGTAGAAATATATTGTCAAAACTATCTATATAAAAAAAACTATAGAATTTTTAGTTTATTTTTGTAAAGCATATAGTTTTGAAAGGAAAATTAAATGGCTATAGAAGGTATGCAAACACCATTTTTTCAGCATTTCTGAAATTAATATCTCTCCCTCTATGTTCCGGTTTCTCAAACATTACCAAAAAAAAGTGCTTTTAGAAGCTGAAGTGTCAGGATTCCCTAAAAAATAGAAATTCTCAATTCTGACAAGCTCTGAATTCCCTTGAGATCAGCTCAGAAGCTGCAGCAGTTGCAGATGCGTCACTTACATCACTCTCATTCTTTGTGATCAGTGTTAGCTCCTGACAATCCTACAAGCCTAATCTGCTCTCACTTGTTATTTGTATGGAAAAGACGTGTACACATGGCATGAAACAGAGTAGATCAGGACAGATGATTCATCTCCAGCCTCTTTATGATTCCCTAAGTGCTCTGTTTCGGAGGTATTTGAAGATTGTCTCTCTTCACCTCATCCCATGCTGATTAAAATGGGCAAGTGATTAAAATGGATTGGTGATGGGCTGCAATTACACTTTGTACTACTACTTTGTCTCAAATTTTGCCATGGCATGAATTTCCTGGTGCAAAATGCATTCAAGACTGCAGGAGGAAGAGACATTTTTATCACCTATTCTGATCTCCTATGGCAAAAAATAAATTATACTCAGTACCTTTGAGCCAAGGAAATTTATTCCTTGGGATGAAAAGTCCAGAGGCTAACACCTCAGGTGACACAAGCTGACTGGTGATATATTGTGTCTAGTGGTTGCATAATACAAAAAAAAAAAAAAANGGCTTGAATTCAAAAAGCTGTTAGTACCTATAGACTAGCAGAATGATATTCCTCTATGCTGTATTTTGGGGTGCATTATGTGGTCACATTAGAGTTCACAGCCACAGAGAATGGAAGTCATTACAAGTCACATAAATGGACTGAGACATTCTGAAATAAGCAGCCAACATTTCGAGCAGCAGAACCAAGCTGGTGGCTTAAAGCTGGTCAAGGAGAGACAGGAGGTGATGGAAGGCAACGGGCAAAGGAGAGGGAAATCCAGATGCTAAAGAGAGTATTCTCTTTCATTTGAAGGGAAAGAGGACTTCGGTTCCATAAAATGTCCAATCAACTTACAAATAGTAAATTAAAAATCAAACCAGGAAGAAAATCTTTCTTATGTTCCCAAAGTTCTGCTTTCTCCTATTTATTTTCATGGAGGCTCCCCACATGGCAAAACCCAAACCTGCCCATCACTGAATCCTCTTAAAAGAGTGCTTCTGATTTCCTAAAAACTACTAAGGCTTTCCCTGCAGGGCAAAATACATCTTTGTATTTCCTGATGTCCACCTGAAATCATTCCCTGCCCTTTGAGACATCATTAGTACATCATGAGACGGGCTCTACAAAGCCTCTAGAGCAATACATGAAATGCTAAGTACATTTGATGAGAAAATCTCAGCATCTCCAAAGGAGAAAACACACCACAGTAATTTGGAATAAGCAAAGGCCACATCACATCCCATGGGTTCCTGCTTGCAGACAACTTCTATTCCTAGCTCTTCCCTGGATGGGTGGAGGAGAGCCAACTCACGCTTTGCCTTCACAGAAAGCTTTAAGCGAAGCTGAGGAAGGCTGGCCACGTGTGGAACAAACCATACACCTACAGCTTCCAGGGTGGTCCCACCAGTCTGCCCCAAAGCCAGCGGCAGGAGGCAGCACTGGGGCAGAAGCACCAGGGAGAAGCACCGCAGTGGTGCCAGCAGCTGGGAGGAAGGCCTCATGCTGGGCATGGGGGCAGCCCGCATGCTCACAGTCCACTTGAAGGTTTCTCTGCCAAGCCCAGTGGCAAGCCACGCCACCCTGACCCTGGGCTCTGCAAGGGGCCCACCAGGCCCCACTCAGCCAGTCAGACACGAACTCATTAACTCTCCCCTGAGGTTCCTTCACCGAAGCTGAACTAGACTGGCATGCACTTCTGAAGTACAGCCAAGCACTTTCCATCAAGTTATAACTAGTTATTTTCTTTTTCAGGAAAAGTATGGATTTGGTGCTAGTAAGAGCCACCCAAGCGATGCCTATATCATTACAGAAATATGCATGTCTGGTATGGTATGTGTATATGATTCCTACATCTTAATGTTATCAGAGATTAATACTTAAGTGTTTTTTATACTCCAAGCATCATACTTTCCTAGCCTGTGCACTTTGTGAAGAATGACTGCTTCCTATCAAATGAAAATCAATGCACATTTTGATAGGATAAAGATATTATGTCTCAACATTTGCAAACATTACCTGATGCATAACTTTTGTATGGCTTAACATGTTATTAACAGTACTTTAAACGTTATGTTCTTTTTTATTTTAACATGTATGTCTGAAAATAGCCCCTTTCAAATTGAGTCGCAGTAATGTCTTTAGAAGCAAACTTTAAACATAATTTGCTGCACATATAATTATCTGAGTAAGTTGCATAGTTTAAACAAGTTTAGTTGTGCTTTGTAGCAGAACTCACAGTAATTACTCATCTCTTAAAAATATGATTTGCAGATGTGAAACTGATGATACATTTAAGCATTTTTGTGACATCTAGACATCAACAATATGAGTTTTTGTCACTCTTCCACTGACTTCTGCTGTTCATAATACCTCACCCTTACACTGGTATTAGATCAGAGCATGGACATTTAATGGACACATCTGAAATAATTACAAACACAACTTTTAAAACTCCATTGTCAGGAAGGGAGAGATAAGAACTTGGGTTGGTTTGAGGTATCCAGCCCTCAGGAACATACTATGGTTGTTTGCTTTAAGCTTTGTTGGTTTTACCATGTGTTACATTTAGATTAAAAATAGAAGGCACAGGTGTTTTACAAGGCGCCATAATTAAGTCAACCAACAAAACTGAACATTACATTACCAAGCCAGGGGCCTATATCTCAGCAGTGACTTCTTCCAATGCATTTTCATTTGAGGAATTTATTGCTTCTGAAAAGGGACCAGGGTATGTCTGTGCTATGCAGTTCATTCCTTGTGCCATACTGATGTCTCCTCGAGCACTGAAGGTAGGGCAGGATCTAGTCCGTGCATAGTTTTGTTGGGCTCCAGCTTGGCCAACCATCTCACTCACAGTGTTCACCGGCGAAGCCCTCCGTCTCTGTCTCTGCAGTTGCTCTTCTTTACACTTAATGGAGTACCAGGCCAGAAAAATAAAAAGGAATCCCACAAACTTGAGAGCAGCAGCCAATCCAAAGTAGACAAAACGAAATGAGGTGACATCGTATTCCCAACAAGATCCTTGTACGCCACAATCCTGTTGCCAAAGCATGCATGTGGTATCAATAACAGCCCCAAAATAAATTGGAGTGGGAATGTAAGCTGAAATAAAAATTGCAACAGAATTAATATATGTTAGCATACAGAGGAAGACTTCAAGGAAAATGACATACCTAAGTCAAACAGGTGTAGGTCGAGAAGTTCTGAGATTTCTGCCCTGCCATTCTTCCCACCACCAGTACTTATCCCACACAAGAAACACAGCACATACGTGACAGTGTTCAAGCAAAGACAATACAGCAACCCCTTACAACAGTTACTGCTGCACTTTGTAGCCCTCAGTCAGGTCTTCATGAACTACGTGTACCCCAAAAGAAACTCCAGTGCTGCTCTCAGGAAATAAAATCAGCAGAGGAACAAAATACAACATTATTTCCACAATGTTACTCGTTGAACATGCATTACCCATAAGTTAGGAAAGAGTGGAAATTGCCGCTTTAGGTTAAGGAGAAAAAGCTGCAAAAATTGCAAAATATTTCTCTTACTGAAAGAAGGAATCGATATGATAAGGCCACTGGAATTTCAATTTTTCTTTTGAAGACATCTTCCTCAGAAACAGAATTTAATTTCTAAAACTGCTACAAATGCAGTCAGACCCTTAAGTGCTCTATTTCCCCTGGAAATATGGCACCTTGAAGGTGAGTCAGAAAGGGCCTTCCTCAAAGAAAACTGCTGCCTTACTGACCAGATGCAGCTACATGGGCATCTCCTCTTGTTCTTACTTTTACAATAGTCATTCCTTGCTCTATTCACATTTGCTAGTAGCTGTACACCGGAACTACTTGTTAGGCAGGACTTTAGGAGTTTGAGTGCTTGAAAGAAATCACTTTGTGTAAAATACTCTCTTAAAATGCTTTCTTCTTGCTTGGAAGCATTTGAAATCAGACACTCAGTAACATTTGATTCTTATTTTGAGAAAGCAAAGACCTATTGCTATTGCTGAAAGCAATAAAAATGTTTTTAAAACAGAAAAAAAATTTAAATTATATTTAGTAACTGTATTAATACAGGGAGTAGATTCACAGGGCGAGCACTGCTACTTCATCTTCTTTGCCAAGTAACTCTTGTTTCTGTTCTTGAATACACAATATTATTTGTGGGAGAGGAGTAGGACTGAAGATATATACAATCCTGCTGTGGACAATATTTAAAAGGCCAATATTGTTCTTATTGTGTCATCTAACTGGATCAGGAAATTAATTACCAATAAAGTTATTATTTTTTACCAAAAATAATTACGAGAAAATATTAGCTTGTCAAAAACTGAATAATTTCATGATGGAATCACTACTTTGACAAATTTCTTCTATTTTCTGGGATAATTTTTAAACAAAATTTAAAACTGCAATGATATGTCTTTCTTGGACAAATAGTATTCCACAAAGTCAATAATTATAACAATAAATATTTAAAATACATTCTCAGCGACAACAGTTTAGAAGCTATTAATTTTAGGTTCCTAATACAATTAGTCAGGCACTTAGTGGTATGTTTACGGAATTTGAGTACTTTCATGCTACATTTAAGTTGAACATCGCAAACCTTTTGGAAAATGTGGTTTCTGTGAAAGCTTAGTAACTATGTGACTTACCAAGAGTTCGTAATAAAACAAACTGCATTCCTAGTGCAAAGGGCCGTTCTCCATCTTCCACAGACCTAACAGACAAAAAGAGAACTCCTTTGAAGAAACAGTCAAAAGCAGATAATCATTGCAGATTGTTCTGCTTTTACTTCCTGGCTTTTTTTCTGAGGTATAATAAATCTTTGTCTATATTTCTTCCATTTAGCTTCCAGTAGTGTTAGCTCTTATTGCTAGGAAAACAGTTAGCTAACTTCTTCTGTCTGTTTAATCAAAATCTCAATTCTGTATTTGGATCTTTCTTCAGCTATGTAAGACCTGAAGAATTTGATCCAAAACTATTAAGGAAATTGGAGAATCCACCTAAAATTTGTGACTTCTTATAACAGCTTCTTATTATTTCATCTAACCTCGCGCTCTGCTTTCCTTTTTTTTTTTCTTTTCAGGCAAATGAGAATTAATGGAGTTAAGCTGCTGAAAGATGGACTTAGCTTCTGAATTTAACGGATCTCTCTTTGCATAAGCACTTAGGAGCAACATTAGGAGAAATATCAACAAAAACATCCAAACAGCCTGTCTAAACACTCTTCCATTTCGACAGAAGCAATATGTGATTCCTTCCAATAGTTTCAAAGGAAAAATGTCCAGCTTTCAAAGGGCTGAATACAAAGTAGTGATATTCCACAATGCCATAGCAAGCAATTTTAGTAAATCACAAATTTTCTTCTGATTTAAAAATTATTTTTAAATAGAACTGAAATTAAGATAGGCAGCTTGTAGTGACCAGCTTGTAATGGAATATACGACAAAGATTAAGCAGAAAGACTGCAATCAGAAGGTCAAGCTTTTGAAGCCAAGCACTGTCAGAAACTGAAAAATCAGAGAAATAATTTGGGCCACAAATCTTGGCCAAATGTGCTGTGCACACTATGTGCCTTGGGACAGTTGGTATCACTGTTCCAGTGGAGCAGAAAGGAGTGAGGCATTCTCTTTTTTGATGAACATTACAAAATTCTGCTGAAGATTTCCCTTATGCATCTCACTAGTGCAAAGCTCTCTGCAGTATTAACGTTCACTGGTTGCAGTTCACTTTTCTATAATTGCAGTACAATGACAGCGTTTTATTATTGTTCTCATTTTGCAGGCGAAAAAGTCAGAGAAGGAATAAATTTAGAAGTGGTACATTTTTATTTGTTCTCTCTTTATATTGTCTAGAAATCACTGGACATTTCCTGTTCCCTGAAGTACATTATCATGTTACACATTCTAAATGCAAGCAAGTTTCACCCTATCCATTTCAGCCCTATCCTGTTCACTTTTTAAGGATACATAAGCTCAAAGGAGTTAGGCTGCACTGCTCCAGCCTCTTCTGACACAGACACTGGTGACAACAGGCACAGCAAAAATACACACATGAGCCTATAGCTGAGTTCTTACCTGAGTGTCACTATGATTGCTGACGGTTGGGCACACGCTGTTATAAGGGTCACTATGAAGAGAAATATCAGGAATGGGATAAGCGTGTTGCAGGTTCGATCGCACTTCCCAGAAACAGCGTAGCCGTTCTCATTCAGGTAGGTTTTGACGATGACCAGCCGGAGCTGGCTGCGCTGGCCCACTGTTGGCGGGGTGATAACCTGGCGGCTTTGGACACAGGCACATTCTGTGTAATTTCTCACCTGGGGAGAGGGGAAAAGGGAAACACAGCACATTTCCACATCAAAAACTCATGCAAGAAAGATGTGGTACATCCCACGTACCATTTGATCAGGAATCAAATACTGCTTCTCAATCAAGAGTCATCTGCCTCCAGCACTATGACCACAGGTACAAAAGATCGCCACTCCAAGAGTTCTCAAAGCTGGCCCAAACTTCCCATGATAGGAGTGCCTTCCATTGCTTATGACTCCCACAAGATAGAAGGATTTTTATCAAAATAATCTGGAATATTTTTTGAAAATTTTGCAGAAACAATTCAATCACTTCTGACAAGGAGACTGGAGGAAAAGATTGATTCTACTGTATTACCAAAACTGTGAGGAAACATTCAAAAAGCAGTACTGACAATGCCATATTCTGGAATTTGGGAGGCTGTCAGCTGTCATTTTCAGTACGCGCCTTCTGCTATCTCAATGGTAATCTACCCAGACTGAGCTAAAGAGCAAAAAGCTGCACTTCATACATGGAACCCAGAAACTTTCAGCTGGTGTGGATATGGATGGGACATGGACAAGAGCAAAAACAGAATAAGGGGAAAGCAGACAATTAAACAGTGAGACTGGAGGACATGAGGGATTCTTGAAAGGACAATGAGGCTGAAACTAGGATGAAGAAATTGCATAGTAAAATGGCATTTTAGAGGCAAAGGGGACCATGAGCTGAGCAACGTGAGGAAAAGCTAGGTCAGAAATAGCCTCCCATTACACCTATTCTGCTATTGTTTATTAATGTCAAAGGGCTGTGCAGTAGATGAGAATATTCCAGTGTTAGAGACGGAAACAGATCAGGGCCCATGTGATGTTAGAGGCTTTGGTTTTTACATTTGCATTCATTAAATGTAGGACCACACATACACATTACAAGACCATCTTAATATTGCACATTTTTTTAAGCACTAAGATATTAGGAAATATCCAAATTAGGGTTGCCTGTCAACTTTAATTTACACTCCTGTACATAGCTGCGTTATAAGACTGCCTTATTTTTTTTTTTCCATGGGATTTAGCTGAACATCTTAATGAGCATTTATCCAGTATGTTACCCTCCATTTTCAAAATATGACTCCAGGTATTTTTCTCCTCACACTAACCATATTCCACTACAAAGACAGAAGGGCTCATATTTCATATGGATTTTTTTTATCACACTCATCATTATAGATTAACTCTTTCAAAAAGGTGTAATTTATCTTCAAAACAGTTATGAGATGAGGCACTGATGCTGTTATCCCTATTTTGTAGCTAAGTAACTGAAACAGATCAAAAGTTTCAGAAATGTGGGTGGGAAATCCCAGACAACCAGGACTCCTTTTTTCAGAATATTTTTCCTAATGTGCAACTTAATATATTCTAAACATAACTTCTTCTGCCTTAAGATAAAGATTTACGCACTCAGTGCTTCTACAGGTCACACTTCTTGTTATTGCTAACATCCATCATCCAGAAAATGAAGAATGCAAAATTAATGACCAACAGGCAGAAGTTTGTTTTCCGTGACTTGCCCAGTATCACTTAGGAATGGAAGCAATGACAGAATCCAGTTTCCCAAGGCAGCACTCTACTGTCTAAAATCACAAGTATTTGTTTTCCTCCTACAGTCTTTACCTTAATCTCCTTGTTGCTTCCAAACAGGCATCCTACAGAAAACAGTCTTCTTTACTACACAATCTTGACTCATCAGAGAAACCAAGTTTGTGCACTAAATGAGACAGAGGTCTTAAGCAACAGAAATGCTAGAGTTTACATAAACCAGTTCTGAACTCTACACAGGCATCCTTTTTTCCAATTTCAATTTTCAAGAAGTTAATTTTGAAAACACTCTATAAACTTTAATCCAGATGTCACAGGTTAGCAACATTCTGTGTGTTGTAGAATGACCTAAGCTTAAATTTGTTGTTTCTAAAAGTATCCTACATTAAACGTTATTTACTTTAGAAATGTATTTTCCGACCCATTCTGTTCACCATTAGCCACCGAGTTAAAACTTCAGACCATGAAGGATCTTTCCTTAAACCACAGTAGAAATTGTATGTTTCAAAATTCGTATTGAAGAGTACAAACTACCAAAGTACTTCTCTACTAAATGAATTATTAGTGCCAGTTTGATATCAGGTAAAATGTAGCACAGAAGACACAATTGGACCAAAGTAACTTTCTACTAAAAAGTTGGAAGATATTCAAAATAAAATTTTTAAAAAGTGGAATCTACATAGGAACCTGCATTTATGGAACATTATTTTAAAAAAAAAAAAATCAGTTATGTCATAGAAGAATTCAAGAGTTTGCCTTTTGTATTAAATGAGCACATTCAAATGCATCTAGCAATATAGCTAGCAAGGTGAGATTGTACTTTTCAGTGTTTTCTTGTGCCCAGTCCTGGAAACTGCAGGATTCCCATGGTGCGATTTTACCAGCAGGATGCCCCTACCCAGTCCAGCATAACTGAAAGACTGGGCTGTAACAAGTGATGTATATCCAAGAAAGAAAGGGGATTATTAACATCCTTTAATTTCTGGTTAGTTGAGTTCAAAGATAATCACATAGCCTGAAGGGATCTAGAGAGGGACGTGAGAATGACAAAGCTACTTTACAAGAGCAGAATAAATGGACAGTCTTTATTTAGCAACATAAGCAAAAGATCTATTAATGCCCTAGTGCAGGTGGAACAGCTACTTACATGAAACAACGAGCCCAGCACAAACACCAACGGCCTTAAATAGGCCATACTTAAACTTACGCAGGGGTTTAAAACCTTTACAATTACCTGAAGAGTTCTTCCTTCCAGTTAAAGAGGAAACAACAAAAAAATACGCAACTACTCTTAAAAGTAAGATCAAGGAACTTGTGAAAAGACTGCATGCTTTGAGGGGGGATGTTTGCTCTAGAAACAGAGCAGTCTTCGATCTCCAGTCCTGAGGGGTCACTCATGGTTGTATACGGGTGGGTGGGTGAAGGACTTACCCCTGTGCTATGGTTTCCACCATTGATGCAGCCAGCTAGGCAAGGATTAAAATACGTTATTCCATCTGATCCGCACACAGGCTCATACTCATGAATTTTACATCCACAGTTCACATTACAGCTCCCAGTCAGATTCCTGTGGGCCATGGCAAGAGTGGGACTGGAGGAAGGAAAAAGAACATGCTAGTAGAGCAAGCACAGGTATCCTGCTGTTCAGAGGAGAAAGCATCCTAATCATTCATTAACACTGGAAATGACACTTGATTATCACAGAAAGACTGCACTATCCCTAGGTCACGTGCATGAATTAAACAATATAGATGAATACTCTTGGCATCTCTGCCATCAACTTGAAAAACTACTAAAATAATTCCAAGGTTATTTTGCATGGGTAAGTTATATTTTTTTTCCCTTTATTTTTCCTCTAAGAATTAAGACACCATTATTTTATACACCTACGTGAGCTGCACTGATTTGCTGTTGATTACTAGTGAAGGGTCCAGTGGCAAAACGTGAGCATTATGTGAACTAATAGGCATCTCTTCCCACATTCCAACAACCATTCCAGAAAGGTAGTGCTTGTATTACTGATATGTATACTTGAAAAATACAAGAATCTCTTTAATCTTCTAGATCTGGAAGGTCACCACGCTAAACATCTGTAAAAGATCCACTACTCCCCCTCCATGGACTTTTCCCCAAGACCCCACCCAACCCCAACTTTCTAATTCCTCTCACAAATGGTTTGGCTGTAAACTCAGAACCACTGAGTGCCAATGGGCAGCTCATGGCTGGAATGAAGAATTTGTGAACAAATTATCCCACTGTGGCCCCGCTTTACCACTGGTACCACAGCAGTTCAATCCAGAACTGGCAAAGGCAGTAACAGCAGAGTCCATATCCCTAAGATCACAGACTCATCATCATCAGAAGATGGAGAAAACCACACTGATCAAATTCCACTCTTTGCTAATTGTAAAAAGAAATCAGCTTTGCTTACAGCTGACCATCAGATGTCACCAACAGAAGTTTTGACTCCAGTTGATGAAGTGGGATGGTAACCAACTCCCCCACCTGCTGCCTGGCCCACCACATCACTTCAGCCCTGCCCAGAACAACTCCCAAGTCACTCTCAAACTGCCAGCTCTGGGAGCAAGCACTGGGAGAGTCATCCAGCTGCTCCCAGCCCTGACGCAATGACTAGGGTGACAGCAGACTTTTAATGCTGCTGGATATGGTGACAGCTTGGAGCACAAGGCAAAGAAGGAAAAACGTTTGCAGTCTGCCTCACCTAGAACTTCCTAATTCATGAGGAATTAGGTGAGGATCAAACTGTATTTTTCTGCCAAATAATTGTTAAATATCATTTACTTTTAATGGATCTATTTTCTTGGAAACCTTAGATTAATTTTATTCTCTCTAAAGAGTTACTATATTAACTTGAGCCCTTTCAGTTACAGCAATTGCTCAGATGATTACTGTAGCATTGTTTTTTTTTAACCTGGCTGGCTAAGGACTAACTTAAAAGTTGTTTCTGTATGTCCAAATTCTCTGTGAAAACCTTTAGAAATACATGAAGGTGGCTGTTGAGACCATGGTTGCCTCCTCCCCAGTATCCTGTCTCTAAGAGAAGCCATAAGCAGATGACTAGTGAAGAACAAGAACAGAGTGAGCAACTTCCTTCCCCCAGAAAAGTATTCTCTCAGCCTCTAGTGAGTCTCATCCCAAAATATCTCCCAAGTCTCATGGGATTTCTTAGTTCATAAGCCCCATATATTTCTCCCATTAACACTAAACTTCTTGCATCCATGACATCCAACAGCAAGGACTGTTCCACAGCCCACAGTCTGCTACACAAGCTGTTGCTTGTTTTGAATCTGACTCTTCAGCCTTTGCCCCCACATCCGCTATTTTGCTTGTAAACTCTGAACAGATGAAGGCTCCTGAAAAAAGATAAACTTCAGGAGTTTTTTTGGCCAATGTGAAAACATTTACAAACTCTAGTGAAATCTTGAAATTGCAACTAAATAAATCACATTTAAAATTAGCTCTTGGATAATACCTGAGGGTATTACACAGAAGGTATAGGCATAAAATATTACCTTTTATCCATGCAATTACTGAGCATGCTAGCTCATGTACCAAAAAGAAAATAACTGATCTGCTTGGATACGTAATACAAATGCACCTTGAAATGTAAGTTATTTTTTGTGGTCATTATGCAAGCGAAATATAACAGGCATTAACTTTTAAATAGCCTATGTTATATTTATATCTATTTTTACTACACTTACCATGCTTTCTGTCTTGTTTCAGGCTGCTAAATTAATTAAGTAAGTGGAAAAACAAGCATCTGCAGTGTGGTTTATTGCTGACTCCATTTTCTGCATCTCATTTGGAATTTCATCTAGTTTTAAAATACTGCCAGCAACACGAAGGCATTAAGCCAGTGGAAAAGTTACCTGAACGATCTTAGTCATACCAATCTATTTTCAAGTGACAGCCTTGGCTGAGGCTGGGGACCCTAGCTCCTGTTTCCTACATACCTTTCTGCTTAATGAAATTAAGATTCCAGAATTCTACACCCACGCTCTCTCTTCACCAAACAAGGTTATTCTAAACAAGAGAACTAAAAGGCAGCTGCTACTGATGTTTTCACCTGAAGCTTCTCTTGCTACTGAGGAAAATCACAATTTTGTTATGTTTTCAGGAATTGCAATCTATAGTTTCCTGTGATGCTTACACAGCATTTTTTGCTGTGCAAGTCTTACATTTTGGCTTACCTGCACTCTAAGCTTGTAAATGCTGTTTGGGGCCCCAAACTACCCAAATGTAATGCACTGCAATATCCAGTACTGCAAAATCGAAACTCATCTGAAGACAGAGAGCCAGTTTGAAACTATTTACTTTATGGACTGTAGTTTGTAATATCTAAACCTAAAAGTTTTCAGTCCATCCAGGTGCCGAAGCAAGAGGCAGGCTCTGTGAAGAATGAAGACAGTTAGCACTTCCGAAGATCTCTAACAATTCAGAACATGCAAGTGAGGGAACATGGCTCTTCTGCAAGGGAAGGTGAACTGGGAGTGACGACAAGACCCGCTCAAAATTGGGTCCAGAGACAGTGAGCAGAGACCACACAGCAAAACCAAGAGAAAGGCAGGGCAGGCCCTCACCTCCAGCTTTCTTCACAACAGCTCTTACCAGTGATGGAGCTGACCCTGAACTCCTTAACGTAGGTGACCAAGCTCCTAGAAGCAGGGGAACTTCACTGGCTCTGTGACTGCCTGAGCTGGGAACACTGGGGTTCAAGGTTCTCCTGAACCTGAAGGGGTTCAGACTTACACCTCCTTGATGGCATTTTTATTAGCAAGCTCAATAATGGAGTCCCTTCCTGCTGAAACTGAATCTGATCCCAATTCTTTTCATGTCACCTCACCAATGACTCTTTACTGCCTGCAGCAAAACCTGGAGCAGAGGCCAGGACTCAAAGCTACTTCTCCCTTTCAGCAGGTTTCAGCAGGTTTCAAATTCAGATTCCTTTCTTGCTTACTTTTTATTCTTCTTCTATGTCTCTATCCATCCCTCACTTTTTCTTCTTCTTTCTTTTCTTCTTCTCTTTCCCTGTATCCTCTATCCATTGCTTCAAAACAGCTTCAGTCCCACAAAAGGAATGGAGAGCAGCCCCGTGCCAGAAGACTGAACCATGAAATGGTTACAATGCTCTTGTGGACACTGGGAGTTTAGGGTCAGATTTCCTCTCACTAAATTGCTGGGCAAAGGTAAATTGCAGAAGATGAGCAACTCACATCCTTTTGTAGCAACGAATTTTCTGACCTCCTACCAAAAACACTCTACCAGTTTCATTGTTTTTGTCATGGATATTATTACAGAAATGAATGGCACCATAACCCTTTGGTGTGTCATT
Source organism: Penelope pileata (assembly GCA_013396635.1). Lineage (NCBI taxonomy): Eukaryota > Metazoa > Chordata > Aves > Galliformes > Cracidae > Penelope > Penelope pileata. The sequence goes on from WBMW01005162.1 coordinate 510,437, forward strand.
AGCTTATTTTGAAAGGTTACTCTGAATACATTGTGTGCCACCATCCACCAGCCCACAGCTACAGTCACCCTGGCCTTCATCCACAGCTTCTGGATCCTTTCCCAGGAGGCTGGCTCTGCACAGCTCTGTAGCACAATGCCTCCCTCCTTCCTATCAGCTTCCTGGCTCACAGGTTTAAACTAGCTAATCTTTTTTTTCAAAAACGGAAGCTAAAAGTGTCCTCTGTTACAGCATTTATCCAATGGTCTACTGAGAAAATGTGAAGACTCAGTTTCCAATGAACGTTGAGATAATCCCTGCAAGGTTTGAACATGATAATGATGAGAGGCTACAGGAGTGAAATTTGATGGCTTTTCCCACAGATCAGAATATATGTATGAAAATCTCCAGCTCCAGGAGAAGACCACGACCTTCATCTTCTTACATTAGAGTGATAAATGGAGCTGCAGGCACCCTTTACCCCCTCCTGTGGTTTGAGCACAGTCCAATACAGAAGACCTGAAATTCTGTGAAAAATGGCAGTCTGGCCCTTTTTAAGCATGAACTAGGTACTGAGCTCTATTAAGGCATTTGCACATGAGCTGTAAGCAAAAATCTTGCCCTGGGAATTATGCTGGTATGCACAACAACCACACCAGGCACTGCAGCGTAACACTGGATTAACTGTGCTGCCTTGCTTGCCCTGTTGGTATTGCTCAGTGGTGTCACAGAGAGGCCATGCTGTGTCAAGCTAGCTCAAGTGTCTGCTCTAAACACATCAGTAGGTATCCAGGGAATGTTAGCACCTCCTCAGTCAGGCAGGAGTTGAACAGGAATCTGGTTTTGTAGCTGCATCCCCAAGATGCTGTGTGCACACCAACAGACTGCCACCATTCTGGAGCCCGGCAAGGGCTGCTGTTTGCTTGCCTTCACATCTGTAACACTCAGCTACCACCAGACTTAGTGTTTTCCAGCAACCCTATGGATGATAAGGGATGTTCTTCTGCTCCCATCTTCCATACCCGAACAGACATTGGCTCAGGAGCTGCTCCATACGCAGTGCTTGTCACCCATCTGATTTGTCACCTCACCTCCCATCATCAGTGACGCTAAGCAGTACGACCGCTGCTCACAGGCTTCCACTTGACTCGTTTTTAATGTATTTAAACACTATTTGCTTTTGCTGAATATGCTTGTCTTTCCAGCTGAGCATTCTGCAGCCGATCTAATGTTACTAAGTAGCTCTTAAATATTTATTGACCATCTTCTGATCACACAAATCAGGTCCACAAATTTAGCTCTTGGAGCTAGTTCGCACTTTGTGGTCTACTGGATGTTAACAAAAGCCTTTCCGAGTGTTTTCTTTCTTGTGCCATAAACAAACAAGGTACAGTTTTAGAAACACGTTGCAGCTTGAGCAGGAAATTAAATATCCAGGGTTGATATTGGTTCTGTCACCTTCTCAGCTACCAGCTGAAACTTGTCTCATTATATCACGACAGATTTCAGAAAGCAATATGCAGCAACATGTCGTATACCACCAGACAGATTCTTCCAGTAATCTCCCAACCAAACTTTTTGTTTGCTGGAGAACATCCAAATCACCAAAATATTTCTTGGGAACATATCAATTTCAGCAGCGATGTGAGAGTGGTTTTTTTCACAGAAACAAGAGATGCAGCATTTTTGGAGTTTCACAAGTTCCTTGGCAGCCTACTGAGCCGGATGTCCCAGATGCCTAAATATTTGGGCTAAGTAGGGGCTCCCAACCTGCACAGGGAGCCCTGCTGATGGTGCCCTGGCTTCCAGCAGGGCTCTGTCACTCTGTACATGGACAGGACTGAGGGCATCCCAGGCTGCCAGGAAAGGCACAGCTTGGGTTCTCCTCTCCAGCCTTTCCCACCCTGTGAAATGCATTCTCCTGACCTCTTATCCCTCCTCATTAAAGCAGTAGATGGGTTTTGGGCAGCTTCCCAGTAGCTCTGCTTACATAGCCAACTCGCTTGGGCTGCGTTGCTAAACATTACCATGACACACAGGTTAGGAAATGAGCTTAAAAATAAAGGTGAATGAAATCAGGCATGCAAGAAATTAGAAGCATGAACCTGGAAACTGAACTGAGAGCACAGTGAGAATTTAATCTTAGGGGTTTTTTTGTTTGCCCGGAAGAAGCCTTAAGTTTGCAGATATGCAAAGCAAATATGTTCTAGTCAATAACAAGCTACTGCAAGCTGCATCTCTCTGGCTTTTCATCACCCCTTATACATACAAATCACTGTATGGTTTATTCTCAGTATTTGTTTGCCTTTTTGTTCTTGCTGTTTAAAACAAATGCCTTGCACAAAAAGAGATTTTTTTATCCTCTCAAGAACATGTAATAGACAAAAATGATCCATTAGCTCTCTTTCCAAAAGCTCATTATTAGTCATTTTTAAGAGTTCATGTTTCCATCTTTATTACCTTCAGTCTTTACCCACTGTTCATTCCTCATTTAATGACGGGAAACTAATGAAGGACAACAGATGCTGAGGACTTGAAATCTCTGCTGACAAATGCATATGTAACCCCATTTCCATCAGGTATGATCTACTGTAGAGCACACATCGTAACAGATTGCTCTGAATGCCTCTCCCAGTAGTAGAAGTGCATATTTTTACAGCACTAAGCTGCAACCAGTGTCTTCTGACACTGGGAGGCTGCCTACTTTCCCCAAAGGAAAACACAGCAGTGAGGTCTGAATTGCTGCACAGCCCATCACAGATTTACCTGCATTAGTCAGAAAAAGCAGGTTCTTAAGTAAATTGCACCAGAGCTAGTAAGTCCTGCTCATGAGATGGCCCAGGGAAAAAGCAGCTTAGCTGCAATGCACCCACTGCTATAGATACACGGGATGTATGAGAAACAGCTGCCCGACTTGTTTCAATGGTACAGATGCTGTCAACCCACAGTGCTGCCTCATCTGAGCCGCCAGAGGCATCTGTCATGGAGAGGTACCTGTGTACACACATAGAGGCCAGCCCCAAATGACAGCATTTCCTGAACTATTCTCTCAATTACAAGCAATGACTCTGCTCCCTTCATTAATAAGATTTAACTGCAGGTTTGCTAAACATGCATACTGGGACAAAACCCAGAACCCCCTCTGACAAATTGCATTTGTTCCTTCCTCAGGGAGACTGTTCTGTGTCTCCATGACACAACGCCAGTAAAGATAATAAAGAGAAGACCTTTCTTAGATGGGACTGATCGTAAAAGAGACTCTTGTTCCCAACATTGTCCAAATTCTGTTCGCATCTCCAACTATTGCTCTCTGGAAGGCTTGTGGTTTAGGAATGCAGCAAGAAAAGGGGAAGAATATGGCATTACATATTGCCTGGAGTCATTAGAGCTGTGACGTTATTTTGGATACACAGACTTGGACTGAAACCCCACTATGCTGACAATCTATGAACAGATCCTGAAAAAAAAAGGTGGACCCTCTTCCATGAGGCTACAATCTAAATGAAATAAAGTTAAACAAAAACAGTGTCTGACTATATCTGAGTAACATCTAAACAGAGAATTGCTTTGGACATGGTTTTATTAATATTATTTAGACTGCTGTAGTAACTTACACTACCAAACACCAAGGAAATACAAAGAAAAGGAGAAAAGCCCTCACCACACAATTTCTCTAATCTAAGAATTGAGGCAAATGATAAAAAGGGTTAACTTGATGGCAATGTTTTTGGTTTGGTATTGAAGCTTTAAGGCCTAGGGCATTCAGGATGGCAGAGATCTGCAGGCTCCTTGTTGGCAAACAGCTGGAATCGCAGCAATGACGCAAATTTTGTGTAGCTGTCAAACAAGGGACCCTCTCACTGCGTTAGCTGGACTCCTTCTTTGTTGTTATTGTTCTGGTCCAATTAGTCACTATGTCCAAATTACGAGATTTGATTGGATTGAAAGAGATACAAGGGTAACAGAAACACAAACTGGTGGTGTGAGATGAAGAATTTTTCTTATTTCTTAAGTGGCTCAGTTACTCAATTACACGTTTTGATTAAACTTTAATTAAACCAAAACAACAGAAAGCAATGAGAAAGGGCCTGTTTTGATTCACTACATGCCAGAAATGTTAGAGATGGAACTGAAATAATCCAGGAGTCTGCTATTATGAGTAAGCTCCCTGAGAGCCTGTTTCAGTTACTAGATATCAGAAAACATGGAAAGTGCAAGTCTACAAGCCACCAAAGCAGCTATTCTCTGCTATTTCTCCTCTATTCAACACTGGTGAGACCACACCTGAAGTGCTGGGTCCGGGTCTGGGCTCCCCAGCACAGGAGAGACCTGGACATACTAGAGAGAGTCCTGCAAAAGGCCATGAAGGTGATGAGGGGACTGGAGCATCTCTCCTGTGAGGAGAAGCTGAGAGATCTGGAACTGTTCAGTCTGGAGAAGAGGAGGCTAAGGGGGATCACAACGGTGCATAAAAATACCCAAAAGAAGGTGCAAAGAAGATGGAGCCTGGCTCCTTTCAGTGGCGCCCAGTGCCAGGACAAGAGGCCACGGACACAAACTGGAACACAGGAGGTTCCCTCTGAACATCAGGAAGCACTTCTGTGCTGTCTGTAGAGATAATTCACTGGTTTGGGACTCCCCATTCAGATGCTGGTTATGATGCAAAGAGAAGGGATGCCAGATCGCAGCTTGACATAAGGCTCCTTATACTCTGTTCAGATACCAAACATGGCTTCAGAGACAAGGCTGGGAACTGAACAACAGGTTCTGAAACACTGAGATGTATAATACAGAGGTGTCCTTGAACTTTCTGATAACAGAACTGCTGATGACACACCAACAACGGAAAAACTGCTTGTGCACAACATAAAACAGCAGAGAATTCTTGCAAATGTATTCTAATCTCTGCATGCCTCCAGGGTCCCTCAGCTGGTACAGTCAGAAAAATATTGAGTTATGAAACATACTGAATTACAACATATCATTGCCTACATCACCGAGTACTGATTCGCATATATTTCTGCTAACTAAAACCCAGCTTGTCTATCTTTTCTGTACTGACTTATGTCTCAGCTCATCAAAGGGAAAGAACTGCTTTCTGAAATGTAAGAGAAAAGTAGAACTAAACATACTTGTCCAGAGAAGATTAGGAAAGGAGAATCTGCTGCAAGGTCTGTCTATAACCCAATGCAGCTGAGATCTTCAGGCTGCTGCCAGGGCAGGTAGCTCAGACATCGGACCTGGCATAGCCATGGTAAGGCAGAACATCATGCAAGACAATTTACCCTGAACCAAACAGCCGTAGTGTTTCTCATTTATCATCTAGCACGCTGAACTGGCTTTCATGTCTGTATGCTGAACAGCATTGGAACTGGAGAATGAAGTATGTGTTTTATTAAATCTCAAAATGAAAGCATGCTTTTTTGTTACATGAATAATAACCTTCTTGGATGTCTGAGTAGAAGAGCTCCTTACCAGTAAATGATTTGAAGCTATCAAATGATTGACCATAAGGAATAAGAGAATGTTTACCATGTCACATTTTCAAGGTGAATTTATGAGTAGTACTGCCTCTTTATTACCATTTTTATCACCTGATTTATCTCTGCACTAAAAACTGAAATAGGGCTGAGGCTTCAGACTCCTGAACCCTGCTTTATCACATGCTGGCAATTCTCAATTTCTGATGACATTACAGTCTAAGTACACCAATTCTTATACTGGCATCAAAGACTTGATATATATCAATATTTCACAAAATTCTGCAATTATTATGTCTCATCTTTTGCATCAGTGAGAAGAATTAGATGGTGGCTAAGAACTAATGCTACTTTTCAGCACAGCTGTGGATAGACTTCTATTTCAATTCATGTATATACTGTAAATATTATTTACCACAAAACTGAATTAGATACTCTTACAATTCTAATGTGAGCATTCACATAACAATTTTCCTGACTTAGATTTTGAAATAGATTTAAATTAAATAGCACTTTTCCACAGGCCAAAAACTACAGCCTTTTCACCAGTCAGAGAGGGACATTCTCACTTGCCACACAGTTCAGTTACCAGTTATCTGAAATTTCACAGAATCACAGAATGGTTTGGGTTGGAAGGGACCTTAAAGATCATCCACTACTAGCTGGTGCCACCCACTAGATCAGGCTGCCCAGGGCTCCATCCAACCTGGCCTTGAACTCTTCCAGGGATGGGACATCCATGGTTTCTCTGGGCAACCTGTTCCAGTGCCTCACCACCTTCTGAGTGAAAAATTTCTTTCTAACATCTTAACTAAATCTCCCCCTTTTTTAGCTTAAAAGCATTCCCCCTTGATCTATCACTGTCATGTAGAAGGTTAGTCTGTTTATAAGCTCTGTTTAAGTACTGGAAGACCGCAATAAGGTCTCCCCTGAGCTTTCTCTTCTCCAGGCTGAACAAGCCAAGATCTCTCAGCCCTTCTTCACAAGAGAGGTGCTCCAGCCCTCTGTCATCTTTGTGGCCCTCCTCTGGACCTGCTCCAACAGGTCCAAATCTTTGTTGTGTTGGGAGCCCCAGATCTGGACACAGTACTCCAAATGGGGCCTCATGAGGGCAAGGTAGAGGGGGATAATAAAATTTACATTTTATTTTACATTTACATTTCATTTCTCAGAAATTTTCATTTCTTCACCTACCCCCACAGACTGCCAATAAACATCACCCGAAAATGGACAATCAAAGCATTCTACCCTCCATCCCCATCTTCCCCTCCTTCAGCCCACTATGCTAAGACCAGGATTTATCACTCATGCTACTTCACTCCAAAGTTAGCCCCTTCGCACTGAGCTTTAGGTATTAAGAAAACAAAGGAGCATACAAGCTTTCCATCAATTCATGGCTTTCTGATTTTCCTTGCCCTACAATTAGGGTTTGACAGCAACTTAGCAACACAAAGCAACACACGATGCAAAATATTCTCTGTGTAAACTGTGCCTATTTTCTTTCCTTCTTCCTATTTGCTTTCCATTCTTCTTCTTTGTTTTTCATTTGTCTTGCTTACTGCCCCAGTTTAGTTCTTTTTTACCCAACTGCAGCTCTTTTCCCACTCTATGTTTATCCTAGTCTCTAACCTCAGAATGCTACAAGTTCAAAGCTTAGCCCTGAAAGAGATTCAAATGACTTCAATACCCAACAACTAGCCATAAATAACAGCTGGACATTGTCTTGGATGTAGAAGCAAAGTGAAAAACACTGCTTCTGATAGGTTTGCACTCTTCAAATGCTTAGACGGTTCTTGTTTTTCTTGTTTTTAAGTTACACGAAGAAAGCAATTATGGGGAAAAGTTAACGTGCTTAATAAGAAAAAAAAAAAAAAGCTCATAATCAGGCTTCTGAGGAACTATCTTCCAGTGAAATAACCTTCTCAGAACTTCTACCACATTCTCTTGCTTCCAAATATCCCTAATTTTTAAAAAATGCTCTTCCATGTATTTCTTCTTGTCACAGCCTAAACCCCTCCTTCCCATTACCTTCCCACATCTATTACTTCTTTTTCCCCAACTGCCTTCTTTTAAGGTTATAATCTGGTCAGTGTCCCTGGCAAGCAACAGAGGATGTTCATACAACTTGTAAGGGGTTCAGAAGCAATATACACCACTAAAATCAACAGCATATGCACAAGTATTTCCTCCCAGATGAGGACTGAAAACCTAAGATACTGTTATGGTGATATTAAACCTATTTAGAAATAAAAAACGTTACAGTCCCTTTAGTATTTTCACAATTTTCATGAACAGAAAGCATTTTGAAACACTAGCTAAATTCTGAGCAATCTACACAGTGTTTTCCTGTGAAAATCACTGAAGTCCATTGTAACATATTTTCCCATCCCCCAGAAAGGTGAGTTATTATATAGCCTTCACTACAAACCAGATGTATAACAGAAGGGCCACACAGTCTGTGTTCATACTACAATACCTTATTCCTCTTTGATCATATGACTTCCTCAAGACATCAGCCATCAGCATTTTTTACATTCTGTTACCAGGCTTATTGGAAAACTCTGGTGATTCAAAGATACTTACCCAGTTGTATAAGGTATATTTATTCCCCCTAGATTAATGCTTTCACATCCAACAATGAAGAGAGTTGAAAAGCACAGCAAAGACACACCACTGCAGATCATAGCCAACTTTGCAGACTCTCTTGCACCGAGTTTCAGTTTTTTGATAATGTAGCCGCCTAGGACAATACCAACACCAGCACTTGGGACAATAATCACACCTGCCAGGAAGAAATTCGAGTAACATTAAAACAGGACCTACAGAAATAGAATAAAACATAAATATTGGTTTCATTCCCTAATTAGATGACTACGAATGCTGTACTAAGATCTCCATTGTCTGATTCTCTGCTCGCTAGTAAACTGAGTCAGACTTTTCAAATCTCTGGAGTGTTGTCCAAGAATTAATAAAAGCTTCCTTATGATATTACCAGCAGCCAAAGCACTATAAGAGAACTATTGTATTTACAAGTAGAAACATTGCTTTGTATTTATGTGGAGAAGGGATACACATTGCTCCTAATTACTAAAAATGTGAAGAAAATCAAATTTAGACATGCATCTTCCTCTTCCTGCTCACATGATTGAGCCCAGCAAAGCACAGGTGTTAACCTAAGGCAGAACCCCTGACGCCTGCCCACCTGGCAGCGCGCGCCTGCAGCTGGCTGCGAGTTCTGCATTCTGGTAGCATGGCTCCAGCAGAACAAAGCCTTCCTGCATCAGCAGCCCCACTCGTTTCAGCCCCACTCATTTCACTCAGTGTGTCAACTGATCAAACATGATTCAAGAAATCAAGGTACTAGAATGAAACCCTGTAAATTTAAGCCACAAAAGACATGCCCATGAAATTTCTGTCACTGCAGTAGTGGCAGTCTGGCAATATGTCACAGGGCTGTCCTCACTTCTCAGGGCCTCAAGTGTTGTTAAGTCAGAGAATTTCTTTCAAATTTCTCTCTGCTTTTGCTTCTCAAGGCCTTTGCTAATAAAGATGTATTCCACATACATAAATACAGAATTTGAACAACTTTTGGCAGCTTCATCTAGGGAGAAGGAGCTAAATATTACAATCTAAATTCAAAAGGATTGGTCTTGTTTCTAAGGAAGCCTGTACAACTATCACTTGAAAATATTTTTAGTAATATTGCAAAGCATTCTCATTCTCCACTAATTTGTCTAAAGGTGAAGGAAACATTACATTTATCAAAATGTTGAGATCACGAAAGCAGAAATAGGAGGTAAAAATAGTTGCCACCTTAATTATACTTCCATCACCAATGGCATTATAAAGTAAAATGTCATTTCATGAGGAAGATTCTTAATAACAACCCTTCACAGAATCAAAAACAGTCTCAAAATATCAGAATTTAAATTTATAAGTCTTTCTAGGAGAATTAAATCATTTTCACAAAGTTCAAAGCTGTTATCTCTCTCAAGTTTCAATGACTTGAATATGAAGAAGGGAAAGAAATGCCAATCCCTTTGCTTACTCCGAAAATCTTCAGTCGAAAATGGGAACTCGGGCATCTAAGCCTGCCATGCATGCCCTGCTGTAAGAAGTCTGTACCAGAGAAGCCCACGTACCCACCGAAGGTGGGCCCAGATCACTTGTGATGCCTTCTAAAACACATGTGCCAGATGAAACAAATTCCAAGGACCAAACGAATCCTTGGCTACACTAGTTACATGAACTAAGGCTCCAGCCCAAGGTATGGGCTTACTGAATTCAATTATTTTATTCTTCTTCCCACCTTACAACGTAGCTTTGTGTTCTTAACCCCATTTGGACCTGAACTCACCTATTCTTTCTTATTCTCTTGAGGACAAGTGTATTGGAAAAGCCTTTCATTAGGATCAAGACCGTGTGTGTCTAATGCCTTGCCAAAACTGAGCACGTAAATATTTTGTGAGGCATTGTTAGTGGGTCTCCCATTAGTGAGTTACACTGCACTTCTGTTTGCAGCCATCCTCTGCCACATCATGAATAGTAGAACATAAAAAAAAGAGATGAGCATGAACAAACTGCCTGCCTAGGCTGTCTTTCATTCAGAAGGATGAAAAGGTGAGGGCAAACCTACAAAGAGGAAGTATAAAGACAAATTCCTCCATGCAAACTGGCACAGGGGATGGAAAAACCTTTCCCTCTGGGAGAAACTTGAAGGGCAGGAGCAGATTTAGCTGCTCGTGGTGAAAGCAGCAGACAGAAGCACTCATTCCTCCCTGCGTGTCAGGAAGCCTGAGAAGTTCTTTTGCCCTGAGCACAGATTCTTCATCCCTGCACTCCTCTCCTCCTCCGCAGGGGATGTGAAATGAGAAGTGATATACTGTCAAAGGAACGCTGCTGCTACAGTGCACTTCCAGATGAGCTTCCAGGGCAAAGCAAAGCATGTACATCTAGTCAGGACAGGCATTCTTCATTTTCAAAGCCATTTAGAGGAATAAAGCTTAAGATCTGATACTAAGCTGTTGCACTGCACTTTTCTTCATTTCATAATGTCAGTTTGGCTTACAGGAATTGTGCATGTGCCAAAAAATCTCCTGGGTACAGTGCTCCAAGGCAGTATCAGCTTTCAGTCAGCAATTTTCAGGCTTTGTCCTTTTTACTGTTGTCAGGATGCTGCAGCACTTGAGGCTTTCCACAGTTGCAAAAGATGATCTTAACAGCTACTAATAGTCTGGCAACAGAAAACTGCAATATCTGCTAACAGTGCTACACTTCCAAAGGGAACAGCACAGTGACTTTCAAACCAATTCCATCTGAGATACGTTACAACTTTCCTAGAACTGAAGATAGATGCAACTTATTTTACACTTTAGCAGAAGATACCTGAGCAGGGCTTTATAATATAGCAGCTCTTCCAATTACAAATTATTTGAATTGTAGCTCTTTTTCACAAGTAAATCTTCTATCAAAGCACATGAAATTTTAAAATGTATTTGTCTAGTATCTATCTGCAACCTGAAGTCAAAGTTAATTTGGGAGTAAGCTGAAAAAGCTGATGGCTGAATGCCGCTTGCTCTACATATGGAAAACCAAATTCCAAACAAGACAACACTTCGGCACAAGCTGCAGAAGTTCAAGATGTGAAATTTGGCACATGACATTTTTGCTGCTGATTAATGCCACATTTGTTTAAAAACAGAAATAAATTGAAACTTAGTTAAGAAACTTGTGCTTATGAATTGAGAGATGCAAAATGACCAATATATAATTTATATCATTCACATTAAAAGCGATTCAGCAAGGCAACATACGTATGAAGTACAGATGCAGTATTATAATTTGCAAGTCCTCCTTCTGTAATTAGAAAATTTGGTAAACTGAACATGTTATTTATTAGATTAACTAATATAATTTAATGCAGAATCTCCAAGTTTCCTTTTCTTTTTTTTCCTAGAAAAAGAATATATAAAATTAATAACGACTGTTGGTATTTGTGCTAAGTTTAAGAGATAGGGATGTGGAAGCAGTGATCGCTTGTCTGCACTGAACACAGCCTCAGCTATTTCTTCCTCTTCGGGTGCATTATGACAGTCTTTGTCTACCAACTTATAAGAGGGGAAACAACACCTTAACAGCTTCACACACTCAACAGGGTCAGGTCCTTTTTTCTTCTTTGAATGTATTGGCTGTCAAATATTTTGTCTGGTAACAATGTTTCTGGTTTACCCTGAGAATGAGGTGAGTTACAGAATAGCAATCTAATCAAGATTCATTACAGCAAAAGCCCAGGGCTGTGCAGCTATGTTAAACTTCAGGCAGAACCATGGTTCTATCAATCAGATTTCCTCCTTACATACAGAACACAGGGATTTCACACCCTCATCCCAGCAAGCTCCCAAACAGAAGTCACCTCGTGGGGCTTCTCTGACACTTCTCCTCAACACTGTGGAGAGATTCCTTGCATTTCTTCCAAATACAGCAGGTCACAAATGAGTCCCACATGTATCTGTGTCTTGTCTCTCTTTCTTGTGCGTTTTTTTGTCCTCTCCCTATACCTCACCCTTGCTCCCACAACTCACTCTCCACCCCACTACTCCTTCTCAGGTGTACACCTGGAAGCATGAAGGAACAAAGAATTAGTAATTAACACCTATTCCATATGGGAAGCAGTACAGAGAAGGCAAAATGTTGCTTAGAAAAGGAAAAGAAGAGCAAGATTGAGACAAGTGTCTCTGACTCAGCTAGGACAGAAGAGAGAGAATCTGCATGCCATAGGCCTGATTCTTAACAAGAATTTGGCCCCGTCCCCTAGGGAAGCTGCAGGTGAATGCCATCCCTCCCTGCTACAGAACAGACACTCCTAGGCTGTGGTGAGCACAGGACTTGGCTGCACGTTGCAGCAGCAGCAGAGGAAGTGCCACACCTGCAGCAGCAGGGCCTCAGAAACACCAGGATCTGGGGAGCCCTCCTGACTAGGCCGGGCTGCTGAGCTCCGTGTTGATAAGTAAATGGGGAGAAGGCCACCAGCCTTGGGGAGAGAGACAAGGAAGGGAAGGACATGGATAAACAGCTGAGCCCCAGGGAGAAAAAAAGATTAGGATATTTTGAAGATCAAAGAGGAAGTAAAATTCACAAAAAATAACAACACTGTTAAAAGATTTTTTAAGCCACACAAATCACAGCAATGCTCCTGGGTTTTCTTGTTTGTTTTTCTTGCTTCTTTCCCTCCTACAGGCTATTAATAAATTAGAAAATGTCAGTGTCTAGGCTTACACAAACAAAAAAAAATCAGCCCTCTAACAATATAAATTGGTTCGCATTTTACACTAAGCAAACATGAAAGAACAGCCTGAATATACAATTCAATGCACAAAGCTGGACCAAATATCTGTTCTAAAAACCACGTTTTCAATGACAACCTTTGCAGTGTTACACTCATCGGCAATGCCTTACCAGTGTAGATGCTGGCATTGGAAGCTGGGATGCCAAACTGTGACTCGATGAACTTGGGAATGAAGGTAATAAAAGCTGTAACAATGGCACTCTCAGCTGTGTATGACAAACTCACAAAAAGGAATGTCATGTTGCTTAAGATCCTGACAGCTGCTCGCGGAAGCTCTATAAAATGACAAAAATGACAAATGAATGTTATAAATAATGAGTGAAAAACAAAAGCAAATTGGAACAAAACAAATTGATTTTCTTTGAGATGGACTGTAAATAATGGCTTGCTAGCATCTGGCTACATTTGCTGAGCGGAAGGGAGAGTGCATGTTTTGCATTGCACTCTTTGCTGTTTACTCTTACACTGTCTCACTGCATTGCCCTGGGGCTGCAGTCCCATTTTTCACAAACAGAACTGAGGTCTGTTTTAACAAAATTGTCTGAAGAAGCAGGGTCCACAGTAAAGAGCAGAGAAAAACAGCAACAAAATGTAGCAAATCTGGAGTTATTCTGATGTCTTATTTTGAAATTTTCTAGGACATAACACATAACACCCTGCTGAAACAACAATACTGAATTTTGCACACGAGGAAAAAAGATCCTATACCCCTCTGTAGCTCCCTGCTTAAGGGACCACACTGGAAAGCCGGGATAATATTACTATAATTTGAGAAGGAAAACAAAATATTTCAGGTTAAAAACTTTTGTACATGGAAAAAAAAGTATTTACAATGCATGCAGACAATGCATACTGAAAAAACGATGTCAAGATCAATGAATCTCAACATACATTACACACATACAACCCCACAACTCGTACAACTCTAATATTCCCAGAAGGGACACAACAATCAATTAAAAATGAGAGCACATCATTAGCTTAAAGTGTTCATAGATGTAATTATCTTCAAATCAAATATCAAAACCCCATGAAAATGAGAACTGTAGTTAAAAGAACTTAAATATTTTTAATTCAGTCCTACAGCAATGTCAGCTTAGCATCACAAGACGATGATAGCTGTATCTAAGACTTAATTTTTTCAGATTAGATGGCATGATTTTTAAATAGTTCTCTTTCCCTGGGGCTTCTTCCAAGATCAAATGTCCTGTCCAAGCACGACAAGTATATTCAGCCTAGTAAGGTTTGAGTTTTTTCATTTTTCCTTTGCATGAGAACTGAACACTGCCTGAACCAGAGCCCACTGAATTCAATGACAAGAGAATCCAGTAGAAACAAACAACTGAATAAGTGCAGAACAGCAGAACTCCTGAGCGAGAATGTTTCTGATGTTAAAAAGTCGTCCAGCCAAAAATCTGCCTCGCTTACTCCATTGGCTTCAGCAGGTTATCTGTATAAAAGCAAACAGAGTTTAGACTCCTGTCCTGTCAAAACTTGTCAGACTGCAAATTAGCACCTCAGTTGTCTGACTGTTTCCAGTCTTAGCTTATGCCAGTTGTCAGAAATCATACTGATTTCATTGCACAGACAAGGTTTATAATTTTAATGTAGTCAAATGCTCTCTTGCTGCCTCAATGAAGAAAAATATTAAATGTTAAATACTAAATTTGGTGGAAATAAATAATGGATAAACCATATTAAGAAGCACTCATAAATTTGAATCTTAACATTTTTAACCACTTACAGCTTTTTCTTTTTGTTTTTAATTGTAGCACTGTTTACAATAGCAGAACAGAAAAAAAAAAAGTATGAGGCAATATAATATCAACATCAATATATGGAAGCTGTGATACAGCTGTACATATGAGGAAACAGTATGACGGTAGCAAGTACAAAACACAACGTATATCAGTATTTATTGTCAAACATGACATGTTCAAAATTCAGCTGATCGAAATGTATCTCACTGTTCTAGAGGAAATGAAAAAGCATCAAAGATCTGCAATACCATTAGTCATCAACCTCACCAGCTTTTGCTTTTTGTTTATTTTGGGTTGGGTTAGCTGATGAGTGCACAGATGCAGAAAAGGAACCAAAGGACAAGATGCTTCTGCAAAGCCTCTCATAGGGTGAGATGATGCAATTTAAGAAAATGGCTGCCACAGGACTGCAGCAGGGCAGCTGCAGCAGGACTTCCCCAAGGACGTGGTGTGGGATTGAGTAACTTTCCCCCCAAAATGGCAGCAAGTAGTTACAGCTGTGCTGCTGCCAGTGGGAGAAAGAAGTCAGGAAAGAGTGCCACGATTGGTTTCGTTGGAAGCTGAGCTACAGGGTGTTTTTAAATATGGGGAGCAGCACTCAGCTGTCACAGCAAGGAGATGACAGAAATGGTGGCAGAGAGATCACAAGCTCGTTGAGGCAGCCCATTACAGCACCAAGAGCCAGAGCATACAAATGCAGGTTGGCCTCTACAAGGTTTCGTTTTTTTGGGGGTGTGTGTGTCAACACTGACTCAGCAAGAATGCAATTTTTCCTGTTTTCAAATGCAGCAAACAGATGAGACATCTCCACTGTTGCTCCAATTCTGTTCTCCAAAGATTTACCAACAAAAGAAAAAGAAAAAAGAAAAAAAGGTGTATGGTTGAAAACTTCTTACAGAAGTGGAGGTGCCCATTCAGCAACCATGAGTGGCATTAAAAGGCTCTGTACACCAGAGAGCTGTTCATTTGTGCTGAATAAATGCAGAGGAAAATAAGACAGTAACTTTCAGAAGACTGGACATCACAGAGAGGAATGTCATTTCATTAGGATGATGAACTTTGTGGTCTTTGCAGAAACTGAAAGTCTCTGGACCAGAACTTAAGTCCAAGATTTTTGCTAAATTCATTATTTCAAAGGATATAGTCTAAATATCATAATACCTAGAGAAGTTTAGTTCTTCCTGGTAAAACTAATCTTCAGGAAAATGGATAGTTCAGAATTTTCAGTCTAAAGCTACTGAAGAACTAATTGGGTAAACAACTGTGGAGCCAATGAACACTTTGCTCTGGCATTCCGATGTAAAGCTGTGTTGTCTGTTAACTCCTACTTACATTTTTCAGGGCACTGAGCTCTCAGCCTAGAAGTCATTATTAATTTGAAAACTAATTAGTACATTTAAACTGGATTTGTACTGCTAAAAAGATAAAACTCAGAGCGTCTTGGAACAAGCACAAGTTCTCTTAAATCCGTTTGAAGGATTCTCCAAGGAACAGCTCTGTTCTGATTATTGTAATTTCTGGCATGAAATAAAACCAAGATTATTCCTGTATGCTGCACCAACACAGACCACATGTAGCAACTGAGGCTTGAAGCTCTTTGCGATTTCTGAACATACAAGGAGAAGTCATACACTAAAAATTTTGCAAATAAGAATAGATATGCAGAATTTGGTTTTCTTTGTTTTCCTTCTATGATTACAGTAAAATCCTTTGTAACAGAACCTGTATTACGCTCCTGAATGTAAAAACTTGTGATAAAAAGACACAATAATCTCACATTTTCCAACCACAGTAATTCTAATAAGAAGCAAGAAACATAAAATCTTTAAAGATCCTCTGGACTACATAATCAATCATGCATTTAAAACATTTCAGTGTCACGTTACTTATGTGTGACTAGCTATAGGCCTAGCCTTTCATTTCAAGGTCATTATTAAACCTGCCAAGTTATGATTTTTAGCAGGCCTTCAAAAACCATCTCTTATTTTTGCAAGTGTGTAGCAGTAACAAACCTCATTCTGTCATCTGCACAAATAAATCTCTAGCAATTATGTTCCTAAAACTAAGCCAAACATTTAGTACGGCTGCAAATATGTTTACTGTGCAATAATTCAAATCTTAAATTTAATTTTAATTTTCTTTTTTAAAATAACACGGTAGGTAACTAAACGTAAATTGGAACCTTCCTTGTTGGACTGGTTTGATAGTCTACTGGCAGTTTTCTTCCTTTCCTGCTCTTCGACAATATCTTATCTCTAGCCAGTATTCACTCTCTTTCACTGGTGTGCTGGACCACTGCAAGCAATAAAGTATTTTGTAAATATGATTCTGAGCAAAACTCTTTAAAGCACTTTAATGGGATTTTAATTTAAAAAAAAAAAAAGCAATAATTCCAAATTCATCTCCTTTTTCATAAGTTATTTTATTTTAGCCTGGTTCCTTTATATCTAGCCAAAGGTACAGTGAATATGACCAGGTGAATAAACTTCCCAGCTCTACAGAACCATCCTCTTATATTCCATCACAAACTCCCCTGTAAGGAAGACAGACATCAGCAAGATCTCCCTTCCACCAGTGCTCCAAGCCTGATGGTTCTGTCCAGGTCTGCAGCATTGAGGGCATGTGGAGGTCCCAGGGATAGATTCTGCATTCAAATAAAAAGCTGAGCCAATATTTGAGATAGAATGTTGGTTTTGTTTGTCAGAAAGGAAAATTAACACTTTCAATCACATGACTCTTCCTGCTTTCCAGCAGCTTCTCAAGCTCCAGCTAATGCTGCTTATCACTGCATGGGGCCATGCCAACCTTTTCTATTTGGAGTTCTCCGTGATGACACAAGTCAGGAGCAAGAGAAGTGACCTGCTTAAGGTCAGCAGCATGGCAGGAAATCCAGCCCAGGGTCTCCTGAACTCCCTGACATTTACAGGGCTCACCTGGGCACACAGCCCAGCGTCTCCTCCTCTTGTGCTGATTCTCACTGACTACTCTTGGTGCACTGTAGAAACTTCAGCTGGGTTCCTCAGGGCAGCACTTCAGCACTTCACATTCCCGAGGAACTTCTTTTACCTTCGGTGACCTTGGGAATGGCATACATACAGCTGGCATACATGAAAAGACAGACATGGGCTGGACTCAGGGATAACACAAGTTTACTTACACAGATACAGGGAAAAAAAATAAAAATTAAAAAAAGACTATAAAATACATGCAGCTAACACCCCTTAGTTTAGAACAGAACGTTTTAGGTGAGTAATATACATATTTGCTTTCTTTAAACTGCTCCTTTATCCAATTGCACAGTAAGTTTCATTATAGAGGTAAGTAAAAGGGACTGCAGGAGTTTCCGTAGTACAAAACCCTAAGGGTATCCACGTAATAAACGAAAATAGCGTTTCTGTCTGCTCAAATTCATGATTTATCTGTGTGTATGGGATTGAAGTATAGCTTCTTCATCATAAATCTTCTCTATCTCATGTTTTTTGTACTACCTCAATTTCTCCCAGTAAACAACACCCCATTTTCTTCCTTCCATGACCTACTTAATGCTTTTGATACCTGTCTCAGAAGCATTCCCCTTCATACTGTGTACTTGCACCGTAAATAGGAAAAGACTGAATTCCAAGCCCTTGCACCTTGAAACATGAGAAAAAGCAAGGATGGATCTATATTTTTATCTGATCCCAGGTCTACCATGAGCCAAAATAAAGCCTAGGTCACCGAAGTTGGAAGACGCAGTGGGAGCCAGTTTTGTCTCCTATCTTCAGACTATCCTGGCAGCTACTGAAGAATAAATGATCCCAGTTCTCTCCCATCACAACCTCTTAATTCCTTCTTATTCTCCTAAAAATCTAATTTACACGAAATTAGGACAAGCTACAGCGGGACAAAGCTTTCCAGGTAAGACAACATCAGACCAGAACATCAAAGTACAGTTTCTTCTCTAAGATTTTCCCTAGCAAAGATGCACAGATTTTACAGGTTAATGGCACTGACCTCTGTCAGGACAAACTACAACATCATTGATATTTATTAGTACAGAACAGAAGATGTGACCTACTAAATCACCAGTCTCCCAGCTACTGCCTAAGTGGAGTTTTTGCCTAATGTTCTACAAAAAGATGAAGCCCCGAAATTCAGTGGGAAGTATAAATTGCACATTGCATCTCTGAAGAAGCAATGCTAAATGACTTAGACGTGATTTTTTTTCTTTCCCATTATAAATGAAATTATCTCAACCGAGAAGCTTGAGGCATGATGTCATTCCATATAGCCCACTTAAACTTGAAAAATAATTAAATGATAGCGCGTTCCTGCTGCGGGCTCTCTTTGCTAGGGTAAACGACACCTAATGGAAAAGCTATTATCAGCTTACAGCAAAACACTTTTCTCTGTGTTATCTCGACTCGCATGGTTTCTTTCTGACATGTGGAATACAATGCTGTTTTTCACTGTTTCACATGGCAAAGTTTCTTCTTAAGAGAAAATGAAATGTTTTACACATAAGCAGCTCTAATTTGGTGCCACAATTAATACTTTAATCTAGGCTAGTAGAAGGTATGGTACACATTTAGGCTGATATATACTTTAGGTACATACAACATGATCTGGAAGGTGAAATCATGTTCAGAAATGGAGGAACAGCATCAGCAAACTCGTCAGACACAGAGTTTGACTGACAGCCTGTACTTATTCCAGGCACATGTATGGATTGAAGAAGTCCCTCTGCTGTGAGATTGCCTGCAATGGTCAGGAAGAAGCCCATCAGGGACAGATAGATTTCCCATTTCCCTGAACCAGTGAGAAAACCTTGATAGGAGCAGCCCAGAATTGCTTTTGCTAGACAAAGGCCTGTAGGTTTGAAGGCTTAAAACCATTCCCCCTTGTCCTAACACTATGAGAATGCGTAAAAAGTTGGTGTCCTTCCTGTTTATAAGTTCCTTTTAAGTACTGAAAGGCCACAGTGAGGTCTCCCCAGAGCCTTCTTTTCTCCGGGCTGAAGAAGCCCAGCTCCCTCAGCCTGTCCTCATAGGAGAGGCGCTCCAGCCCTCCAATCATCTTCGTGGCCTCCTCCAGACCCTCTCCAACAGCTCCACATCTTTCTTGTGCTGGGGCCCCAGACCTGGATGTAGTATTCCGGATGGGACCTCATGCGGGCAGAGCAGAGAGGGACAATCATCTCCTTTGTTCTGCTGGCCACCCCTCTTTTGACGCAGCCGAGGATACAGTTGGCTTTCCAGGCTGCAAAGCACACTCTTTGTTCACATCAAGCTTCTTGTCCACCAGAACCCCCAAGTCCTTCTCAGTAAGGCTACTCTCAAGGAGTTCTTCTCCCAGTCTGCACATGTCTGGGATTGCCCTGACCCAGGTGCAGCACTTTGCACTTAGCCTTGTTGAACAGTATTATGTTTACATGGACCCACTTTTCAAGCCTCTCCAGGTGCTTTTGGATAGCATCCCTTACCTCTGTCATATCAACTGCATCACTCAGCTCAGTGTCATCAGCAAACTTGCTGAGGATGCAGTTAATTCCAACATGTAGGTCATTGCTAAAGATGCTGAAGAGTACCACTCATTACCAGCCTCCATCTGGACATGTTGACCACAACCCTCTGGCTGCGATGATCCAATAAATTCCTTATCCACTGCATAGTCTGAATAGTCTACTCTTCAAATCCGTATCTTTCCATTTTAGAGATAAGGATGTTGTGTGGGCCATGTCAAAGGCTTACAGAATTCCAAGTAGAAGACATCGATCAGTCTTCCCTTGTTGACTGACGCTGTCACTCCATTGTAGAAGGCCAGCAGATTGGTTGGGCATGATCTGCCCATGGTGAAGCCATGCTGGCTGTCTTGGATCACCAAGTTCACTAACAGGTGCCTTAAAACAGCTTCTGGGAGGATCTGACCCGTGATCTTCCCCAACACAGAGGTGAAGTTCACTAGTCTGTAGTTTCCTGGGTCTTCCTTTCTACCCTTCCAAAGATGGGAGTGATGTTTCCCTTTCTCCAGTCACTGGAGGCTTCACATAACAGTCAAGACTTTTCAAATACGGTGGAGAGTGGCTTGGCAGCTTACATGAGCCAGTACCCTCAAGACTCTGGGATGCACGTCATGAAATCATTATAACCTGGACTGATACCCAATGAAAAGTAACGCTAATATTCACTCAAAAAAAGTTCTGCATTCAAATTATGTCTAATGATACAAATGATTTTGTATGTCAAATGATACATTAATTTCATGATTTCTTTTAGTTCCAAACGCATCAAAGAGTCATAAACATGGCACAACCAGCAAGCATACCATGGAAATCAAGGTGGACAAAACAGCACTGATAACACTGTGGCATTAAGCTTCACTTATTCTTGTCATGTACTACTCAACATGACGACACTGCTAAGCCCACATTGCAAACTTGAATTTATTTGCCTCATATTGATTCATTTTTAATAACATTGCATTTCTTCCTGTGGCATTTTATGAATCATTGGTACTGGCTGTTAAATTTCACATTAATATTTTACACATTGAATTAAATAAAAATCACATTACTTGCCAATCTTCTGAACTCATTTCAAAATTAGCACAGGTTTCTTTCATCCTAACCTTCAGAAAATAAAGAGCTTGAGATACACAATAGCCAGGAAATGCATAAGAACTAAAATAATCCTTTCCAGACAACTTGCTCAAATACACGAAGATAATTTAACTCATTTACTAGAATTCTTTTTACTTCTTTTGCTTATTTTTCAGAAGATAGCTTTATTGTATGAAAGATAGCTTAAGCAAGTATGACAATTGCAAACCACAACATGTACAAATGTGCCTGGTAATGGAGGCCACACAATTACATGACCTTACAGTTTGTCATACAACTAGAGCAAACAGACCACCTATCTGTCACTAGTGCACATAAAACACTTCCATAATTTAAGTAAAAGGATGTCCTTCCCTCACAACTGTAATTTTAAAAGAAGTCCATCAATAGCAAAACATAGTATTAAATACAACAGGTAAAAGTTCTGCCTTCAATTACACTTCACACAATCCTAGAAGATGAACCTGTACACAAAATTTAAGCATTTAAAACTTAAAAACAAACCTCACCTTTAACATTCTTTCCAAATCCCATAGAAGCAGGAACTGCACTGTCTGTTTGTATTTTGCTATTTGTTTTCTCTTTCATGACTTCATCGTCACTTGAAACATCATCAGAGTTCATTTTCTTTTTCTTTTTCTTTTTTTTATGTCGAGGAGGAAGCTTTTTTGGAAAGGTAAACATTGGAAATATCACAAGGAGCATTGCAATGGCACAAAGGAGAAAGCCACTCCACCTAATGCCAGGAGACAGGAACAGAAACAAAAGCCAACACATTACATGAAATAAATACACCCAAGTAGTTATTACAGGCTGTACTAGCTGCTAGGACATATTTGCAAAATATGCAAAACTGAAATTAGAGTAAATTAATGGAGTGGAGAGGATCCTTCGCTGCATTAAACCCTTCTTAATTAGAAGATGTTTCTGTTGGCTTTTCTACTGATAAAGGTATCTACCCAGAAACCGCCAAGTGGTTTCTGAAATAGTGTTAGCTTTAAATTCCTGTAAGTTTTCACTTCTGATAACTATTCAGTACCAAATCCTGAGAGGAGACGTTCACTTTGCCTTTCTTGGACAGTTTGCAGTAAAGCAATACGATATTCCTCTGGAGAACACGAAAATTTATCTGTGGTATTAATCACAAAATAATGTCTAGATGGATATATAGGGGCTAAATCTGTTCTGCTTTCTAGTGCCTACTTCTCATTGCACTGACAGCTCAGCTCTCTCCCTTCCCAATGAATAGTTCCCAACACCTGGTTGTACACAAGTGATTTACTGCAGTTCATGCCAGGGCTTATGCCTAAAAGCTTGCGGCTCCGTTCTGTTACCATGACCGGGAATATCCCTCTACCAAGAAACCCCTCTTCTCTCCCTCTGTTTTATAAGAGAGGGGTGCAATCAACTCTGCAAAGACTCCTTGGCTCACACTGAATGACTTGGGACCTACCTGTGGAGGAGGACAGAAGCAGTGCGCAGGGTGCCAGCAACAGGCCATTTGGACAGTATGCACACAGTTCTCCTCCCTGAGGCCCCAGGGCTTCAGTAACTTTACCACAGCATCAGAGATATGCAAAAGGGCCTTACGAGAAAGTAGGTTACAGTTAAACTTATTCAGGCTGGTAGTACAATTTGAAGTAATACAATTTCTCCTCTATATACATCTTGTAATAAAAGACTGCAGGGAAGTATGTCTGAACTCACAGATGCTTCCATAAAGAAGGATGACCTCAAAAGTCACCCACAGATTTCTTCTGATGTACTGAAAGTGCGATACTCATTAGATACTAATCTAATCTGCACTAGTGCCTGGAAGATTCATTGAAGTCAATCACCTTACTCCAAAATCCAAGCTTGACAACTGCTGTGGTTTGAGCGGGCAGGCCTGAAAACACCACACAGCCTTTCGCTCACTCCCCTCCTCCCAGTTGGGATGGGGGAGAGAATTGAGCAATAAGGTAGAACTCGTGGGTTGAGATAAAACTATTTACTAACAGAAGAGAAAAATAGAATAAGGTAACAGTAACGATAATTATATACAAAACAAGTGATTGTACAAAGCAATCGCTCACAGACCGCGACTGATGCTCAGCCAATCCCCAAGCAAATGGGCCCTCCCAGCTCACTTCCCTTCCTTATATTACATGATGTCATATGGTATGGAACATCCCTTTGGTCAGTTTGGGTCAGCTGCCCCGTTCCTGTCCCCTCCCAGCTCCCTGTGCCCCCCCAGTCCCTTCACTGGCAGAACAGAGAATTAAAATGTCCTTGGCTCTGTTCAATGCTACCGGGTGTTATCAGCCTTGTTTTTCTTCTAGAACCAAAACACAGCATTGTAGCAGACACTAAGAGAGAACGTTTCAGTTAGAAACTAAGACAACAGAAGTCTGAAGCTCTTTATTTTCAAATCACAGTGTGTAGGGCAAATTTTACATTTTTGTACATCCTTTACACTTAAAAAAGGAAGCTACCTCAAGAAGCTACTAATTAAACATTTGTGTGAATTTCAAACATTTAGAAGTATAGAGTAGACAGGATTGCTTGCATAACAAAAATGTTTGGCATCACTTTTGCAATGCAAAGATATTGCAAAGTGCATCAGTAAACAAAGGCCAATTCATAAGCATGTGTCATGGTTTGTGGTAAATGGTTATGCAAAGGTAAACATCGAACTTCCATGTATAAAACAATTTTTCTTAGAAAGATTGTGCAGGGAGCTCTTGTGAGGCAAATCTAAGTTACAGAAAGTTTTCACTAGGTTTGATATTACATAAACAAAAAATCCTCTGTTCACTCATTTTAGCTGATAAAATCCATGGATTAGAATCCAGACTTTCTGGAGGATCAGTCAGCACTATCAGACAGGGAATAAATTGGTAGACTGTATAAAAATGTAGCAACATCCCTTTCAGGATCTCAAAGGCAGAAGCTGCAAAGCACTGATCAAAGAAGAAATCTGTGGCAATAATATGCAGAAATCTGAAACCACCCACTCAGCAGGAAACAGCAAAGGAGACAGGGCCTTGTGATGTAGCACGAGATGAAATTCAAATCCAAAGGGACCATTATGGCAGCAGACCAAGTGCTGGGGATGTCACAAATGCAGCACTGTATGTAATTATGAGTACTGTCTACACTTCACATCTTCCTGGAGAAGTACCAAAGAATTGGAAAACAGACAAAAGAGTATATCAAAAATAATAACGACACCTACAATGGAAAATGAGAGGTCAGAAGAGAATCTATATTAATTAAGAAGTCCTTGATTTCCTGTATTCTAAAGTCAAAGAAAATATGGAAGGGAATACCTCAAAGGCATCTGCACAAGACCAAAGACCTCAAAAAAAAAGCAATTAAAGCTAAGGAAGGACCAGACGGTGCTGGAGGAATTCCTTTAAACTTCTGGTGTGGAATGATGATGAAAGACAATATGAGAAGATCCAAGTATTAAACAGATTCAGAACTAGGCAAACACTTCGAAAAGTGTCAGCAAAAGAGAAGTTGATTCAAAGCACTTGACAGACCGCCAAGGGCTACTCCACAGCTAACGAGATCCCTATACAGCACATTAGCAGTTTTTAAAGACAACAACATGACAGATGATTTCTAACAGATGTCAACAGTTACCACACTTGAATAAAAAGTAGTTTTCAACATTTGATGGGATGGCAAAGACAGCTGGCCTGTAATTTAGCCCAGTGCACCTATAAAAGTCCAGGTGTGCAAAACCCAGGTGTGCAAACCCAAATTGTGTGAAACAAGGAAGAAACAGATCAGAAATAACGCTGAGAGCAGCACTTACATTGTTTATCCGGTCTGACATGATAAACGTTAGAAAATACTCTTAAAAAGGAACAGCTTAAGTAAAAAACAGACCTCAGAGCAATATTTGTTGCCATATATCATAGCTGCTATACTTACGATCTTGTCTGTAATCATTACTTCCTTTAATAGTGGAATTTTTCCACTGGTCACTGAGATAAGTAGAGTTAGAAACCTTACAGCTACAATAAAGGAAAGATGAAAATCAAAGGCATTAATTCACTTCAAAGAAGACAAGGCTGAGAAATCTGAAATATGACTGCCCATTACCTTATCTCAATTGCTCTCTACTTTTGAAAAGCATGGCAGCTCTCTGAAGTAAGCAGTAGACTACTCCTACATTTCAAATTGTTAGATTACATAAACAAGAATAAACTTGGCTATGCAGCACTTCCCTGCAAGGAGAAAATGTCACAGCCCCAGAACATAGACTTCAGTGGAATAGAAGTCAACATTTCTGAGCACTCTGCACCAGGCAGTCAAAAAGCAGCAAGGGACAAAGGACCAGTCACACCATTAGGGTCATAATTTTAATGGATAGATAAAGTTTCCAAAAATGGAACAAAGCACAGATGCTCTGAACACCACTGTACTTTCATTAGCAGTCACCACAGATCATGAAACTTAATAACCAGAGATCTGATAGCAGGGGACACTCTTGAAACAGTTAAGAGAGAAAAAATTTAGAGATCCAAAACCAAAAGAATAATACTGAAACACCCTTCAGCAATAGTCAATCCACAGTTTAATCAACATGATGGAAAACGGAAACTTTGAGTGACTTTTACTTTTCTGTGCTGGCCAGAACATGACAACTACGACAGGTGATTTTCTGCCTTTCCTTCAGTCCTATTTGTATCACTTCTACAGGCACCCCTGTGCAAAACCGAAATCGCCACGGTACTCGGCCAGGTGAAATTAAGCCTTGGAGATGCATAAAATCCATGTAGAGGTTTAACATAAAATCTTCCAAATGCACAAACGAGACTCTTTTTCTGTCTCACTTGCAAGGCCTGGCACAGTAGATGCTCTCAAAGCCTGAGCACAGACCAGGCTGTATGAGGTGACCTCTTACCACTTCTGCCACAGATTTCAGTGGCTACAGCCACTCCTGAAGGATGCTGGGGATCCAGCCCTGGCAGTCACTCTTCTGCGGGAGAGAAGCGGAACGTGTACGTCATGAGCAAGGACAGGCATTTTTTGGCTCACTGCTCTTACACACATAGCCAAAGCCAGCTGTAAACCAGCAGAAGTGACAGTCCATCTGCTGCAGCACACAGCTTGAGAAGTGGCTAACTGATGTGCCTGTGCTGCTCTGGTTGTTTTACCCTTACCTCAGGTGTTTACTTCAAAAATCTTACAAGTGTGCCCACACTGTAAGGCAGTCACATCACTGGTTGCTTTATAAACAAACTCAGAAGTAAAGCTTACTGCACATTCACACAGCCCCACTGATTTCAATTAACAGATATATTTAAGGGCCTGTTCAAGATTTCTGCTGAAAACAACTGATCAGATGTTGACTACCATTTCTGGCACGTCCTTAAAAACATGTGAAACATAAGAATTTTAATAAAAATGTTTGATGTTTTGCTCTGGTTTCACATCTTTAATTCAAAATTAGCCAAAGCACTTTTTAAACACTGCAGTATGTTCACAGCACAGATCTTTTCTGTGAGTTACATTAGTTTATAAATGAGAACACAGCGCCATTAACCCCAGGGTCAGATTAACTGAGCACTCGGGTCTATCTCTCATTGAAAATTCAGCCAAACACTCCTGTGCAGCAATGCTCTTGGGCTAAGTAAGACAAATTAAGCAGTGATAAATCTTCAAAAGGTCTAGGAACACTCCAAAGAATGAATTTTTCACATTGAACTGTGAGGATTGATCACTGTAGGATAAACAGAAACAGACATGGTCTGACTGAAACGGCACCATGACAAATACTAATCCAGTGCACCAGAACTGAAACAGTACTCTATACCATACTGAGGTCAAGAATCAGAGAAAAACCTCATTGAAGATGTGCTGGAAAACCAAAGAAGGCATGTAGCCAGCTTCTATTGGGAAGGGCCCAGCCCTAGGCAGCAGTGATCTCAACGGCAATGTTCTGTCTTGCCACTCCTGTGTTGAGTGCTGTCAGCCAGAGCAGGTTCTGGAGCAGCCAAAAGGAGATTTTCCCTTAAATGTGCCCATGTGTTTCTGCAGCAAGCATTTCCTCTCTGTCAGGAGCTAGCATGCAGTAACTGACAGAAATCTCTTCTTCTTTGACCTCCTTCTCTAGGCCTAAACAAGCCCTCAAGGGATACAGTTTCCCGTCCTGTCTCAATTCCCTGCTGGCAATTTAAAGAACAGTTCTGTAAACCACTCGACCCTTACCAGTTTCCAATGAATCGGGGATCACTCTGGTCAATATAAACAGTTGTCCTGGGATCAACATAGAAACCAATGAGAAGTCCTCCCAGTAAGTAGCCAGCTGCAGGACCAAGTGCTCCCATGACATACATGATGGCTGAGGAAAAAAAAGATCAGAGATGTATAAGAACAAAAAGAACAGTGTTAGTTATTTGCATGTAATTTAGGGATCCAAAAGCAAAAGATGTCTCTTAAAGCAGTAAATTTTGTACACAGAACTTTCAGAGCCCTTTTTTGCAGTCTTCAAAGACAGCATTTTCTGCACAAGGTATCAATAAGAAAATTACTGTTTCCTGCACATTTTCAGACAAATTGCAGATGGGAGTATACACTATTTTGGTACTTTGGATGGAAAGCATATGTGATTTTGACAGCACTTTTCATATTTGGTAAAATTCCCTTAGAATAAAAACATAAATTTTAAAATATAACTATCAGCAAGCAAACAGAAAAGCAAAGGACAAAAATTATATACAGCACCAAAGCACAAAGTACAACATTCCAACTTAGTTACCATCAGACTAACACTGAATTTAAAAGAGTCAATGCTTAGAGATCAAATGCTCCAGTTTTTGGAGACTGACGCAGTTGTGTTTTTAACCATGCAGCCATGGACTTGGCCCCGTTGTACACACTGACAGCAATGGACCACATATACCGTATTTCCACAAGACTCCTTCCTTGTTCAGAACATTTAGAATTTTATTGTTATTATTAAGGAAATTTCCTAATTTAAAAAGCTAGTTAAATGAAAAAAAGTTTCTTGTGTACAGTCCCGCAGAGGCGTATTTTACATCATCATCAGAGTTGGAACATTGGATGACAGCAGAATCTTTATCACTTGAAGTAACAGAGCAGGCTCCTGGCTGCTGTCCCTGCTACAAGGCACTCCCCACAGGAGCCTCCAGTCCTCATTCTGCAATCACCCCCATCAGGGCATTTCTGAGAAAGCATCACAGCTCCCATTTGGCTTGGGTGCCTGTGCTGTCAGGAGCAAGGGAGAGGCAGAGGCAAGAAAAGACCAAGGATGTGTTTCCTCCTGGTGTGGGGCCCAGCAGCACTGGACTGGGACCTAGGAAACCTTTCCGCTTCTCCCAGTACAGACATAGCTGTGAGACAACAGAACATCTGTTCTGTTTGATGACCAGAACTGAGTGCTGAGATTTAGAATCCTGCTCTCATTTCCAGTTTTTGAAAGGTGGATAATTTAAAGTCTGTCAGCTGTCTTGCCCTTATATCCTGTCAATTCCACTTCCTTCCTTTTCTACTTCTGCAAATCCCAAATGAACTTCTGAACTAAGCCAAGGTCAGTTATCACAACCTTAAAATCCATCACTTTTCACAAGATCCATATATTCTTGATTCTACCATCATGACCATAGCTATTTTCCAAAGACTGTTCTCTTATTCTCCATCCATTTTCCTTCTTAATGCATCTTGCAGCATCCATTCCTTTTAAGATGCTTCTGCCCCATACTGTCTGGAAGTGGGAAGAATGTGACAGGTTGTGAGGGACAGCCTTTGCTGCACACCTGCACATCTGGTATCGCAAAAATCCAAGCTCAGCAGCACAGCAACACTTGCTCAGGTGCTGCAGTCTCACTATGCAGCATGTCGGAACAGACCTGATTATCTAATTATCTGAAAACAACATCTTAACTCTGAAATCTCCACCTCCACATGGTTTCTGTGGACCAGCTGTGCTCCCTGGCAGTGCGCAGACCCCATTCTGTTTGGTCCCATCCTCGATGGGACATGCTGCACCCACTGATGGGACTGCAGCCACTGAGGGGGCACAAGGCAGCTGTAAAAGCACGGCTATCTGTGGTAGCAGTTACAGCAAAATATAGCTCACAAACAAATGAAAAGAAATCACTAAATCCGCCTGATCAGATCAAAATACATTGCACATTTTCATCTTATCTTTTGAAAGAAGAGAAAGATGAGAACAATCTCATGAATAAAAAGGGGCTGTTTATCAAAGAGCTATATTGCAGAAAAAATACCACAGAAGCTTCCACAAAAGGTAAAATGCCTACATTAAAAAGTGTTTTCAGACTACAAATTGATTTACTTTTAAGTTACTCCCTCTAAAACACATTTTCAATTTTTATGAAACTAATTCCAAATAATTACATTTCTCTAAAGTCCTTTTGGCATACTGTTTTCCAGAACTGTGTTCACTATTTAAATTTATTCCAGCCATGTTCCCCTCTGCCTTGATTGCAAACAATTCTTTGCATGTGTAAAATGCTCCACCACACACTGTAACACTGCTACTTAACAGTAAGTGGCTAGATAAACTCCACAGTAACTTCTGCTTGTAAAATCCACATCATAAGGAAGGGGGAAAAAAAAACAAAACTACACCCATCATAATTTATTATGTTCAATACTGTTTTCTTGGAAAACTGATTCAAACAAGTACAGCAAAATCGGGTCTCTAAAAAGTTTACAAAGAGAAAGCACAAAGGGAATAAAAGAGTGACCTAATCCATTCATTTCAGCATTCAGAAAAAATACTTACACCACATTTATTCAGCTTCAAGTCTGCCACTGAAACAGGCAAAATGCAGCAACTGCTTAGGCTCAGCAGCACTGCTCAACACTCGTACTATGAACACCTGGTAACTTCAGAGAGTGCTCTCAGTACGCAGAAATACTGTACAGAAAAGATAAGAATAACAGAGTACACTGTGCTCCATTAGAGGAGCTGATGCTGCCAATCATTTGGGAAGTATTTCAAAATTACTATATGCTGTTCGGGTTTAAAGACTTTTTTTTTTAAATATAGCTTACAGATAACATCTAACATTTCGGATCTTTCAGAAAACAGGGAAACCACACATCTGGTCCAGGGCATAAAGGAAACCCATAAGCACATGAGCTCTGCAACTGCTATTTCAGCACAGTCCAGCATCTTCTTCAGCACCAGTAACGGCCACTAACAGAGACCAGATATCTGGCGCAGTAAATTGATGCGGATTTCTAAATAGGACTAAAATACAATATGGTTAGTGAAGTATTTTGATATTTCAAAATGAGGTACTTGAAAAAATCTGCCCCAAACTGCTCACTCTTGCTGTGAAAGTGAAGGTAGAGCCACCTCCAAGAGCAAGCCTGGCAGGCTGGTCTGGGGCCCTGAAATCCTAGTCACAGACTCCATGATAATGCACCCCAGACCCTGAGAATACTGATTCCCAAGCAGGCCACCAAGATTACTGGATGACATAGAGAAGAAACTAAACTGGAAACAGATTCAGCCAGGGCATCATTAAAACCGAATCCTCTTCACAAACAAGAAGTTCTACAGAGAACCATTCCATATCTTTTTCCATTCACGTCACTAGAAGGCCTCCATCTTCTGGATGAAAAGGATCTGGAAAATGGAGTGATGTAGGAGCACCTTCCTTTCAGCCCCCTGCCCAGCATTTTAACTTTAAGAGAAGTAAAAAACCATTTTTAATCAGGGAACATGCACTGCTGAGCCAGACTGCATGGTATCCAGACTTTTTTTTTACATTGCACTTAGGGAAACCTTGCAGGTGCCTCTTAACCTCTGAGTTACAACCTTGACAGCTGCCTATATTTGCAAGCTACCTCCAAATTTCCAAAGTCATAAAAAAACTATACTACAAAAAAGCAGTAATACTTCCTTTCTCATGATAAAATAGAGATTGTGTATGTTATAGCTCTGCTCCAAAGAATAAGTCACTTCAAACGATAAAATGGAGACACTATTATTAATGTAGACATTTGGGCTACAAGAGCCATCTAAATCTTTACTGGTTGGTTTTAGTTGAAATAAAAAAATGTACCTTTCAGAGTTATTGTATTGGCCATCCCCACACTCAATGCCAGCAAGACTCTGAGCACACTTCTCAGGGAACGTGGGTGACAAAGCACCTGCAGGTCACCCACTCTTAGCTGAACTACAGCCATCTGAGAAGTACTTGTGACATTCAACACAACCAGCTAAGGCTGGACCTTGCAAAAGGTTTTCCCCAGGCGCTAATCAAAGCTTGCTGTGGCTGTGATGTAGGATCTTCTGTCTTCAAACCACAGCACCAGTTAATCTACTGAAATTACACAGCATTTAGAAAGATAATTTCAAGACTAAAGACCTTGCACGTTCATTCAAGTCTCCTTTTTCTCTCCAGAACTCAGTGTTGTGAGGAGGAGACAATATCAGCAATCAGACTTCGTTCTCTGGGTACAGCATCTCTTCAGCCTGACCAGGGACAGCCTTTTCCAGCCCTCCCAAACCTGATCTTTCTGATCATAGTTCTACCTCCTAGTTCAAATTCACTTAGTTAAATGCTCATTTGCGCCTATGATATCCAACCACAGATCTTTTTTTTTTTTTAATCTGAGAACCTTCTCTGCCTGAGTATGCCATCAGCATGGCATGTTATCTCAGGTGCAACACTCTACTACTAAGGCTGTATGTATAGTTTCCAAACAACAGCTGGCCATGGCTAGCTACACTTAGCCACAGATGTCTATCACAGCTAAGACTCTGGATAAGAGAGAAATGGAGTCAAAACAGCAGTAATTGAATTACACATGGCATTTACCTACCAAATAAAAGAGGATTAAGCAATATCATTTTTCTCCATTGAAAAGTTTATCCTGGGACAAGTTCCAATGAATACTTCCATTCTGACAAAAAAAAAAAAATACTGTCTACTGCTTCTACGCATAGGAGAGCTTTCTTCTTTCAAAGACCCTACACAGACCCTGTTGCAGCAAAGCCTTTGTGATTACAGCAAGATGGACTGAATCCTCAGGTCCAAAAATCCATGTTCACAGCACACGCAGAAAACAGCTGAGTTGCCAAAGATACTTTTTCCATCAAGTCACATTATAAAAACATACCTAATCAGAGGTCATAAAAATACTTTGAATGTCCCTTTCCTCCAATAATTGCAGCAAATGACAATCCTTATATGTTTTGCATATAATGATATATAACATATCCCTATGGCATCCTGAAACGCATATCATGTTACCCCTCCAACCTTTCCATGTTAGTAATAAAAGTATGTTACCAATTAAAGTAGCAAGCACCATGTCCTGCCTAGATGAACGTTAAGTCCATGTCAGTGGCCTACACCAGGCTATGTGGCTTCTAGAAAAGCCACTTTAGTTTAAAAAGTAAAAACAAAGGAATATATTGCTCAGTCCTCCTCTTCCTCTCTTCTGTGTGCGCACACATGTCACCACATGAAGGTTAGCACTGGGTGGAGAGGAATATTTCTGAAAGACCCCGTTATTACAGTCTTGGCAGCACGTCACCACAGTACAACTGTGCATTTCATACATGTGTAAAGCAAGCAGAATTTTATTTTTATCTATTTTCAATGAAAGTTTAGAATTTGCAAAATCCTGCAAAAGCTGCAGCATTCATTCTGGAGGCTCTGGGTTGTTTTGTTTTGTTTTTAATATATATTTTTTTAACATCAGGATGGTAATGCAATTTTGGTAGACTTTGCAGGATAATTTTTAGTGAGATAAAGATATAATCTTTTTTTATCTGTAGATTTCAAATTTTTACTCCAAAAGATTAACTGTCACTATAAAATGAAGCTATAGATTGGGAAACAGAGATACAAGGGATAAAATGAATCACCTACAGTCATGTAGCACAGCGGAAAGACCAGGAGTATAATTTACTTCCCTAAAGCAGTAACTGTGTCCTGCCTGCTGAACAGCACTCATCCTGAAAGAACAGCAAGGGGAGAATAAAAATGACTCAAAAAGAAACTACTCATGAATTCATAAGGAAAGGCCCACGTTTGTAGGTTACCTATCTACAAGCTGAGGAACTAGCTTTAACTTCACAATTAGCTTTTAGAAATGTCAAGATAAACTTAATATGACTGAATTATCTATACTTTGGGAGATTTAGGGGCAGAAAAATATATATCTACATCTATGTATACATATATGCAGTCACAAGGGGTTCCAGTCTGGGATTTTGTGAGCAAAAGCAGCACTGCCAAGGTACTACAGCATCCTCTCTATTCCTGCTGGCAGCATGCTTCCTAGAAGAACTGAGCTGTGCTGCCGCTGGAGAACAGCAGGATATCCTCCAGGGTACAGAGCAGGTTCTAATTCACCCCCAGAACAAAGCTGGCAGGCAGAGGCCTCACTGCCCACACACATGATGCCCTGCCCAGCCCTGGCCATTCCTCTCATGTCTCAGCACTGGCAACAGAGCAGCAAGGAACAAGCAGAAAGCAACTTCCAAGGAAACACTACTCATGGTCAAAAGGCACATTTACCTCCTCTGCTCTAAACTCACCCACAGAGAAACTACCCAAAAAACATAACTCTTTTGAGCCTGAGGAAAGAAAACCAAGAGGACTTGTGAGCAGAACACAGGAATGCTTCACAAAAGCCTTGAAGTCAGGAAATCATGCAGTTCACTTCCTTTTCTTCATGAGCACACAGCCAGTCCTACCTAGACACACTTCAGGAATTTTTCTTTTATGTGGTCACTTGCTCAGGAAAAAACAATGCTCAAAGCCTTGTTGCATCTCAGTTAACAACGTAAAGTTCAAATCTTTAAACCATTTCCTTTCAAAATGTATTAGCATTACCACAACTTTAAAAGTCTAACAGATCCAATGTTTCACACAAAATAATAAATAGAGCAAGAAACCCACTCCAGTAGCCTGACTTGATCTTTGTATAGAATATGTTTGCTGATATTTTCACATGGAGATGCAGCAGATCTGAGAGACAAACCCTTAGAGAAGCATTGCCGGAATACAATTTAACGCGTGTACCCCACAAAATTAAATGAATGGTCCAACTTACAACTCTTAAAAAATTCTGAAAGTTCAATGAAATACTAGTACATCCAGTGATTTGGTGATGCCAGATGAAAACTTTATATTTTTACTTTTCTCTCACAGATTTGTTACTAAGATATCATTTGTATCAAAACAGTGTTATTAAGTAGCTTAAGAGCTGTTATTTCTAAACTGCATTATGCTTTATATTCCAAACGGTACCATCATTTTCACAGGATCTAATGTTAATGTCACGAAAAGCAGGGAAATAAGCCCAACCAAAACAAGCTAAAATGAGCTGCCTGTCCCAATGTGTACCTCTCACATACACTGCCGCTGCAGTGCTGCTCCATGTGCTGTAGAGCCATAACGACTACAAAGCAATTCATCTTAAAGGAAAATTTCATAGGACTCAATAGGTTACACTATCAATAGGTACGTGCATCCAATGCAAAATTTTAAAACACTGAAAATATTGAAGAAAAAAGGCTTGCATTTGTACCATGCTGTTTCAGCCCTTGAGAAACCCTGCTTGAAAAGAGATTGCCCCAACATAAACTACTCCAGTGCTTAAAATGCGGTCTTCCTTTTTTTTAAAGCCTGAGAACTTCTTTTAAGCAGAAATTCAAGAGCCAACTGCAGACTTTCTTAACAGTTTTAGAGTGTTCCATTTAGAAACACAAATATTCTCTTCTTTTCTGTAAAACCTAGCTTTTCTGTCTTTATATTCACCTATAAATAAACATTTGCTGGTAACATCACCAAGCACGACTTGTGATTATTAAGTAAATATCGGAAAGACAGATCCGCTGCAAGAGTTTAGTGGAAACAGCTGAAATTTTCATGTGCAGTTTCCAAATCAAAGTGGTTAACCAAATTCAGACATCATGCATGAGAAAAATCTTGGATCAGATAAAACCACTATATCAGGCATTATCAGATTTTTAACAGATTTTAAGGGAAGAACCTTCAATTGACAGCACTGCAAAAGAGCACACAGCTATCTCTGACTCTAAGCCTATGGAAAGTCCCCACAGATGCACATGGTTTGTGTGACCAAAGACAAGCTTGTCTATGCTTGCATGATCAGAACCTAGATTGAAAACAAAGATGCTCTGACATTCCTTCCAGAGACTAGGAGGCATTAGGCATCTTAGGTTCCCTAAAGAAATGTTTTTGCAAAACAGAAGTGTCAATGACTACTTACATGCATGAATAAGAGAACAATCAAAACTGTCTTTCTTAAACTTCTGAGGTGTCTTTCTACATATAGGGAATTTTGATGTGGAAATGCACTTTTATTGAAATTTAGCTCTCAGACAAAATACACACACTACTTGTGCTGAATGCAATGAACGGAAAGACTCTTTGCCTTTTAAAACTTTGCTCTTAGCTGCTTTCCTTCTGGAAAGTAGTTATCAAAAAAACTCCACATCTTACCTTCAAGTTTTTCAAGTCTCTGTCAGTGTGTTGAGTTACAAATACAAGATAATGACTCCCGAGATGGTCACCAGCTTCGAGTTTCCAAACTGACTTTTTGAAAAGAAATGTTTCTTGAAG
The DNA here is from genome assembly GCA_013396635.1 of Penelope pileata. Classification (NCBI taxonomy): domain Eukaryota; kingdom Metazoa; phylum Chordata; class Aves; order Galliformes; family Cracidae; genus Penelope; species Penelope pileata. Next base: position 546,202 of record WBMW01005162.1, read on the forward strand.
ATGTTTTTTTCCGTGAATATCCTTATCTAGTGGAACTAGGCAAAGACATCAGCCACTCCATAAACACCTACTGAGTGTCTTCTCAGTCCCTTTTTGACCTGTCAGCATCCCAAAGTTACCTTCAAAGAAATGTCATAAATGTAGCATACATTTCCATACAGAAAATGATCTACTGTATACAATCAGTAGCCTAAAGCCCAAGCAAACTACTACCATAAATCATTATAAAGCTTTGATTCTCAAAATCCAAGTAATACGTCGATAGATAATTTGTCTTATTTCCCATTCATTCAAACACTGAAAGCTAGTAAATGTATTATTCACATAAGCAGGATCCTGTAATTTAGTGAGGCTACTCTCATGAGGCAGGCAGGCACTTCTGCCATATTACTCAGCTATGTTCCTAACAACAGGACACTGAAGCTGTCAGCTGTCTTTAACAGATACTGGAGCAGCCCCTTGACTAATAGTCATTGTTTCCGTTAAGCCATGTCAAATGGGAATATCTCATCTATGCCTTTTAATTGCTTGGCTTTGTTTTTTTTTTTTAATTGTTTGGCCATTGAAGGCGCATACACATGCATTTAATTTTCACTGGGGACTATGCCCAGGAGTAAATTTAAGCACGTGCTTATGGACTTTGCTAATCTCAACCTCTTCAACCAAAGTTTCCTTCTTTAACAACACTTCTAGCTAAACTGGAGTGAGGCTGGCTTGTTCATTTGCACCTTATCTCCTTTTCTTTGGATGATCATAGCTGTAAAACATCAAACTGTGAAGGCTGAAATTTGGCCTGCAAGCAGACCTTGCCGTGCAGATCACCAATAACCAAATGTAAGATATTGAAGTATTTCAAACTTATGTGATTTTCAAACTGCAGTGAGAAAGCTCAGGTCCACAGCCACCAGACCACTAGAATTCAGTCCAGAAGAGTATTTCAGAACACTTGTATCTATCAAAGTTTTACATCATGTTCAGGCAGCATGAGCAGACCGACTGATGATAATTCAGGTCTTCCTGCTTTGAAGAGAGCAGGGAGAGCACACGCACTCCCAGCTGAAATAGAGAAGAGCCTGGTGAGATTTTTTAGGCACAGGACCAAATTTGAGAGTATGCTATCATGCATCACAGGAAGAACCAGGAATATGTGCCAATTCCTTAGCAAAATCTATGTACCTTAAGTACTCAATATCTATGGATCCAGGTTTTACTGGTTATTGTGTACAAACTGGGTAAGGGCACACAGAAGCATCAGATCTGCATAGGCAGGTTGGACGCAAATTTTGTATACTTCGTTATTTCGCAAAAGTAGACCTTTGTGCCTAGGAAAGTAACTGAGAAAGAAACAGAGAAAGACCAAATATTCCCTGAAAGGAATATTAATTTGTTGATAGTCAAAGAATTTCATGGAATCATAAAGATTGGAAAAGACTTCCAAGATCATCTAGTCCAACCATCCACCTACAACCAAGATTACCCATTAAACCACTAAACCATGTCCCTTAGTACCTCATGTAGACATTTCTTGAACACCTCTAGGGACAGTGACTCCACCATCTCCCCGGGCAGCCTGTTTCAGTATTTCAAATCTCCACATATTCAATTTCTACACATACTCACTTCTCCTTGGTCCTACCAGCAAGACAATAGAACAAAGATGTAAAGAAGGAAATTATTTCAGTCATATTCTCTCAGAATTAATTTCCTTTCAAAAATTGGTTTACGCCTAGGAGGCACAGGTTAATTATTGAAAACGTTGGTGATTGCTTTTCCCTCGACTACCTCTCACTAATAGACTGCAAAGAAGGGCAAGCCAAATAGCATTTCTTCTTGTTTTCCTTGCAAATTGCACTTACATTTTCATCTTTCAACTGAAACAACAGGAATTACAGTTCATTACTCATATCTGACTGAAAATCTGCCTGTAAGCAAAAGCACATTATTCCAGTAATTTGCAGATGACCTTGTTAGTTTTATTAACATTCATTGTGTTGCTAAAGAAGTTATTTTTCTACATTCACAAAAGGCTGAAAGCTGCAATAGCCTGAATAAAATAGCATTAAATAACAATTGGTAAAGTGAAATGCACAGCCCTATAGCCATATTTGAAACCATATTGAAAATACTATAACAAGATGAAGAGGCTGAAAAAGAAAATGCCATCCATATATAAGTTATAAATAGTTGAAGCTATTTATTTTGGCTATTGGACAATATCACCATTTTATGAAAACATCCAAAGTTTCAAAATTTACTCTTTATTCTCATAAGAACAAGCATTGTTTGGGCATTTTCACAAAACTGCAATTATGCTGAAATACTTGTTTCTGGAACAAAACTTGACTTTTTGGTTTCTGGACAGGTGCCCCTCTCCTTTCCCATGTCTCTATAGAGGGATCACAAGATAGATGTGAGACTTCCTTCATCTCCGTGTTCTACCTGGACATAGCTGAGTTTTTCACTGCAGCGCCAAGAAGAGAAGGAACCAAAATGAATGGAGCGTGTCCAGAGGAGGGCCACAAAAATGATCCAGGGGATGCAACACCTCCCCTATGAAGATAGGCTGAGAGAGCTGGGAGCTAAGAGCTGTTCAGCCTGGAGAAGAGAAGGCTCCAAGGTGACCTGATAGCTGCCTATCAGTATCTAAAGGAGAGCTATAAGAAAGAGGGGAACGGACTCTTTAGCAGGGTCTGTGGGGATAGGACAAGGGGGAATGGCTTTAAAGTGAAAGAGAGGAAATTTAGGTTAGATTTCAGGAAAAAGGTTTTTTTTACAATAAGGGGGGTGAAGCACTGGAACAGGTTGCCCAGAGAGGTAGTAGAAGCCTCGTCTCTGGAGACATTCAAGGTCAGGCTGGACTGGGCTCTAAGCAACCTGAGCTAGTTGTAGGTGTCCCTGTTCATTGCAGGGGAGTTGGACCAGGTGGTCCCTTCCACCTCGAAGGGTTCTATGATTCTACGATTCTAGTTTCTTCCCCATCCAAGCAGTCTCCTCACCAACAACACATGGATGATGATGATGTCAGGCTGTCTTCTCTACCACTAGCCCACAACAAAAAACATTTGGTTTTGATGCAACATCAAAATAATCTTACAGCTCTAACCACAACTTCAAAAAGAATTAGGCAAAAGAAGTGAAACCACCTACAAGAATATGGTGCTTAGCCATATCTAGTTATCCAGATCTTAGAACTCAGATAGATATGATCTGACTAGTAGCTCTTGCAGGGAACCAAGGCTGTGCCAAGCCTGACCACAGACCACATGGCCCTAGTATAGCAAAACTTGTGTAAATCCGCATGGCAGCACCAACTATCAGAACCACTGTGAGCTGTTCAGGCCCACACATTGGTTCAGTGAAAAGACTTCTGCTCCAGAGCAGAAACAACACCTTGAATTAAAGAAGAATCACTATAACCAGACTTGTGACACAAACACGAGCTGTTCTGTCCCGCTCAGTGGGTGATATTGAAGAACTACATTAAATGAACATCATTTGTTACTAACATTTTTTTTCAGTATATAAATAAGACTGCTCAGTCTGTTCCAGCTGGGGTCCTGAAAGAAATGAATATCCATCTCATGGGAAAAACTGGATATTGACATGCAAATCAGTAATCAAATAAAAATTATGAAAATATTTTGACATTATTAAGTAATGTTTTACATATTTTGGTTTGGTTTGAATTTGCACATCAAGTAAAAATAATCTTTCTTCTTTTTTAATGCTAATTTGTATTCTACATAAAGATCAAAATAATGAAATGTAAGTGAAATATTTCACCCTTATAAAAAATAAATCATTTTTATCTAGATGAAAAAATTACTGAATCAATACACTCAAAAAATCAGATTTAACTGAGTAATAATTTGCCAGAGAAAAAACATTAGAAGATTTTAATTGGTTCGACTAAATGTCATGGCTTAAACACCAAGTACAGCATTGAAAAAGTAATTACTGTTACAAAAGGTTCTCCTTAATGGTAGTATTACAATTACATCTGCCTTCTTTTTTAAGATATAAACTGTAACTGTGGTTTAGGACTCCATTTGGAGCTCATTCCCCATCACCGTAAGGTATGTTAACATGTTAACAAAAAAACAGAAGTATTACTAACTTGCAGTGCTAGAATTTCCAAGAAAAATCAATTTATATTACAGGAATCCTCCCAAGACATTTCGAAAGCCCCTAGATGGTCGCTTTTGTAAAACTGAGAAATTCATAATCAGCTACAGTTACTTTCACTATTTAGATAACTTAATTACTCAGCTGACTCATTTTGGGGGAAAATTGGCCAATATGCTTATATTTCATCGGTAATTTTTTAAATAAAGTCTGTTCATTCTGCTTGTTTCTCCCTTTTGTGAAAGAATGAGCCATGACAGCATTGCTTCTCAGCTATTTAGATTAGCAGATTATTAAGCATATTGTTATTCTCCAACAGCAAAAGCTGCTTTCACATTAAGCAGACAGACATGAAAATCATGGTGGCTAGAGGCTATGACCAAATGACCTTCAGACAACTTTAGGCACACTTGTGTAGCAGCAACTTTTTTTAACAGGATAATTAACTGTTGGAGCAATATTGTTAGAGAAGTGGCAGGCTGTCTGTAACTGTGAGAGGTTCATTTTAAGTAAAAAGGTTTTATGGATACAGAGCTTTGCATAGGGATGGCACTGTAATGAAATCTAATTTAACAGATGTCAGAGCAACAGAACATGATAGTTCTTTCTGGCCCAATAAAGCATGAAATTACCTCAGAAAGTCTCTTTCCAGCTCTAACACTGTGGACTTTGCAAACACAGATGTCATCCTTTGGACAGAAGGATGCCAAGAGCCAGGAAACCTCTTCGCCTTCCTCACCAACCCACCTCCAGACATCTCCAAAGCCCTTCCCCATGTAAGAGAAGGACCAGGGCTGGCCCCATGCCCTTTACCCATTGCTCCTGCCCATCAGCTGAGCCTTTAGCAGAGGGAGCTGCACAATGGGTGGGCTCAGGACTGGCTGTAGCCGAGGCCCTCTGTGCTGTCTGGGTTATTTACATCAGGAAGATTCCACTAGAAGACGATTACACTTGCACACGCAATCTGCAAACCATCACAACCTTTAATCAGCTTACCACAAGCAAGTTAGGCTTAAGTTTGCATGCAAGATTAAGTTTGAGCCCTAAATCCCATGAAATTCATTGAAAGTTGGGTCCCTGACTTCCTTAGGCTCCTTGGGAAATCTTAATAAGCTCAGAGTTATTAAATCACTCTTACAGACAGAGAGGTTGACAGGGAGGTCCTTAAAGAATGACACACCAGAGTTACTTGGAATAACCAAGCCTGCAAGTGCTACTGGTGGTCTCTGCTGCCGGCAGAGAACAACCAAGCCCAGTGACAATCCACTTGGCATCCTTCTACTCCATGGCAGTTTTACAGGTGACAGGAGAGAGAGGTCTTCGCACGCTGGCAGACCCCTAACTGAATGTTCAGATTCACACTGAACATTTGCCCACAAAACAAATGAAAGCATACAGCTTATGCATAGAGAAAAATAAATAGGTAAAAATAATGACTAAAAAACCAGCATCTAGTACTCCTTCAAAGAGCAAATATAAAAGATGCAATACATTTCTATATTTAAGTTACACCTCACTGCAACTGCAAACCACTGTCCAATTTTAACAAACTATTTTGTAATAAGATTATTTTATGACAGTATAAACTCAATACAGCACTCACAAATATTTATTAAGATGTATTTATTTTGATTCTTATGAAACAACTGAAGGTACAATGTAAAAGTAAAATAAACAAATACTAGTACACTGGCAATATGAAATGCACTTAAATTTTTGCTCACCGTTCAAATAAGATTTAATTCTAATAAGCTCCATGAATAAAAATATAACATACAATAAAATATTTGCCTTAAGAATTAAAGTATCTCTGGTTATCACTTTACGTTGAACTAAAAATATCTTGTAAATTATTTGAAAATTAATATAAAATGCGTAGGTTCATATTTTTATAGCATTGGACAGATAATTATATTTGACACCTTCTTTTCCATAATCTAAATTGCATATTTATACTACATTTTAAAAGCTACCCAAAGATCACAGGTCTACTTTTGCCATCACTGCTGCCAATGCACTCAGAGACCACAGACAGCTCAGGCTTAACAGCACAATCAAAAAAGGGTCTTTGCATAACTTCTGAGAAATGCAGACCTTCAGCCTGCTGCGATCTCTGACACAGGTGAAGTTCTTCAGCTATTTCATACAACATATCACCGAAACACTGAATGCAGCAGACACACATGGTACAGTAAAATCAAGGAGCACACCTCTTGCAGGGGTTTCCTCCTCTCCTCTACAATGCGGCTGCCCCATCCCATCACTGGGGTTACCCCTCACACCAGACACGCTGACCCGACAGCACTGATGGGGGACACAGCACCATATAGGGTCCAACTCTAACCTGCAGAATTTGTTGTCAAGCACACCACAGCTGCTCTTTCCGTGCTCCCAAATGGCACAGCTACAGCTAGAACTATTTTGCTCACTTTGCAAGTGCTCTGCTGAGATTTTTCTGAGCCTGAGACATACGTACAGAACCAAAACTCTTTTTGGATCAAAGGCAGTTAAATCACCATCTGCTAACTGATATAACAAACCACTCAGGCAACTGTTTCTTTCAAAACAGAAAGCTGAGAGTAACACAGTATTATGGTTTTAAAACACTAAAACTGATGGGAGAAGCTTAGCAACTGAAAGATCAAAACAGTGCAGTGAAAAACTAGGGGAGAGATGACAGCAGAACCAGACATTTGTTCTCAGCAAATATAGCCGAATAACCAAACAAAAACATTATTTCTTAGTTTCACACGCATTAAGCTGTGTAGAAAACCCCAACAGCATGCCTTTCCCTTTCCAGAGGAGAAACAATTCAGAGAAACCACTTCAGGCTTTGGAATATTTAGCACAAGGCTGATGGGCCCATAATTCAGAATTCAAGCATTTCTGTTCATTGGCCAGACCTGCAAGCTGTTACCGTGGTATTAACAACTTACAGATGGAGAGTCCCAGAGGACTAAGGAAATGAAGTGCTATACACTTAAAAATCCATCCGTAATAGGAAAATCCAAATGTTTTTGTTCAGCTTTTTTCTTGTGACATTATCATTAAACACTGTGACTCTAATCCAGAATTTTGACTTATTCCTTGGAGAAAGTATAGATGAACTGTTTTGACATGTTAATCTTTGACCATTCAGTGAAGTGCAGTAGGAGTACTTTAGTCACATAATATCTGCAAAATACAAATATATTTAACCACAGACAATTAGCACAATACAGCAATACATTAAATGCCATTTCATACAAAAGTTGGCTCCCAAAACTGAAAAAGAAAGCTGTTCCTATAGATAAGTGCTTATCACTAGAAGAGGTGACATAGGGTTACAAAACATAGGTTATATCTGAAAAAAAAAACAAACTGAGAAGCCTGTGGATGGCTCCTTCCAGTTATCCACATTCTCAGTGATAGCGAGCACAACTCGGAATGGATTACATCAGTGCTACTGCACAGATAGTAAGTCAACATAGAGATCATCCTTTTACAAATACACGCTGCTAAAATCCACCAGGAAAATATTTACAAAATGCCAAAATAGGTAAGCCTGAAGCCACAGAGTATTCCCAACGGGAGCAAATGGAAAACTTCTTTCTCTCAAGCCTAGTTACTAGAGTATAAATGTCATCAACAACATAGTGGATGAAAACAGGAGCAAGGCAGCAGCCTTCATACATGGGTGTGACTGTTTTCCACTCAAGAATGAATGGAAGTTGAAATGAGTAACAAGAATTGAAAAGCAAAACTGCATTTCAAAATGATGGCTAAACATTTTTCCACCAGAAGTACTTCTGCCATCAAATTCAAATTAAGAAAAATGATAGCAGTTCCCAAATTGTTTTCATAATGGAAAAGGAAACCTATTTTTCCCTAACTGGTTTGGTAACTTGAGAAATTTTTTAATAGACCACATGTATTTTCATTATTTCAGATTAATTAAATTTGGTACAAAAATCCCAAGTGAATCTGTTATCTGTTTAAGAATGAAAAAGCTTTATAGATCTGCTCCTGCTCCCATTCAGTATCAGGTGCACCTCCTTATCTCCAGAGGGAAGATGGATGTCTACATCTACTCTACAGCTAGTTGTGATTTATTACCTTTTCTCAAAAGCTTTTCTGAATCTAATGTTAATCAGATGCCAAACTTCAGAGCCACAAGGCCAAGGCAGCAGTAACCCTTCGTGGCTCTGGCCTTCAGAAGCACAAAAGCATTAATATTAACCAAATGTCTGCAGCCCTTCCTTTCTGCTCAGCCTCCCCTTGGTGTACAGCTAATTGCTTCTCCCCTCAGTGCACGCTTATCCTGGGCCCTGCTGCAGGGCAGCCAGCTTCACGTGCTCTAAATCAGATGAGCAGCTTGTAGACAGGAACCCGAGCACTCAGGGCTTTTCAGGGTGCCTCAGAACACAGCTGAAATGTTTTTATGCAACCTAAGTTTTAGTTCATCTGAATTTTTTTATACTAGGAAATGAGCTGAATTATAAAGCTGAAAATCTCAGTGGCCTTTTTAAAGCAAGCGCATCAATTAGAAACATGAATAGGGAGGTCCTCATTGCAGCTGACAGTGCTAATGTGAAACATTAATATTTCCAGCTGGAGAGAGGGCTTTGTTAATGTAAAGATTAAGAAGCACTAAGGAATCTAGGAGATACAAATGAGAAATATGTTTATCAAAAAACGAGCCCTAAACTGATGACACTGACTTGTGCTCTATTACTCGCTTCACAATCCCATGTAAGAGGATTACTGTCTATTTTGGCACTGTGCATAACAAGAGTACACAGCACATAACCAAGGGGTTGCGCTAAGAGACTGCCTCCTACCATCACTCCCACACATACATTCTCCAAGGCAGATTTCCCACAGCACAAAACGACCAGCCGTCCATTCTCTGTGATCCACGCTGTTTTGTTGCTCAAAAAAATGGGGAGAAAGGGAAGCAAAAAAGTCAACAAGCCTTTTGTTTTTAATTCAACAGGAAGGCAATTTAGCTTAAATTAAGGGCAGAGTTGTTGCATTATTTTGCAGTCCTCTGCATACAAAAATAACCACCCTGCCCCACACAGTCCATGTTCTGATTCGGTACCAAAGTACTAGAAAGCAATCCGAAGAGCAGCTGGGGACTGTCAGTCACAAGGGTCATGCACCATCTCTTCTAACGCTCTGCTGCTAATTCTTCTAATATCTGTGGACAAGCCACACAGTGGGGATTACTCCCACTCTAGAAGAGTTGCTTAGCCTTCCTTCAGAGAAATTTTTATGCTCAGACCACAGATTAACCAATCTGAGCATCTTGTTAAGGTAGACATGGGAAATTCACTGCATTCCTAATGTGCTACACCATTTTTTTCCTGTCAGGCACAACTCAAACAGAAAGCAGCTGGCTCACAGTGTAGGATGTCTATCTGCTAATGTAAACCTCACGGCTATCAAACTCTTCTACCATGACCATCCACCAGCCCCTCCCACTGGCTGTGCCAGTTACATCTTCTCCTCCTACGGGAAGCTGCTCAGCTCTGACCCCACAGTTAGCAAATATTTCAGTGTGCTGTCCTGGGCGAACAGTGAAATGTTATTTCTCACATGCTGAGAGAATGTCACCCGGCACCGAGGTATTTCTTCCTCATCTTTTCCTCAGTCTCTGTAATGCTCAAAAGATGTAAAAAAAAAAACAAACACTACAGCTCTAAGAATTGCACTGCATCAGATCACAGGATGCTCTTTTTGCAGGACTTAAGTTCGGAGCATCGGGGTGCAGAGAAGAAGAAAAAGAAGGATAAAGGACAGTTAACTAGAGATCATAAATAGTTCATTTTTACCTTATCCAAATAGTCCATTTTCCACCAAAAATAATACTGCTTATCCAGAGGAGTAATAGCTGTACTAACTACATCAGCGTAGGAACTCTTTCAAACACATTTAGTTCATATTTTCTTCTGTTTTTCTCTGGTAAATTCAATCTCCTACACTCACCATAGGCTGAAAAAGCACAAATGCACCCAAGCCTTCCCAGTCAACAAGTGTAAAAGCTTTCCTCAACTCCTTTCACATTAGTTGGCCAGGCAAACACTAGTCAATCACTTCCACCTCATTTCTCACAGAAGGCTGATCTCAAATGCATGGGTGCAGCTGCTTTATCCAGTCTTTTTTTGGGTTTTTTTGTTTGCTTGTTTGTTTGTTTTTTGTTGGGTGTTTTTTTTTTTTTTTTTTTGGTCACTCAAGGTGAAATGTCTCCCTACTTGCTGTGTCCTACTTGCTTCTGAACATCCAAGGCTGGAACAATTACCCATAATCTCAATAAGAACAAAACCCATCCAAACCTAAGGAAAAATCAATTGCTAACACATATCAGACATAGAAAGAAGCAAATGCTAATGAATAAAGGTCTTTATTTGAAATTCTGCATAGGCTCAGCTGTAGAGGTACTTCCAAACGCAGCAGGTGCTCTTCCAGAAGTGCTCATCTTCCTTTTCCCAGAAGTTCTGGAAGCAAACATAGGGCTGTTACTGCCTATTAGCAGCTCATTCCCTTTGCTTCCGCAGCAAAGGAGTTCACACTGGACAGCTGTACCTGTGCCATATAATCATGGCCCCTTGAAAATACTCATTCACTGAGGCCAACACATACAGAGAGCTTCCAGACATCAAGAGACTGCAATTACTACTTAGCAACTCTAATTTGGAGTACAGCTCTTCCTTCAAGCATCAATTCACCCCACAACTCTGCCTTTAAAAATGATTTGCAGTATGGCATTGCACTACAGTGACGCAGGCTGAGTTCAGACCATCTTTTACTCTGGTTGTGTAACAGTTCCAATATTCCTCCAATTACAAAGCAGGTGGGTAACAAAGTAACACTCACTTGTTTCTGACAATCCCAAAAGCCAGCTTCCTGCCCTCAGTAAGGCATTAACAGAAGAAACTCAAATTTTCTGAAAAACCTATTTTAGGCCAATTACACAATGTACCAGATAGATGGCTGAGTTTGCATGCATCAGCACTACCACATCGCAGACTGAAAACCTCATGTGTTATCTCTATTCCCCTATGACTATACAATTTCCCTAGGGATCCCCTCACTATTTCTGCCACTCGACAGCTGTATTAAATCACGTTGATGCCAACTGCCAATCAAGTTTATAAAATTTAGAATCTGCAATATTAGGTAGTGATCTATATTAGGTTGTTTTTTTACCTCTTGAAATGAGAATGGGAATTGCTAAAGTTAGCTGCTCTCCAGAAGACTACCATCTCTACTAAACTTCTTCGTCACTCAGTGGAATGAAGTAAAGAGCAGAAATGTAAAATCAGATTAAAAATCAGAAAGTGACAAACTATTTCCTGATCACTTTTTCAATATTGAAACGTCAGGGGTGGGTAAGCCATGTTCTGGGAGTCCCCAGCAGTGTCACCTCCAGCTCTTCCCACTGCAGCAGAGAAGAGGCATGGCCAGTGCTGTGCCACTGGCACTAAACCTGCCCTTCTCCTTCACATTTTCTGGTTTCTCTTCAGCCTAACAAGCATCCTCACGAATTCCCCTTGTATTTGATCTGCGAGGCTCTGAGCTCATTCCTTTGAGACCTTTGGTGGAAAAGGTTTTGAGTTGTCTGATATATAGCAACATCTACCCAGCCAACAGCTCAGCCAAATGGAGCAATTTCTCTTTTAGTACAGGGAAGACTTAACACATAGCAAGATCAGATAATATCTTACAGAGTATTTCCTCCACGGATATGTTTCGGACACAAATGAGGCTGGCTTAGCACATTCTGTTTGGGTAATTACAGGTCAGCAGGCTCCACAGTGTGCTCACAACTATTTCACTATCTGCTCTGCTGTATCTACACAAATGCACTTCTTAAAAGGACTGCTGAGGAGGTCCAGTATTCAGACTTTAAACAGGAACTGAAAAAAAAAAAAAAAAAGAGCAGTAGGAACCCAGGTGTAATTCAGAGCACTTGACTTCAGGAGCACCTTGGCACCTCTGAGTGCCTGCAGGAGACTCAAAGTAAAACACTGAGCAGATCTTCGAAGAACGTGGTGGTAAACTACAGCAGCAGACCCTGTGCCCTAGCAAAGTGTCCATCAGAGGATATGCTCAGCTAATACACGGATTATCTGAAATATTCTGACTCCAGAGGGTAGTTTAACAAATCCAGACAGGCAAGGATACAACCACCAAAGAATCCATACAAGATCTACCTTTGATCTATTAGAAGAAATTTACAGAAAACAAATACAGAAAGTAGTTGCTAATCTACAAAAGCTGACTGTATTCAAACAAGTGGAGAACTGGCAGCTGGTTTCAGAGCAGCACTGGATTTTAATAAAACGCTGGGACTCCCAAAGCTTTCGCTCTAGTCCTGTAAGCACCAACAGAAGGTGACCCCAGGAGCAGAGGTATCTGTCCCACTGAGGTCCTGCTGTGCATGCTGCAAGGCGAAGGATGCCTTAAAATCAATAAATATGAGCACTTGGAGAAACGAGAGCAACCAAAAATATTCCAGTAAGGTGACAAAGGGAAAGCAAGCTGCTGGAAAACGGAGAGGAGAAGTGCAGAGGAACAGCACAGGAGTGTTTATTTTCCTTCAACAGTTTTCATATCAGCTTGTTCAAACTACAGGTAAAAATATACATGTTTTTTTCCAATGGCATCTCCTCCAAACTCCTCAGGAGACTCGTTGCAATGTAATTCCTACCGGAGTCCAATGTTTTTCAGCAGTGTCATGTGTCCTGGTGCCAAGCAAGCCGTGCACCGAGGTGAGAAGCAGTGTGAGCCCATCGGACTGCCAGGTGCAACAGCAGCATATAGCAGCACGGAGCTGCTGTGCTCACACCTCCCAGCTCCTCAGGCAAGAACATGTTGTGCAGAAGACAGGCTGTAGGAAAGGGAGGAGGAGAGACCCATATCCACAGCAATCCTGCTAGCACTGTGCAGTGTGTATGGATTTCTGGCCCTGTGACAGCACAACAGATGCACAAACTCTCGACTGCTCAGTGACAAAGCAGGACATAGCCCATACCTCTCCATGAGGCAGAACGCTAACATATTCTTTCCCATCACTGGAAATGTCCTTCTGCTTTGTTTTTTTTTCCCCTGGGCATGTGGAAGAAGGTGAGCATGGGTCTGGCTGACTGACAATCTCTTTGCCACATCAGTGGCTTCACAGCTCAGTCCCAGCCCCTCCAAACATCCTCTGGGGCTGCGGATGGGTCTGCAGAAGCACCCTTGGACCAGGAGATGAAACTCCAACAACTCCAGGGATGATTAACAGGGAGGAAGGCCATCAGCCTGCCCTGTCCTCAGCGCACGAGGCACTGCTGTTCCCTCAGCAACCAGGGACCGAGCTCACTCAGACCACTGCAGCCACAGAATCACAGAATCATAAACTCATAGAATCACACAATGGTTTGGGTTGGAAGGAACCTTACAGACCACCAACTCCCCGCCATGGGCAGGGCTGCCACCCAAGGCCCCATCCAACCTGGCCTTGAGCACCTCCAGCATTGGAGGCAGTGGTGCCAGAGGAACCAGCCCAAGTAAGAGCCAACTCTGCACAGTCACTTCTCAACTGCTTTTAAAAGAAACATAAAAATCATTAAAAACAGAGCAAAATTGAGTTCATACCTCTCACATGTAATAAAGGCTTTAAGAATTATCAGGATGAAAAAGACTTCAAATCAGTTTAAAAGCAAAGTGTGAAACCAAAGAAAGATTCTCACATGATTGAATTACTATTCTGCCCCTTTAAAATCCGTGGATGAAATCCATTCACCCCATTCAAAAATTCCCTTACCAAAACTCCTAGGTGCTGGCAGCTTGAGCTGTTTACACCTTCACCTCTCCTCCCTGCACAGACAAGTCAGAAAGCTAATCAGCTGAGTGATGGTAGCGAGCAACCCCGACTGCCCATCCAAATAACGTTCTCCTCTCTTTTGACTACACAAGCACTTGCAGGGCTCATACAGCCACAAACTAAGCCTGGCAAGGTGCAGTGGCCACTGCATGAGAGTTAAGGGAAGTACACCGAGCATCCCCAGCCATTCCGAATCCAAGCCACCTGCAGCAGCAGTGGTTACAGGGACTCTTTACAAAACAGTCAGTATCAAGCTAAAGTTTCCAGCCCCAGGGTAACTAGACACTGAATCCCAAGCCTTCAGTTCCCTGAGAGAAGGAACAGAGAAGCTGGTACTCAAAGGCTGCTTTCATGTCTAAGTTTCCAGGCTTCTCTGGGGAGCTGCAAGTCCAGACACTTGTCTGCAGAAATCAGGTTGGCAGCAGAGCTCTCCTGGGAGGAGAGGAGCCGTGCTCTGAGCAAGCAGCATTCCTGAGCCCAAGCAGGTGCAAAGGGCACTGCCAGACCCAGAAGGCTGACACGGGACAGGCACTAAGCAAGGACGGCAGTTGGGGCTGGGACCTGGCAGCCTCACACCCCTGGACTACACCTAATTTTTGTTATTTAGTGTATCAGGGAAGTATATACATAAAGCCTCTTCTTGCTCCTAAGATGGGCAAAGTGCATGTTGCCAGCTGTGGTCAGTGATGTACACAGCTGCTTGTGAACGATGACATGGCTAATGGCAGGGATGTGACAGGGGATATGCAGAAAGCACCCCTTCAGGACACCACTCTGGCCGAGCAAGTGGAGCTGCACCACTGGCAGCGTCAAACCCTGCCAGCAGAAAGTGTCAGAGGAAAGGCTGCCCCTGCCCTTCTCTGACCTCACTGCATGCTCACAGGGACACACAGCCCTCCTCTCAGTGCCTAAGCACAATGACAGCTGGGGCTGCACTATGACAAAAAAAGCTAGCAGTCCACCTGGGGAGCAGGAGACTAAAGGAGAGAAGAAAAGCAACATTTGCCATCCTAGTGTCATTACCTCAGCTGTAGAATAGGGCAATATGACTGCATAACGGTACTTTAAATAATTATTAGGAGCTGTGTCTGCTGCCTGATCCGTGTTTTAACATGAAAGAGGTTACAGAAATGCCAAAGAAGCATAATACTGAACCCTTCGAGTGCTAGATGTGTAGGAGCACAGCACAATCCATGTGTACCCATGGCCCCACAGCCCCTGCACTGTGCCCCAAGGTGCTATGGCCTGTGGAGAGCACGGGGCCCAGCTGCGGCTCGCTCCACCCAGCCAGAAGCAGGCCCCACCAATGGGGCGATGGGAGAACTGAGGTCCACTGCCCCTGTACTTGAGGACAACCTGAGCAGGCTGCTCTTTTAAACAGAAAATCCAGCAAGTAATAAAAAACGCTGGCAAGCATTTTTGCCAGTTCCAGCTTTGATGCCCTTTTGCTAATGTTAGGAACAGCAACCCACAAGATCCTCCCAAAAACAAAGCTGGAGTCCAAGTATTTTCGAAACAAGTCTAAATATTTATTCTTCTTCCAGGGTAGCAAAGGATTTTACTTCCCGGGCTCTCAGGCCACTATCTGCATCAACCTCACTTACACACATCTATACAATTTTTTCTCCCATTTTCCCATAACAGCTTTACCTTTGCATCTTGTAATTACTGTTTGCTCGCAAAACTACAGACAGCCTGACTTCAATTAAAGCAGTGTAGCTGTTGCCTAACCTCATCATCACCAGCCTCCAGCATTCTGGAATTTCAATAAAGCATCCTCCAATTGATCCATCCACCAGTCTTTTATGGGGGGGGTATCGGTGAAAGCCAAATATTTCTGAATGCTGAAATGTTCTCATTGATGTAATATTTCTGTGAAACTTAATATTGTATTCTTACGTGTGAATTTTCAAAGTAAATTCTTTTTGTTCTTACAGCAACCACTTGCAAAATAAGTAAAATATTTAAAAATTATTCAGGCACTGTCATGCCACCAAGAAACCTTCCTCTTCCAAGTGCCCCCGCTAATGTTGGGAATAGCTCTTACAGTTCTTATGTCAGACAGTGACAGCTGAGCGAACACCCAGTTTTTACAGAAGGCGTGTAACTTCCATTTCGGATTATCTGTGACTACAGGAGCCAGTTCCTGCATTTCCCAGGCACCTGCTCTAACCCCGACTCACTCCCAAGCCTGATGTCATGCATTTTCTCCAGGTCAGCTCCGTGGCATCAAAGCCCCGCCATGCTCAAGGGGCAGAGCACCCTGAGCTTCACAGGGGAGAAACATCCCACAGGAGCGAGCTCAGCATCGCCGTTCAGGCGCCCCAACACGCGTCCCCTTGGCACCTTTGTCCTACTAAAAGTAACATACCACCTTGTGAACTGGCACCCGGCCACCCCGACAGATGGGCCTGAGTGCAGGCAGCCAAGAGACTATGTATAAGCACCAAATATGTTTTTTGAGAGCAGGACTTCCAGCCAGGAATGTCAAAACAGCTGTCTGCATTGAGCTTGCATGCCTACACTTAAGAGGATATGCCATTGCCACTCGAGCCCTGAGCTGGATTAACTTGGAAAATAAATAAAAAAGCCTCCACATTCACATAAGGTGAGTTTTTGCAGCATCAGGATTAGTAACATCAAGGGGGGTTCACCTCCCTACAGTTAGTGGGCAGATGTGAAGGGCTGAACTGCTCCCAAGTTGTGCAGTTCTATGGAACTTTTATCATGCACATGCTTCTAAACAAATGCTTTCCACTTGAGCACGTATGTAGATGTGCTTTTTAAAAAAGCACAGTGTGCAATAGCAGCTTGACTTCCAACATACACACAGGTGACTTTCCACTCTGTGGAAATAGAGGATACCTCTATTTTGAGATCAGTTGTCTTCACTGAGAAGCACCTTTGTGTCAAAAGGATGCTTCCAGCAGGCTTTCTCCTCTTTTCAAAACCTTTAAACAGCCCAGACACAGACTTTTTGTTAGCTTATGGCTCTATGCATCTGTGTATTTTTTGACACCATTTTTGACCATTTTTTTGACCATATTTTTGACACCATTCGCATGACCTGCCCCAGCAATAAGAGCACCCTGCCTTGGGATGCGAGCATGGCACAGTTTGGGATGCACACTGGTCAGCCCACAGAGCCATGTCCCTGTGTCCCACCCCGGTGCCCAGCTGGGCTGCCTGCTGCCCACAAACACCTCTCCTTGAGAGCTGGAACACTCCAAGCCTCTGAGAAGCACCACAGCACGTGTTTGGCTATGCCAATGTGCCCAGCAATGATCCTTTTCTTTCTTTCCACAGAGCTCATACTCCACTCCTGCCCCTCAGAAAGGCTTTGTCCTAAGTCTAAAGAGAAGTAAATATACAAACCTGAACTAATTAAAGGTTTCTACTGAATTTCACACTGTTTTAAAACAGATAATGCCGTCATTTCCAATGGCACCAACATCGCCTGTAGCCCTAAGTACCATAAAAATTGACAGGAAGCAATGATTTACCTTACTCATTTTTTTCAACGGGCTTTGTGTTCATTTTAACTCTTTTTCCCTGTGGACACGATCAGATGGCTGGCACAGAATTTGCATCTGCACTTCAGCTGAGTATCTAATCTTCACTTGTCTGAATCACTACGCACAAACATCGCATCAACACGGGTATTCCCAGTATAGATCAAAGCCTAGCTCCGGGGTCACACAGCCCTCCAGCAGCTGCCGGTGTCTTTTACCTTTGTTAACTTTCAGGCCAATCCCTGCAGCAACTAAAAGCCATCTGAGTCACTTTGCTGTGATATCTGCACCAGTAGCACCTCCACGGCAAGCACGGCTTCTCCCACAGTGAGGATTTCCGAGTGCTGACCTTGCTTCCCCGTCGGGAGGGCTTTCTTCCTCCCCTCGCACCACCCATCTCCTCTGCCTTTCACGTTTCACTTGCAGCCATTCCCTTTTTCCCCCTTGTTTTAAAGGGCAGAATGAGTGGGCTTCAGCCTGCCTTCTGCTGCTCCAGCCCACAGCACGGAGCCTCGCACCAAGACCCTGGTGTTTCCGGGGTAAGCTGGATGTCCACTGCAGTTACGCTTCCCCAGAGGGTGGGGAGGGAGGGTAGCACATTTCATCGGGTAGATCAGCAATGCTGTGAAAACAGCAGAAAAACCACAGCTAATATCTATCCTCCCTTGTGAAGCCCAAAAATGCCCGGGGCTTTCTCAGGACACTGCACATGGAATTGGCTTTAAAATGGTTCAGGGAACAGCCAAATTGCTGAGGAACAGGTCACGGGGAATAAAAATGCGGATGTGGATCATTGCTTGTGCTTAACAAAGTAATTACACACACAAACACCACGTGCATTCCTTTCATGAATGTGTTTTACATGGAACGATTACCTCAAAGGTTATCGCAAAGACGTGGCAAATTAAACTGAGAACGGGAACGCTGAGCATCCGAAACCACCCAGCAGTTCTCCCAGCACCGTATCTGCCTCCCTTCGTTTGAAGATGATGTGAAGGAGCCAAGTTCATCTCTCACAGAACCACGTAAGACATCAGCAGAGCTCACAGAACAACCCATCTCCCCTCACATCACACACACTACCAAAAATTTATCATGTTCCCTGTCATCCCCAAACTCCATAAAAGTTTAGTGCCCGGTTGCCCAAGAAACTCCCCTCTCGCATCACAGGAACAACCTGTGGAGAAGACCTCCTGCACCTGCCAAAAGCCAGCTGCCCGGTACAGAGCTGTTTTGTGGCACCCCCTGAGCTCCCACTGCTGAGCTCTAACCCCTAAGGGTTCCAGCCGCTGTTTCATCAAAGTTTGTTTCAACTCATTCTGAGTTCCCACGTGATTTACTGATGCCTGCCAAAATTCACTGCTAAACACTTCTGGGAAAGGAAAAGAAAACATAAAAATCTGTCAAAGTATTGATAAAACACTTAGCACTATACTCCAGGCAAAAGGCAGGCTGACCAAAACTTGGGAATGCATAGCTCCTGCATTTCCCAAAAGCCCCTTGGAGAGGCCGGGCTAACCCTAACACCGCGCCAAGTGCTGTGAGGAAGGCAACCTTCTCTCATGCCCTGCTCCTCGTGGGCACGAGCGCAGCCACTGTTAGGCACAGCGCCTTGCTGTCACCTGTCACTGCTGTTCGCCATCCCACCAGAAAAGGGAGACAATTTAACACAGGAAAGCACAGCGATCTTGATGGGAAAGTTTCATCTGGGAGGCATGCTGGTGATGTTCAGAAGGCACAGGGCTGAGTGTGGGGCTCAGCCTACCGCAGCCCCCAGCACGGCGATGCCTTACCTAGGTAAAGCGAGGCATTTTCCTTCTTGACGTTGTCATCCAGGTAGGTTGGTCCCAAGGTGTAGATGGGTGTGGAGCCCATGCCAATAAGGATTTGGGCACAGATGAATAAAGCTACATAGAGGGAGTGATCCTTTCCACCGGACTCCTTGGCACAGGCCGGCGACTCCCACTGCTCCTTGGCGGTGCCATTGCCCGTCACGCACAGACCCTCGTTGCTGACGGAGGAGTTCAGTTCCTGGATCTGGTACGGCGGGGAGATGAAGTGAGGTAGGGAGAAGAGCGCGGCGCCCAGCGCGATGAAGAAGCCCCCAACAGCCAGCCAGAGCGGCCGCCGCCCGCGCCCCCCAAAGTAGCTGATGAAGACCACCACCACCAGGCTCCCGATGTCGAAGCAGCTGACCAGCAGCCCCGACTCCGAGCTCTTCAGGCTGTATCTCCGCTCAATGGTGGTGATGACGCTGCTCAGGTAGCCGGACACCATGAGGGACTGGATGAAGGTCAGGAAGCACATGCACACCAAGAAGCAGCGCGAGTCCTCCAGCACGGCCCTGAGGCACGCTCTGCCCGGTGGCCCCGCCAGCAGCAGCGG